>CAHIKZ030000397.1:577500-747500 GCA_903632075.3 Acanthosepion pharaonis | reverse complement strand
TTGTGTTCCACAGATACTCGCGTGTGCGTATGTGCGTATGAATGTGAGTGGTTCGACCACTGTATTTGGCCATTATATGTACATGTGTGTTTCTGCGTGTAGGGTTATAATCTATTTAGTGCTGGTTAATTTTGTTTTTTTCTTGAATTTGTAGGTAAGAATATTTGTCTCTTTGACATATTGGCATAATTTTAAATTCACCCTGGTTACATTTACAGATATTTTGTGATACAAAGAGTTTTCTGTTGTCTGGTAAATTTATTTTGTTTTTGTAAAGAACATCAAATTAACAGACAACAGAAAACTCTTTGTATCACAAGCAAATTAAACGAGTTATGAGAAATATTAACATAAATCAAAAAGAACATAATACTTCTTCAAACAGCCCTATACATATCAACCTACTATTCTTTAATCAAATACACTCAAACTCCAAACAAAAAGAAAAAATCCTATAAAATGGTAAGTAATAATACATCCCCAAAAAAAAAAAAATAAAACTAATTATATACTGTAGTAATTTAATAGAAAGAGCTTAATCATCAATACCTCTCCTCCGTCAACAAATGTTTTGCAAAAGACAAACAATTTAAACGTCCTTAGGGAGATTGTATATCTGACGAAAAAGTATATATATATATATATATGTTTCACGACGACAACATTATCAAGAAGGCTTACACATACACATAAACATATAATGCATACATATGCAGGTTGGATTCAAGCACTATTGAATAGCATTTAAAGGAACATTCCTGTCCACATTCACGTTTTAGAAAAATATTAATTGGCAATACAAGTATAATCCACCATGAAAATAAAAAAAAATACTCCCAATACTTCAAACGCTCTATATGAAAAAATGCAACCAACACTACATAAGATTAATTATGAGTATAGCAACAATGTTTTTAAATGCCTATAAAAGCAATGTTTTGGGATACTCAAATTGTAAAAATTTCTTTTAAAAATTGCAGGTCGAGTATTTTAAAACATTAATAATAAAAAATACAAATTAAATTACGTCTCTTACATGGTGATAACGTCAATTTTTAAATCGACGCTAACGGAGTGCGTTTCATGGGCATTTACAAAAAAAAAAAAACAAAACAATGACAACTATCATTTCACTTAAATTTTGTCTCAGATGTCTGAAGATGATCTAGGATGAGGTTACAAGAACTTTGCTAAATAAAAGAAATGAGAAACTCTATGTCGTCTTTCAGATAGATAGATACAAATGGGAAGACTGAAATATATATATATATATATATATATATTTAGAGAGAGAGAGAGAGAGAGAGAGAGAGAAAATATTGGAAACTAGAAAGTTTTTTATTTTTTATTTTTTTTTTATTTTTCTAAATACTGTTTGTTGATATATAAAATTATACCATATCATAGATAGATAGATAGATAGATAGATATGAACTGACTGGCTGAAATAGATACATACATACATACATACATACAGATAGACAGACAGACAGAGACATAGAGAGATAGATGCATACATACATACAGATAGATACAAAGATAGATAGATACATACATACATACATACATACATACATAAATGCAGACATGTATACATACAGATAGATCGATCGATATTGGGCAAACTCAGATAGATAGATAGATAGATAGATAGATAGATATTAGACAGACGCAGATAGATAGATAGATAGATAGATAGATAGATAGATTCTATTTATTATTGTAAAATACAATAATTGTGGCACGGGGGCGACACATTGTGGCACGGGGGCGACACATTTTCGCACAGGTATGCGAGATCGATGAGCACAAGCCGATCTAGAGTGATACGAGATGTCAGCTCGCCGACATAGTCCCAGAAAAGGCGTACCTGAGGACAATGGTAGAAGGTGGGCAAAGCCGTTTCTTCTAAACCAATGTCACACCGGTAGCAGTCGGGAAAATCCGTCTAGTCCCATCTGAAGGCCATGACGTTGAGAGATAGCACGTTTCGGATCAATCGCCAGTTTAGCGAAAACTCAGGGTTACTGAGGTAATTCGCTGCTGGTTTCCACAAGAGCGCAACTCGTCCAAGGACAAGCCGAGACACTCTCCTTCGCGACAACCTCCACTAATTCCCGATAAAAGACGTTTCGCGGCCGTGAACGATCACTGGACCGGGGAAAGCTCTCAAGGCCGCTCGACATTCTTTGAGGAAAGTCGACCGAGACAGACTATCTTTAAGCCTTATCTAGTGCGAGCCGCTGGCTATATTCAGTGGTGACGGACATAATCCTATCCTTAAGCCTCTCCCACCACCTATTCTCAATGACCTCCCCCACTAGTTCCCGCTGCACTAGTCTAATTAGCTGTTGCAGGAAGTCCCGCCTGTCCAGTAAAGACAGATTGAACTTCCAGTGTCCAGACACTCTAGGCTTATCATCTAACGCTATCCGGACACAGACGAGTCTATGGTCCGAATAGCCTAACCAGTGGAACGTTGGACAATCTAGCATCGGCCATTCTCACTAACATTCTATCCAGGTAGCTGGCTACCTTGATAGACGGCTACTTACGAGTCCACGTCCACATTTCCCACCCGGGGTGATCGACTCGGTATCTATTGACGAGACTGAACTTGTCGATCTGATCAACCAGGCTACGATCACTCAATGACCTTCCGCTAGCTCCCCGCTCCCTGCCTATCTTGGGATCCGAAGAAATGTGACACACTCCCTCAGATCGTTGGTTGCATAAACCGCAACGATCCGAAACCAAATACTGCAATATCAGCAACGATCAACCGGCCTCCCTCATCGACGTGGACAAGGTCTACCCTCGCATCCAGGGTACGTTTAACCAGTAAGGAAACACCTCTGCCTTGCTGGTCCACAAATGTTGAATAGACAACATAGTCGCTAGACAGCACACGCACATCAACCTCGCAAGCAAAGTTTCCTGGATCACAGCTACATCTACGCCGAAGGACAAGAGATCACGAAGCAGGCGGGCGGCCTTACTCCGATCCCTCAGGCCCCTCGCATTCAAACTAGCTATCTTGAGAGACATTTTTCAATTTGATTCCCCTACTCACAGAATGGACGGAAATCTGCGGAAAAAAGGACCCCGACGGATTGTCCCAGGCTCCCTCTCCCAATCTCTTATGTCATGCGAACATCTCGAACAATACCGCCAATGTCCAAGGGGTATGTTAGTTTTATTGTCCTGTATAATGAAGGATGAGGGATTACTGGGACACTTTCTTCACTATATTTCTGTATCTTTCTCAGTTCTGGAGGTCCTATTTCCGTCATACGGATCTCCGGAAATGCATCCTTCGCTTCTTGTAGGTGATCCCACACTATTAGATTTCGGCCTATGCTGTTTATCCATGTTATTACGCCAGCAGCCTTGGGGAAATTTCGGGGATCTTCTGTAGCAAGTCCGTCTACTGACGCCATCTTTAACAAGGGCTTTAACAAAGCTCTTTTTTTGCTCCGACATGTCTGCTTGTCCACACAGCACGACATTACCCCACCCAAGAATTTCTTCTTACGAGAAGAACTCTGCTGGGAGGTGCTGGACGTTGGGGATTAACTAGGCGTTGTGCTCGTGGAAAGGGGTGTTTTGAGACAAGTAGGAATGTCATCGGCTGCAGTGGTATTGGGAAGGGGTGTTTGATGAGGAGGTGGATTGCGAATGGGGGACAGTGGTGCTTTCAGAGGGGAAGAAGAAAGGCTTCCGGTGGTATTTTCTTCAGGCCTCTTCACTGGAGAAGCCGGGGCTGATTCAGCCTTGATTTTGGGACAGTCTTTGGGGGCTTTAGATCGTTTGTCTTTTTTCTTTATTTTCCCCCTTTCTTCTTCTTCTCCTCCTCCTTCTTCTTTTTCTTTTTCTTCTTCTTCCTCTTCTTCTTCTTCTTCTTCTTCTTCTTCTTCTGCTGCTGCTGCTACTTCATCTCTCTCTCTTTTCGGTGAAGACGACCAAGGTGGGGCTATCTCCTGCATGTCTACTTTCCTTACTTGCTGGTCCTCTGGCTCTGGTTGGGGATCCTCATTCTGCTGCTGAAGGGAAGTGGTGGTACTTTTGGGTCCCTTCTTGACGACTTCCGTCCACTTTCCAGTTTTCTTGGTTGTCTGTGCTGTTGACTATAATGTTGTTGATTCATTTTTCTTTTTTGGTTGTGGGGCAGGATTTTGTTCATAGCAAACCTTCTACAAATGCCCCGTAGCTCCACAAGCCCAACAAAGTGGTTGATGACCCTCCACTACGACATAGATAAGTCTACTTTCACACATTACCGTGTTGGATATTTCCGTAAATTACTTTCGATTTAAAGAAATTGCGATTTCAATATCGCCTGTAGCAATACCAGCCTTATTTTTAATAGGGCAGACGTCGGAGACGTCCCCATAGAAAAGAAAAAAAAACAAGATGGACTTCAGATATGAAAAGTGGCAACCTATGTAGAGTCACCTTTGCCTTTCCCGTCCCAATATATTCCGTCTGAAGCATGAATGTCATAGTTAGAATACAGCCTGCCAGCGATTTGGCTTTCTCTTCTGTCGGCAATAAGATATCCCACATTAACCTACTCCTTCTTGAAAGAATTTGGGATGAAATTTGAGGACTTTTCAGGACCTCCTCCATTACTTCCCTAGTCACAATATTTAGCTTCCGGGTCTTGGGGTCCGTTGTTACTAAAGAGATTGTCCTTGTATTAACCGTGTCCAATACAGACGGCACCGGTAATAAATTATTTCCATTAACATATGGATCAAACTTCTCTTTTACATTTTTTAAAATATTCTGATCCTTTTTTGTGGGGGCCTATCCCTTGCCCATGCCAAAGGACTTACTTCTGTAGGGGAAGTAGGAAGTAATTCGGGCTCCGACATGATGTCGGCGTACCCTCGTCACCCCATCACAATTCGAAACGATACACGGAATTCAGACGAATAAGACGACAAAGAAAGGCAACAATGGATACATAATATGTTGCGGGGTGGAGGACAAAGAAAAATAACATTTACTCCGAAGAATATCCAACGAAAATATCTTGTACACCTCGCGGTAAACTCGGTAAGAGAAGAAATGTCCAAGAAAGGCAGATAGATATATAGACATGAATAAACTGAGATAGATAGATAATGGGTAGACATACATACTCAGACATACATATAAATAGACAGATAGATATATAGATAGATAGACACATACATACATACATACAAATAGATAGATCGATACTGGGCTAACTCAGATAGATAGATAGATAGATAGATAGATAGATAGATAGATAGATAGATAGATACCGGAATTCCAAACCGTGAAAAGTAAAAAGAAATCAATCCACTCTCATTCAAAAAACACTGCAATTCATAGTTAATAAAAAAACATGAGCCACTCCAGGTAGAGGGTTACACTGTAAGAGGCATAGTTTATATGGTAAGTAGACAACTTTTAACGCTAGACTTGAACGGATGTAGTTAGTAGTAATCAGGGAAGCATCCTCTTGGGAAGCGCTTCCACAAGGCAACGGTTTGTGGGAAGAAGCTATTCGATTAGAAAATATCTCATCAATGGAAAGCGAAGAATGGTTAGCTAAAATATACATTGTATGACTGGTCTTAGCCGTGAAGCTTAGAATTGGTGGAACTAAGGTATTTAGTTCGACTGAACACTTTTCATGAATACAGCAACTGTAGTAATGGTGTTGCGACGTTTCGTCTATGGGAAAGTGATTGTTCGCGGAGAATCAAGAATGTCTACGCCCTGAAGGGACACGACATTTAAATATATATATATATATATATATATATATATATATATATATATATATATATATATATATATAAAGAAAGAACAGTAAGATATAAAATCCGGTGTTCTTATAGATATTTTTATTTTTACAAAATAGTGCTCAATGTAAATTTACAGAGCATTAATATTATAAATTAATTGATTTGTAAAAATAGCGGAAAAAAAACATATTTTAAATCAATTAATTTATAATATATATATATATATATATATATATATATATATATATATATATATATATATATATATATATATATACTTCCGTGTTTCTTTTTAAGATATTAAAATAAATCACTAAACAAAAGTAGATAGATATATCCAAGTTTGTATTCATGCCCATATTTTTTGCCATTTAAGTGTTCATTGACTCGAAGTTTCCTTCATCATTACAAATTGACAAATTCATAATTCTTTTCTATCAAAATAGTAGGCAAAGACAAGAATTCTTTTCGCCCTGTACACATCCTCTCAGCAAAAAAATACTTAATCATTCAAAAACGTTTTTATAAAAAATATTTTGTTTTAAGTTTCTATTTGCCTTTTTTGTTACTTTCGTTTTTATTCAACGCAGTTTCCAACTTTTCTTAAGCTGTCAACGAATTATTTCAATTCTGTGCATCCGTCGATAAAAATGGCGCCACCATTCAATTTTTCTCCTTTTTCCCATGCCAGTGATAACTGTCATGGCTACTAGATATTTTGCAAAATATGATTTTTCGGAGTCCCATTGAAATGTCATTTATGTGATTCTCAGGGAATTGATGCGCAATCTCCATCGTTGTGAGAAGGAAAACTTAGCAGAGATGAAGTGACATTAAATATGAAAATATACAATGATTTACACATGCATGCATTCATACGTGTGTATGTGGGATGTGTGCGTGATGAGAAAGAGAGAGCATATAAACGTTTCCACCTTATAAACTGAGCATTTTTCTCGATAGATATAAAAATGTCAAAAATATCTACACCGATATATATATATATATATATATATATATATATATATATATATATATATATATATATATATATATATATATATCCACACAGTCTAGTTTGGTTAGACATCCGATCGCTTAAAGCCGGGACCGAAACCCGCCCGATTTGGCATCAGTTTGTGATTCTAACACCCGGCATTATTTACTTTTTCACAAACACGTTCATCAGTGTGGTTAGACATCTAGAGGACTCAATCCAGGTTGGAGAGTCTTGCATTATCAGCATTAATAGTGACTGTTTACAAATTCACGCTTTTCTTCCCACAGTGCTTGACCGAATTAATTATTTTTCGGGAACTAATATCGTCATCAAAGCTCCTCAGTGTGACTAGACATCTGATCGCTTAAATCCGGGACCGAAACCCGCTCGATTTGGCACCAGTCTGAGATTCTAACCCTTATCGTCGCCCGGCAGTGAGAAATGCGAATTTTTGCTTATTTATTTTTCATAAACCCTAAACACGCCAGTCACCTTATATATATATTTATTAAAGACATTTTTATGTTTACCGTTCTTTTTATAGATACATTTACCGGCCTGAAAAAAAAGAAAGTTAAACATAAAAATGTCTTTAATAAATAAATTGTCGGACTTTGTCCATTTCTTAATATATGACGTCATTTGTTTACATTTGATACGCCAGAGCAGTTATGAATGTACGAGATTCATGGAAGATTGAAGTTTATAAGCAGTAAATTAGACCTTGCCTACCGAACGCTCCTTTGTGGCTGGTCGGTAAGGCACGTCAGCGTAAATGACGGTTCCGTATAGGATGCAGGTTCGAATCCTGTCAAAGGACGAATATTTTCTATGAAAATTTCTCGGACATTCAGGCCGGTAAATGTTATTTAATACTGTTTATCATAAACAGAGCATTTACTTAAATACTTGTATCTATAAAAAGAACGTTAAACATATAAATGTCTTTAATAAATAAATTGTCGGACTTTGTCCATTTCTTTATATATATATATAAATCCAGACGACATGCATTCAACGGATGTCAGTTTTCATTGAAAAATACATCCCTACCCCTTACCAAATTGTAGCTAATAACTGATACAATGATAGTGACATAAGGAAAACCTAGACATCGCTTGTCCAATTGAAGTATAATATTCTGTAACCATGGAAACGTGATTTTAGCTGTGTCTTTAAAACCCAGTAATTTTTTAAAAGTTACTCTAAAATTCGCTTGAGGATGAAATGGAACTAATGCTTTTAATTTAATTGCAAAATTAAATTCGGGGCTTTTAGCTTCTATTTTTGAAACATGGTTAGAACTGTGTAGGAAAAAACATATTTTTAAATCAATTAATTTAAAATATATATATATATATATATATATATATATATATATATATATATATATGTCCAAAATTCATCGCCTCACGCCCATACACCAACTCATAACAAATGCTCAAAATATCCTCAGTCTTTTCTACACTCGCATGCACCCGTCAGATCATTGACTGGCGGACCCTTTCAAATATTCCCATACGGTGTTTTTCAGGCCCCATGACACGTTGATGAAGCGTCTCTACAGTATTAATGCCTGCTGAATCAAAGACATTGAAGTCGGGGGAACGTGCAGGCCATAGAACAGGCCCTCCCCTACCGTAAATAAGACTGAAGAGACCAATAAACCATCAGCCAAAGTTCTTCGGTGGTAAGTGATCAGAGGGTGAAAGACCCTGCACACGTTGAAAATAATACGGATACATAAGCTGCTCTTGAAGTAGCTCCATGCTATGTCCACTTAACGTGTCTCCAACATCCTGTAGAATGTGTACTTCAGGGTCAGGCGTAGGAGTGTATCTCGGTCTTACTCGATTTACAGATTGTGGTGCCACAGATCCTGCCTCAGCAACTCGACGAGGTTGGATGACTCAGCTGCCTTCGGTCTGGAAGCACACTCTGATACAGGCGTGCAGCCTCATGTCCATTACAATTTGCTCGGCCGCATGTAAATGTCATATATGCCCGCTTACGATACGAATATCCTGCTATCGTTAATCGGAACACTTGTCAGTTATCTCAGTAGTACACTCATTAAATGTTGAGACAGACTAGCCACAAATTTACATGAATGACAAATGTCACTTATTCTACAAGGCAACACAGCCCCATCTACCGCAAACTTTCTTTAAATCTTATGACGAAGGATTTGTGAACATATGTTTATATGAACTTTTGTCCATGTTCCGTGTGAGGAACACGCCCCCAAAATTTGTAAAATTATTTTAATACAACTTGTACACACACACACACACATACATACATATATATATATATATATATATATATATATATATATATATATATATATATATATAAATTATAAATTAATTGATTTAAAATATGTTTTTTTCGCTACACAGTTCTAACCATGTTTCAAAAATGGAAGCTAAAAGCCCCAAATTTAATTTTGTGATTAAATCAAAGACATTAGTTCCATTTCATCCTCAAGCGAATTTTGGAGTAACTTTTTAAAATTCCTGGGTTTTAAATACACAGCTAAAACAAAATTCATGTTTCCAAAGTTACAGATGAATCTATTTTTCTAGACAGGGGTGACTGGGTGTTCAATATGTCTATAATTTAATGTATCAGTTATTGCTACGTTTAGGTAGTGGGACGGGATGTATTTTTCAATGAAATCTAACTTCCGTTAAAAGCGTGTCGTCTGTATTTTTTTAAAATTATATTGTTAACGGCTAAAAATCTTATGGCATGTTTTCCTTCGTATATTTAAAGATTTTTTTTTGTTGGGGGGGTTGTTTAGGTAAGAATACTTTTTATTTAACTACGATTTGATCTATTTTTACTTTTAATTTTTAATATACTATATTTCTTTCAAGAACAATTAAATGGAATTAGAATCCCTTACAGTTTGTAGAATTATTATCACATTAAGTATATTACGATTTTTTAAAATTTTATATTCAGATATTAAGTAAAGTAATATATATATATATATATATATATATATATATATATATATATATATATATATATATATATATGTATGTATGCATGTATCGTTTTTAATAGTATTTGCCTAAAAGCACATTTTCTGACTAAATACACATATATGTATATTTAGTCTGAAAATCTTTCTCTGTGTGTCTGTTTCTTTCTCACTCTCTCTCTCTCGATATATATATATATATATATATATATTACCTTACGTCGAAACTTAGACTCCCGAGTTTCATGTTAAATCCAATATTCAAGTATTTTTTAATGGTTCGTTAAAATCGCTTATATATGAGGACTTGAAAACGCAGAAGAAAATAGACTTAAATACAATGTCCCTTTCGCTTAACACTTTCTCAAAAGGTGAACGTTGCTAAATGTGGAGGGAAAATTTGAACACTATTAAAATAGATTTTAATTGTAAATAAATTAATGACTAAAAATAAAAACCAAGATCCAAAAGAAGTATAAACTGGAAAAAATGCTCATAGTCTCTCAAACATAAGGAACGAATGAAGTATTCCTATTGTTTACATTGGCTTGGCTGATGAAACTTAATATACACAGCCTCAAGAACTGAAAGATGCAGCACCGTGCGAGCTCTATGTAAAATGTAAAAAATGCGTCATTATAATCAGCGGCACAGTCGGAGTTATCCAGTATATGTTACCCAATTGAGGAGTCGTGCACTGCTTGAGTGGTTCTTTTAATATGACTCTGACCAGTAGAACGCAAATAGGCAGGAACGTGCTGCATAATACGATTTTCCAGCCCTTAACGCATTTTCCCCTAGAGAGCTCAGTCTGATATTTGAATTGTATCTAGAAAGAAGATATGAATTCATACCTTTCCCAAAGGTATTTTCGCGCAGGTTAATGCAACGACCTAGGCTGGAATTCCAAACCTGCCCGTTGATGTCTCGTTCAGAGCTGCTAACCTAGGTACCTCCACGAGATCGCTAAAAAAAGAGCATAACATGATGAAAAAGACGCCAAACTTGACGAAAACAAAATTTTATCATCTGCATGTTTATGATATTATTAAGAGGAAAGATCAAAGTATTTTTTTACATTTTTTAATTGTTCCTAGCACGTCCGAAATTTTCGTTAAAAATCTTGTTTTTTTTTTTTTGAGTCAGCAAAATTGACAGATTTCAACCATTTTTTCCATCGTATAAAAAAAATGAAAATCTCATTTTCAAATTCTTTTAAATATCAATTATCATTTTTTCAAAACTTATTTTAAGAAAATCAGAAATTATAATGTTTATTTAAAATAGTTTGAAATCTATTACACTGGCGTGCAAAACCTTTGGGAAACCTGCGTAAATTAATTATTTTTTATAAAATGACCCCCAAATCGAAAGTTAAAAGCATTATGCATTTTTCGGTACATTCTATAAAAAGGGGTCAAGAAACAAGTTACTACATTTTTGTCAATGCTGTATGTTGGATGATAATCATAATGTTCTGTCTATATTCTGAGATGAGATATTTTTATATTGTTTGAATATTCTTTGTTGTTATAATCCCGACTTTTCAGACGTTCTACGCTTTTGCCTTCTTCAGGTTATTAGAATTTCAAACAGAACACTTTATTTCGTCCAACAGATTAGACTATTCTAGTTCCACATGCCATGCTATCTCAGTCAATTCATCTCTTTCTCTCTCTCTCTCTCTCTCTCTATATATATATATATATATATATATATATATATATATCTATTTTACATGCACACTCCGGACCTTTTCAGGTAATATACGTTGGAATTCAAACCGAACCCTTTATTTCGTTCATTGTGTTAGATTGTTCTAGTTCTACGTGCCATGCCATTTCTGGGCATCTCATTTATTTGGAATTCGAACCGAACCTTTTATTTCGTTCATTGTTTTAAATTGTTCTAGTTCTACGTGCCATGCCATTTCTGGGTATCTCATTTATTTCCCTTTAGTAACACAATTCTCCAATTTTTTTGTTCCCCTCTATTGCGGACAGGTATTGAACTCACAACCCTTTGGATCATGTTACTGGATTATTTCAACCAACGATTTTATCCACTGGGCCATGTGTCTGAATTAGTAAAATTAAATTCAAAATATTGTGAGGGATTGATCTCACCTACGACTAATTATTAATATATAGCAATTCTATGTTAATATAGAATGGGGAGAGTCATCACTTTCCACTATGAAATAGTTAAAATATCTTTCGGGGAAAATGTAGTTACATCTCTTCAAAATGAATAAATATTCGCATCAACTGAAGAAGTCCGGAGCGTATAACAGTCGGAACTTCGTGAATATGATAACAAAGTTTTAAGTAGTTTAAATATTTTTCGCTGTTTAGATTTCTAACGTTTGTTTATGCAACGGCAAACAATTGCCCACCGCCAAATTTTATCAACTTTGTAATGTATCTTGCATTGGTATATTTCCCAGTAGTCTTCTTATGTAATCCATTGCATTATAACATAACTCTATTTTGCATTACTAATTACAAATACATTTTTTTCATTTTTCATCATCCAATGTTAGCTGTTCTTCTGACCAATTCAATCTTCTATTCGGATGTTTGGGATTAATTTTGGGTTTTTTATTGCTACACGCCCTTTCAAGCTGTTCTCTTCGTAATACTCTGATCATTGTATCAGGTGAAACCTCACTGTTAAGACTGAATGCACTCTTCCCATATCTAGCTTTTAAATTTTAATTGTCTAAAAAGATTCTCACACCATTTCGTCTTTCTTGGCTAACGTTTGTCGTCTTCCGGTTTTCTTTATAATTAAAACCCTTCCAGTAGCAGTAAACATATTTTGGATGGCTTGAATATTGTTTCGGGAAAATCCCAAGTGGCTAGCTATCTCTCTTTGAGTAATCTTCCTCTTCAAAATCATTAATCTCATCTTTGCTTCAACAGAAATTTTAGCCATTTTTTAGTGTAAATAATACAAGCCAATGTTCGACTACAAGAAATCGCCAAGCTAACTTTCACTCATATTAATAAGAAGAATCACATTCTACTTAGAAATGTGCATATTATCAGGACTTTGATATTTGAGATATTTCATTAGTCCAGTCTTTTTGCATGGCTCTTTTTTCAGCTTCAAGTGGTTTATCTTCTGTTACAGGCGCCTACGAAGACGCCACAGCTAATTTTCAAATCTTCAGGATCAACAGATATTGCTAAAGATTCTTAACTTCTTAAAATAATAAAGGCGTATAATCATTTTTATCGTTTCCCTAAAACATTTGTCCGCCAGTGAATCTTATTCAGAACAATTTTTTCACCGTATCGAAGCCGATGTAGAAATGCTAACGGATTTTTGCAACTGTTAAAGTACAGGATGCGATGGATAAATTGTTGTCTCAAATACACAAGCATTGAAATAAGACTGACGGGCATAGATATATACGTTTGAGGAGTATGAAAATTAACTTATATATTTTTCTATTAAAAATTCCCTTGTCACAGTGAAGGAAGCCTGTGTATAGAGAGATGATAAATGTATTTCAATCTGATAATTCCAGATGAATTGCTACCAGATATATACGATTAGTCGACTCCTATATGTTTTTGCTTTGATAAATATGTATATGTGTGTTCTCTGGCCATCCATAGATCTATGCCTATTCCATATTTTATAACAATTTTATATCTCACATTATAAGAGCGCTTTAAAATGAAGGATCGAGTTGATGTCTGAACTAATTTAGTCTCAGTTATACTGACAATCTTTATAAAATTTAGAATTATCTAAATTTTATAAAGATTGTCACTATAACTTTATTTTATTTTCCTCTCAACGAATGAAGCGAGGAACTGAAGAAACCTGGACAATGCATCGGTTAAAATGTAGAAACCAATACAATAACAATGTAGATACTAGTCGGAGTAGTTGTGAACAGATTGTTTTCAAACCTACAACTTCATTTCTCACAGACAAAACATCGCTAGCCTATTGCTGGTCTGTCGCTAGGTCCATGAATAGTGTTCAGGCGAACTACATATCTTTGTTCCATCACAATTCTAACCTTCACGGCTAGGACCCATCCCGCTACGCCCATTATAGCAAACAAATCTTATTAACCTTCGTGTACCATTGGTGAAATGGTATTTTTACCTGAGCAGCTTCTTTCCATTGTATTGTGGTAATAATTCTCCCAACAGGATGCTTCCTCGATGATTACAATCTTAACCTGCTTCACGTCCAGGATCAACCGTTATCTTCCCCATATATCCGCATAAAGTGTGCTTCTGAATCTGTAATCCTCTTAAGCCTTACACAAGGCGAAATCCTTGTAAAATAAACACATATATAAATCTAAAGAAAATATTTGCTTGTATACGGTCCTGAGATCAGGATTCGTTCTTTGTTAAAATCTTGCTATTCCATGCCGGCCCACTGGGACAGATTAGGTTTTAAAAGTATTTGTCCTTTTAGCTCAGTCACTCTTGGGATTAGTCACCGGATGTTGATGCAAACAGTGATTAACAAGTTGTTTGCAGTAACGAACGTTCTGGGGATTTATGCATTAACAAAATAAAGACAAAATTTGGTGAGAGATTGATCTCACGACGAATTACTATTATGTTGCAATTTTACATTATTGGCGAAATACTATCAGTACAAAATGATTATAAAGTGGTTTAACACATTTTTAAAATTTAGTTAGAGAAGTGAATTCGCCATTTTATATCATTAACTTTACTAATTTACTTTTTGTATGAATGATTCATTGTAATATAAATTAAACTGCACCACATATTTGATATATATATATATATATATATATATATATATATATATATATATATATATATATATATATATGTATAATCCGGTATTTTTAAAAATCTTTATTATTCCTTTTTAGTTTTGTCTGTGTTTTGTTTGTTACAGTTTCTTAAGATTATGAGACCGTCGTCCCTGTAGAGTCCTGTGTCATTTTTATCTATTCAAAACGCACATCACACCAAAAATATCTTGGAAGATAAGAAAAAAGTCACCAGCCTACAACAACCAATCAAAAACTTGCAAACTTTGCTTGGAGGAAAAAATAACTATCATTACTTTCCCCGACCAAAATAAATTATTAAATAAAAGATCCGAGCTCATCTCAAAATGCAGGCATGAAAATAAATTTTACTACGCAACCTAAAAAATTAAAAACTGAAAAAATAAAATAAAAACAAACAAATACAATAATAATAAAATAAAATAAAATAAAATAAAATAAATAAATAAAATACTATGTTGCTTAAAAACCGAAAAGAGAAAATATACAAATAAATTGACCTAAATTCATCCAAGTAAATAAATAGACAAACCAATCCCAAATTAAAAACTGTTCCCGCCAAAAAAATAATAGTTAGAATGAACTACAACAACCAACCCCAAAATTGAACAAATAGCTTTAATTAAATTCTCAAACCAAAACAAAACTGTTAAATAAGTGATATAAACAAATTTTTACTACGTTAATAAATAAATAAATAAAATGAGAAACAAAAAAATAAAAACGAGCAATATAATTTGACCCAAATAAATAAACAAAGCGACTTCCGGTAAAAACAACCGCCATAATAGAATACCCACAATGCACCACTAACCCGTATATATATAAATAGCCGAGAAAAATAACAGCATATGTGGCCTGACGATTGCATATAGCATGAAACAGACTGTCGCCTCTAAGTGTTGACTTCTATGTTCACTTTATATACATTTATATATTTATATATATATATATATATATATATATATATATATATGTGTGTGTGTGTGTGTGTGTGTTTGTGTGTGTGTGCGTGTGTGTGTGTGGAAGTACAGCTTTGGAATTTGAAAACTGATTAAGTATTAAACTATTTTTTAAAATAATTCTTTTCACTATTTTTCAAATATGTTATTTGTTTAAATTTTTTTTTTTTTAAAGTACTCCATTTTCAGTCTGATATGGCTCTTGTAAAGTTAGAGGATAGCAGAAACGCTTTTAGACTCTATTGAGACTGGAAAGTGAAAACTGGGCAGCTCCTGTCCATATATGGCAAAAGGACCTCATTTTCGACCGGATATGGCTCTTGTAAAGGTAGAGGATAGAATGAGGAATCAGCTACTTAATGAAGAAGTACAGGGAGCCAACCATTTTAGCAGCATTTTTAGCTGCATGTATCGTATGTACGAAAATGGAAATCCAGCAATCTTTTCTTTGTTTTCTAGTTCCCTTATTTTGTTAAGCTTTTGAAGACATCGTTCACTTTTGCAATGCGACTTGCAATTTCGGTATGTCATTTTACATTTTCCATCATGTGTGAAAACAGTTCCTAGATATTGAAATTTCTTTGTTTGATTTTGACATCTCCAATTTATATCTTGCGTCTTGAGTTTTCTTGCTCTTGCTTCATTCGTTGTAAATCCGAATATTCTAATTTCTCAAATAATTTTATCAGTTCTATATATACAATCGAATGCTTTGTGAAGTAATTGCAGGTGTTCATTTTTTGTTTCCTACAGAAATATGTAAAAACTCTGTGCTTAGATTCTTCGGCTAAAGGTCATGAAGTCAAAATCTCAGTCCACTCTGTTTTTGTTAGCATAAACTCTTGAGAATTGGTCTGAATCAGTTGGTGAATTCACACTGCGACGAGGCGAAGTTGAGATAGGCGGGCCGTATCAAGTTAATCCGATATTTCAAAACTTAGAATTACGAGACCATTAATGGTGAACAGTCGACCAGACGGAAATATCAAATCGGAAATAAGTTGACACGAGGTGAAGAGTTTATCACATCAGAAAGCCGACGATGATGAGGAATAGTGCAAGGTCTCGGAAAGGAATGGATTGTTGGGAGATAGACTATCTTACGAAAAGATGTCGAGACATTTATGTGTCTTTTCCACTTGAAATCAAATCTTTTCTCGCTTCCTCAGTGGGTAAACACTTATTTCAGTCACATGATAAATCTTTCGAGGAAAAGTTACTCTCTATATATACTAACGTTTCAAAATGCCAATGTTTCTTTTTATTTTCTTAGATACCCGGACCGATTTCAACCAGGCACTTTTATTATTAACATACTCTGCAAGTTTGTGAACAAATACTTTTTTGCAAGAAAGAACGCCGAAATCTATACTCATGAAATATCAATTTATATAAGCAAAATAATAAATGCAGCAATAAATAGTATATTTACGAAGATAAAATTAATAAAAATCAAAACCACAAAATATGTTTTAAAATCTTATAAAAATATAATGTTAGAGCAGTTCCCTTAATAGCAGTAGCACTTGGAAGCTTTCCCAAAAGATTCTGCTTCTTTTACGTAACATTTCCTTTCAGGATATTTGCAATTATGGCTCTCCAGAACAGCTTTTTCTTTCTTTCTTTAGATCTATGTGACTTTTTCTCTCCCAAGAAATGAGATTAGAGGAATTCGTAATAGGGTAAGCAGTTGAATCTACTCCGGCCACGGTGAATACTGAGAATGGTGCTATGTCAGTCAACATCAATTAATAACAGCCTGATACCAAATATGAACATTTTAAAAGCATCAATAATAATAATAATAATAATAATAATAATAATAATAATAATAAGAAGAAGAAGAAGAAGAAAGCGAAACAACAATAAAAAGTAAAATAACAATAAAATAATAATTATTATTATTTCCTTTGATTTCTGATATATAATCAATTCTTCTCTGAGTTCCAACCAGAGACCTAAGGTCAGAATTGGTACCATGATAAGTTCTTCTTATGAGCTTTTTTTTAAACAAAAACCCAAGATCACACTCAATATTACATAGATAAAGTCCTTCGTAAGGTGTGAGCTCTACTTGTAAGCGCAATTTTTTGTATTTCTTTAAGACTTTGGCTACCAGGGATCCCTTCAATGAGTCCTTTTCAAATTAACCTGAGGACTCCAACTATAACTGGAATTGTTGATGTCCTCAAGTGCCACATTTTTAAGATTTCGATTTCAAGATCCTTGTACTTGGCTACTTCAAAGATCTTCAAACATACATCATAGTTTGCCCTTATGATGCCCTTTCTGAAACCAGGTCTCTGACTAGAAAAAAATAAGTATACAACAGAAATCAAAGGAAATAATAATAATAATAATAATAATAATAATAATAATAATAATAATAATAAACCTGGAAAACCTGCAACACTTATGGAAAGGAAACTTCAAGAAATCGGTATAAACACCGCCCAAATCCGATTACGGAGATAGGGCCTCTAACAATTTTATGGGACTTTACAATACACAGAGACAGAATAATCAAAGCTAATCGCCTGGACCTACATCGTGATTAGAGACCGCAAAGCCAAAACGTGCCTCCTTATTGACATAGAAGTCCCTGCAGACTCCAATGTAACATTGAAGATTTTCAAAAACTATCAAAAGACAAGGACATTGAAATTGAAATTTCAAAAATGTGGCGCATGAGGACATTAACAATTCCAGATGTAATTGAAGCCCTCAGATTGATTGGAAAAGATTCCAATAGATTCGTTGAAGAAATCTCTGGTAGAGTACACAAGTATTCACAAGTAAAACCTACACCTTACGAAGGGCTTTATCTATGTAAAATATGTGCAATTTTTTAAACTGCTCAATGGAAAATGTCATGATTCCATTTCTGGACTTAGGTCTCTAGTTGGGACCCGGAAAGAAATGAGTACGCACCAGAAAAACTAAAAGTATTAAAACAATAATAATAATAATAATAATAATAATAATAATATTTCGATATATCGCGCAGATTTGACTGTGTTGTATGTGTCTCGTATACATGTTACAGACTTGGTATTATAATGTGTATGCCGGGCTTCGTTTATTTGTTTTCCATCCTTACTTTGATGGAGCGCTAATAATAATGATAATAAAATCGGTCGAAATTTAACTCAAATTTACCTGTGACGTCCGTGCTTTCTTATATTCGTATCCCAGTGTTAATTTTTCTGGCGTACTACTAAAATAGGTGAATAGGGATACAAGTAGAAAGTGCGAGTTGTTTTATATATATTAGACCAATCGAAAACGCCCAGATCAGAATCCGTACCACAGAATGCAACATAAAAATATCCGGGTCAAGATCTCATCTAGTTGCCTTGAGCATAAATAAGTACGTGTCGAGTAATGCATTTAGCTGTTTCAGCAGCACAAATACTAAAACAAAGCAAAATTCTTTTAAAAAGTTTGGTAAGTGCCTGAAGCTTGGCATAGAACCGAAAAAATAGTATGAAACATGAGAATGACGTTAGTGGCAATCGTGGTTTGAAACTTATATGCAGTTCTAAGTTTGGACTAACAGGAAATTTGGTAAAGAATTGAGACTATCCAGTTGATGTCTCTACCAAGATTGACTTGAATAATAAATCACTTATCACTTTGTTTCCAGTGAAAGCCATCAGTCACGACTAATGTGAAAACTCAGCTAGTTTCAAAATGACGCAAGTTACTGAATAAAAAGGAAAAAAACTAAAGAAAATTTAGAAGTTCATAGATTCTGACGATAAAAAGTAATTGAAACCTAACACGATATACGCACTGAACACCTGGATAGTATAGATGTGGTGATAAGGAAAAGCATTCCTCGGCACGACTAGAGAGGAAATAAAATCAATGTATCGATAGACGAGACAAGTCAGAACCATGCACAAAGCTTGGCTTCCTAAACACAGAGAGATTATATGTAAAAACGAAAGAGGGAAACAGAAAGCCTGACATCATCGAAGTTTGTGGGACCAAATTATCAAAACGGAACTGAATAAATACATACAACATTGCGATATAAATATAATCTACTCTACAAAGAATACAGACATGATAGGTTAGCAACAGTCATACACTAGAAACTATGCAAATGACTTGGATTAAAAGCCGGTAGACAAAAGTTATACACAAGAACTATCCTGGGAGAAAAATGACCAAATGCTTTGAGAATTTGGCACACAGACTGACCAGCACGTTCAAGCAAGAAAACTAGATATGATAAGGATTAAGACCATATCACGTGGAAACACCCGTTCTCATACAATCACCGAAGTTAAGCAATGTCAAACTTGTTCATTACGTAGATGGGTGACCGCTTAAGCTTGGATGTGCGATGGTGTAATGAATAACGACTGAGAACTGTAAATCGGAATGCTAAAATCCAATTGATATCGGGTTTGCATCTTGGGCAAAGGTATGAAACCACCTCTTCCACTCCCGGAAAGGGTCGATAAGCCGTAAAAAAAAAATCAATCAGATTTAAAGATCCTGAATAGAGGCGAAATAATTGAAACCAAGTAGGATAATAAGAGTGATAGTTAGATACTCAAGACTGTTTTTTCGTTGTACAAAAGAGAAACTTAAATAAATATATTTATAGAAAAGAAAACTAAAGGCTATGGACAAATCGTTACATCCAAACGAGAAGATCAACAAGATCTTGTAAATAAGAAAGAAGGTGACAAATTTCTCATTAGCAACGAAGAAAGTGTTTAAATGATTAAACTGCAGCTGGATACAAAAATGCAGCGAGAATATTTTAAATTTTGAAAAACCAGAAATTTAAAAAAGCAGGATAACACAAATGATGAATATTTTACAGATAAAAATTGCATAAATACGTCTAACCGTCTTTAATTCTGGTAAAGATATTACCTTAGTCTGTACTTGCCTATCGTAGTCTGTTCATATCTTTGTGCAAGCAGGTTAAAATAAACCGATGCATCAAATTGATTCCAACAATACAAAGCAATAGACACACTCCGGTGAAAATTGGACGACGAAATAATTAAATTTAAAAATAAAAAAAACAGTAAAAGACTAAAATGAAATGGAGACAGAAAAGTTGTACAGAGAATATAAGAAACAGAGAAAATAGTTCAAACTAAAAAGTCACAAATATGGCTACGCAGAGGATACTTTAATAAAGTAACTGATCCCTTTCTCGTCACATGGGAACAAGTTGCGTCAAAACAAAACTATATATAATCGAAGATTGCCAAATTCCATTGCAAAGAAAGAGATAAAAACTGAAGCCACACAAGCAATGAATGTAATAAACAAAGCAAGAGATAGTCTTACATTCGAAACTGTGCAAACGAATTCTATTCAAGCTTGCGGACAATGAGAGAAGCACGAACCGGAAACATAAAATAGATGGAATAAAAAAATCAATAACGATAAAAAGCGGGAGAAAGATGGCTGACATTGGCTCAGTTATGTAGCATAACGTTTTCCATATAAAAAATATGACCCGCGTTTGATGCATTTAATGTTTTTATTAGAGGGATACATATATATATATATGGTGGACTCTCCCCTCATATTCCCTGTATGAGGGTCAAGCAGCTCAGTTCCTACGAAACGACAGCCCAGACAACAGCACATATGATTTGATTATATTGGTGAAGACTTTGTGCGGGACCAACCACAGTTTTTTAATTATATATATATGCGTATGTATGTGTGTGTGTGTGTGTATACATATGTATACATTCTGCGATGGACAAATTGTCGTCTAAATTACACAAAAATGAAAATAACACTGTCATGTCATTTTAATAGATATATTTACCAAAATTACACAAAAATATCTGAAAATTCTAAAGAGTAAATTTATTCGATACAATCCCTATTGACTTTAACCACGGGCTACAGACAACTTTGGAATCTCCTGCAACTCTTCTAGACGGTCTCCTTGTTTAAGTTCGTGAATGCTGCCATAATCCTTGCCTTCAGTTCATCTTTGGTGTTACAAGAAGTTTTTGTTTGTCTCTCGCTCAACTTCTCTTCACACAAGGTGGCTGCAGTCTGCGGAGTTAGGTGGTCAGATATAAGAGGTGATGTTGCTGAAAAAATTGTCTGACAGCAATAACTGGGTCTCCTTGCTTGTGTGGCTTGGTGCAGAATCCTATTGAGGGACATAGAGTCTTATGGGAGCCGTCCTCTTTACCTAAGACAGCACTACATCCTCAAGGCACTTGATGTAGGTCAACGTGTTGAGTGAGTTCCTCACCAACATATTCGGGATTTCTTTTCTTATCAAAACAATCAGAGTGAGTTTTCCGATTTGCTAAACCTTCGTAATCACCATTAGACCCAGCCAACTCTACCGCACCCTCTGCACTGTCCACAGATTGATGCCCAAACACTCTGTAATTGGAGCATCAGACGCAAATGCCAAGCAGTACAGCTTACCATTTCCAAATTTCTGGCGGAGGGAATTGCGTCATGGTGCTCTTTTACTTACAGACGGTGCCTAACTGACTTTACTATACTGTTCAGTCGGAAAAATCAAAAACAAACAATGTTTGTGCGCGAAATATAAAATATAATATGGCGACCCATCGCACCCTGTATAAATGTCTGACTGTACTAGTAAGAAAACACATTATTAATCTAAAAAGATATTGTTTTTGAGCCGAAACGCAGCACGAATATATATTTCCATTTTGTCATTAGAATTCCGATTATTATTAGTATGTTATATAGATTTTATATATTCGAAATTAATCTATGTATGATATTTACAAAAATGAAAAGTGATTAAGATTTGAAGACATAGGGGATGTAATTTAATCCTGTTTTAATAATAATCCTGCTCTATTCGATAAGATCAAATTGGCAGCTTTTCCTATAAATGATATGCATTTTGTTGTTAACTGACACAAGGAATGACTTGTAAATTTTAACACCACTAAAAATGAAACTGCTCTCTATTGATCATCTGAGAGAAACCTTTCAGTCTGATGGCAGATGCTAGCCTCCAAGAGATTGACTCAATGCATTTTCCCGAGCTAATATTTCCCTGAAATGAAGTGGAAAGGTTATATTAAATAAATTGCTAGGTCTGCTGCTAAGGAAATTGGTTCACTGTGTCGTGCTTGACACTTTTTCATGTCACAGTCTATCTTCTATATTTATAAGTCTACCATTCATCCTTGTTTTGAATATTGCTGCCACATATAGCCCGGTGAAGCTGCTGTATATTTAGAGATCTTTAATAAAAAGAAGAATCCGCAATGTTATTAGTCCTGACCTGGCATCTCGGCTTCAGTCACTTTCTCAACGCCGTAACCTAGCTTCCTTGTGCCTTTTCTAGAAATTCTTTCAATGTAATTTTTCTGATGAATATTCCTCTATGAAGTTTAGCGCAGTACTAGATATGCAGCAAGGTTACCTCATTTTATAGTTGAAATGGTTAGATGTAACTGTAAGTTCTTTGCTAAGTTACTCCCTTGTACTCCTCGATTAAGAAAATCTCTTCCGGCTTCTTGCTTTTTACTCAAGTTTGATCTTCAAAACTATAAATGCAATGTGAATCTTTGCCTTGTTTTCTTAATTCCTATTCTTTTGTTGTCCTTGATCCTTCATGTTTACTTCTTCTTACACTCTTTTACACTTAGTGACCCCTTTAATCTTAATGACTTTTTTGTCTTGCTTGGGGTGAAATGATTATAAAAGATAAGATACTGGAAAGAATAAAAGACAAAATGAGACATTTGATAATGCTTCTGATAGTTGCTTTTTCAAAACTGAATTCAGTACTAGCTTAAAAGCCGTAGGCAGTGCAGAATTTTCAGCTAGCTCCCGTGCAGAGCTAATTGGGGCTCTAGCCCAAAACTAAAGGAATCTCTGGTCCAGCTTAGGAAACAGCAATGATAATTTTGAAAAAATTACTTTGAATTCCTCACTTCACTCCATGGAACTTCAAAATCTCACTTAAACTTTGATTCGGGCTATAAATCCACTTCCCAATGGCGATTTGGGTCGAAAGTCCGATTTGGGCCCAAATTCTCATTTGGACCAACACTATCATTTGGGCCGAAAATCCAATTCACCTCAATTGAATTCTTAAAATCACAAACTCTATTGAACTTCAGTCGAGTTGAGTTCTTCACATCATAAATTCAGCGGACCTCCCAGTTTGTTTCCTTGGCATTTTGGAGCAATTAAATTGATCTTCTCAATTCACAAAGATTTGGAGATAATTTAAACTAAATTTAAAACTTTTTTTTGTTACTTTAAAGTCAGTATAAATTAAAAAAAACATTTAAAATCACTAATTTTTTTCAGTTATTTTATAATGTGAATTTTTAACTGTTCCCTTCTTATCCAGACAGAAATCCCAATGTTTGATGTTCAAGCAGCAGATGAAAGGTAGATTTTCAATCCTGTCATCATCATGATCCCAGAATTTACCATATGTCTATACAGAATTGGGGTGGCTTGAGTTAGTGGGGTTTTAGACACATGGACGGGCAGACAGAAGTTGCCGCTTTTTTATTTAGAATATTAATGTAAAAAAAAAGCAAACAGTCGTACGTGTGCTTTTTTATGTTATACTCTTATAAATAGGCCATGTGGATTTAAACTTCGAGACACCCTTCAGAACAGAATTGATCTGGTGTAAGTTTTAAGTTTGTTATTATTTCATAGTCCAATTTTCACCAGAGTGTATTTATTGTTTTGTATTGTTGGAATCAATTTAACGCATCTGTTTATTTGAACCTCCTTGCACAAAAATATGAACAGAATGAGACAGACAAGTACGTTCTTAGGTAAGAGCTTTACCAGAATTAAAGACGGTTAGATGTATTTATGCCATTTCTATCTGTAAAATATTCGTCTGGGTTTTCTTTATTTACTCTGAAATGAGACACATAACTGTAAAGAATGTGTGATACTGCAAATATTAGGTGCATATGCAAGATATCAGCCATCGAGTACTTAATTGTAATAGATTGAAAGCCAGTTACGACCTAAAAATGTGTTGAAAGACTTTGATATAGGTAAAATTGTTTCAGCCGAAAATTACGTTGTCAAAAATTTGGAGATGTACAACAGCAGCACCAGACCTGATATAATAACATTATTCAATGCGCGGACAAATGGTAGATGTGTAAGCGTGCAAGATGCACTCTGACAAGATAAAAATACTGGCACGACACAGACGCGATATGTCCTTGCAATAGATGCAGCTATTTATTTGATGTAGTCGACCCGCTTCATGTCAGTGGAGAAAGGGAGGCAAAGAAGACAGTGTGTTGCTCTCCTGAAGTCTATCTTCAGTCATGATAATGAAAAGTTTCTCTATGGTGGTTAATTTAAAACAGTTTGTTTTTTTTTTGGTGGGGGGCTTAAAATGTACAAGTCGTTTTCATGAGCCAGGTTTAATTTGTCAGATCTGTTGAGACAGAAGTAAATGGTAGTGTCATCTATATAAATACCTAGTTTAGATATCTCGTTAGTACATCAGCGGAAGATCTGGCAAGATGAAAAACTTATTGTTTTTCAGAGATTTACCCAATAACTATGGGGTAAATTATTCATAGTTTTTCTAATAGCCTTAAGAGAACGCAACAGACAACGCCAGTAGTTGAATTCTGTTCGATAATTTCACTTTCTGTTCTAATAACCTGTACAAGAGCAAAAAAAAATTACACAATACAAAACACTATAAATATATAATTTTTAACATTTTTATAATTAAATTCATCGTTGTTAGACTACCATTTGCTAAGCTAATATTTATTACCTGAGATATAATTGTTTAAATGGTTCTCTTTTTAAAAGAAATATAAATTGCTAAATCTGTCTATATTTCTGAGATGATTATTCGGACTAATGTCCTCATCTTTATTGTCATATTCACGATGTTTCGGCTGTTGTAAGCCCCCACCTTTCTTCAGTTTATTGGAATTCCGAACCGAATCCTTTATTTCGTTCACCGGGATAGATTTTCTAGTTCCACGTACCATGCCTCTTCTAGATATCTCAGTTTCAATTTCAGTTATTTTCCCTTTAGTAATTCAACTCTCCATGGTTTTGTTCACCTCTGCTGTGGCCAGGGATTGAACGCGCATTGATTACTTGATTAATTCAATCAACAAGTTTATCCACTGGGCCATATGGAATTGGGAACATCAGCATGCATTTTTGGCACTTATAAACCAGTAAGTCTCAGTAACCACTTTTTACCAGAGTTCATATTACAATGTGTTGTTATCATTGTTTTTCTCCACGACTCTGTATTACAGATTCCCATATTGTATTTATTCATGTCTATGTTTGGCCGGCTTAGAAGATTTATTTATTTTATTTTTTTTTGGCGTTTCGAAATTCCAATCACCTGAAGAAGGCCGGAGCATACAACGTCCGAAACGTCGTGAATATGACAATAAAAATGAGGACAACAGTCCAAACAATGTAAATAGTGTCAATAAATTGAAAAATAAGGTTAAATGTTAATCTATTGGTATAAATGAACACCGTTTAGGTTAGATGTGCAATTAGTCTTGTAAGTGTTGTTCTGTCCAAGTAATACAGAAAAGGCGAATTATTGCAATCAAAGAAATCTTTCTTGCAGATGGTTTTCAGTCTTGCAGTTTAGTTCATTCTATTTATTGTATTATTGACCACTTTTTCTCTCTCAGTTTCTCTCCCCCCCCCGTCTCTCTCTTTCTCTCTCTCGCTCTCTCTCGCTCTCTCTTTCGAGATTAACACTGAAATGATAATAGTCTCATCTTCGGTGTCAGACAACAAAGTCCAACAGGACAAGTGTGGACAGGGAAAGGAGAGTTCTTTCAATCAATATCCTATCTGTTATTCTTCTTTTCTAACCAAAGCACTTCTCAAGGAAGATAAATAACAGGAACAGGAGGTGGGGAATCGGTATAAATTAGTTGAACAATGGTTGACACAAAAAGACATCAATCGTCATCTAGATGCCATTGTTACAGGCGGGAAAATTTTTCTCGGCGATTCGATGAAGGATTAACGTTGCCATTTTATAAAATAACAAAGAAGGGTAAAACAGAGCCGGATATTTCTGCTCATCGTCTGCTCTATAATGGCCAGAGGTTGCCAAAATATGCTTTTTAAATATTCTTTTTCCAATTTTCAGTCATTTAATAGATTTATGGTTTCGAACAATGAAAACTTAAACTACTTTAATTATTCTGCAAATTCATCAAATTATTTAGTAGGTCTGAAGTTCTGTCTATATCTCTGAGAGGAAGCATTATTATTGCTTGCATTATTTACATTATTCGGACTGTTATCCTCATCTTCATTGCCATATTCACAACGTTTCGGCCGTTGTGTGCTCCGGCCTTTATGTCTATGTCTCTCTTTATATATATGTCTATATCTCTGAAATGAGGTATTATGATTACTTGCATTTTTTACATTACTGTGACTGTTATCCTCATCTTCATTGCCATATTTATAACGTTTCGGCCGTTGTATGCTCCGACCTTTATGTCTCTCTATATATCAGCCTATATCGCCGAGGTGAAGCATTATGATTACTTGCATTATTTACATTATTCGAACTGTTATCCTCATCTCCATTTACAACGTTTCGGCCGTTGTATGCTCTGGCTTTTATGTCTATGTCTCTCTATATATCTGTCTATATCTCTGAGATGAAGCATTATGATTACTTGCATTATTTACATTACTCGAACTATTATCCTCACCTTCATTGCCATATTCACAACGTTTCTGCCGTTGTACGCTCCGGCTTTCTTCAGTTGATTGTAATTTCGAAGCGAACCCTTTATTTCGTCCACCGGGGTAGATTGTTCTAATTCCAAGTGCCATGCCTCTTCCGGACGTCTTAGTTATTTCCCTTTAACTCAACTCTCCAAGTTTTTGTTCATCACTACTGGCAAGGACACATGGATAAAGACATTCGTTAGATTCAGTGATTAGACCGAAAGATTTGTGAGTCCAATACCCGGCCACAGCCACAGTGGACAAAATGTTGTGAATATGGCAATAAGGATGAGGATAACAGTTAAAGTAATGTAAATAATGCAAGTGTGGAATTTATTGCTAACATTTTTTGTCGAGATTTACAAACTCTACGTTTCGTTCAATTTCGCAAACCAATCGACGAAATTTGAATAAGTTGATTTGTTTTGAAAAATACCTTGACAAAACCCTATTTTCTTTAAACATACGTAAATATTTCTTACTGGGGCCAAATCCCAACTTTTTAAAGCGTTTGGGCTTGTGATTTGTTTATAGTTCTCGCAAACACAGGGCGAACTTGAAACTGGATTCCTGTTTATAAAAACAGAAAAGATACGCAAAAAACAATATTGTATTTGTATTAAATAAGTATTTGTTAATTGTCTTTATTAAAAATAGTGGGAGTATTTTGTATGTTAAAAGATAAAACTTAATTATTCCAAAATAATTAAGGAAAATTTATTGTACTAAACTACGCACCCCGATAAAACCAACTGTACTTTGTATCCCGTTACGGGTTTGCACTTTTCCCCAAAATTTGGTTTTGATCAGTCAAAGTATGGCTATTTTAGAGCGTGTAACAGACAAACGGAAGTTACTGAATTTTATATACCATGGAGAGGCATTTCTATTCGTATAGCGTCGGATAAAGATCATTTATACTGAGGATAAAAGCAAGAATATTTTCGCCATAACATTCGGTTTTAAAAATGCTTGGTTTACATGAGAATATTCCGCAGCATTTACGGGGAACCAACAAGCAGCTTGCAGATAGAGAACGAATTCAGAGAATCCAGGAAACAGAGGATTAACACGGTAATACGTTATCGTGCATTATTTCAACATATACAATCAAACAATCCAAGATCTAAATGCCCCACAAGAAAAGACACGCAGATGAATCTATTTAGTGATGGAAACAAAGAAACATTGTCTAACTATTAAAGGTAACATAGACTGGACTGTGCTTGGTTAATTCTCAGCTAACATTGCAATGTGAAATATTTCATCTTCTTATATATTCTTGTCAGCTCGATATTATCTTATGGGTGCCATGCTTGGCACCATAACAAGCTTAGAAATATCTAAACTGTCAGCTGTATACAAAAGAATTCTAAAATCGATGTTTAAAAATGGCTTTAAGCGAATGAAAAATGTTATTCTCTCCGAAGATCGCCCTCCTTCGAACCTCTTAGACTGGCGCTACAGAATCACAACTGAGGAACGGCATCAGATAACAGGAACCACATCACCTTAGGGCTTTCAAGAGCAGCAACAACTAAAACGGATAGCAACTAGAAGAAATGGCTAACTATCCATTCTAAGAAGAGAAGCAAGAGAAACAGCGCTAAATACGAGCTGCCAAATTGGTGATGTCCAAATCAAAGGAGTACAGAATTTTAAATATCTGGAATGGGTTTTTAACAGATGACGGAAAATTTGTCACTGAATTTAGAAAGTGCATTCAAATAGGAAAATATACATTCGAAAAGCTACATAACGTATTAAGAAACGCTTAAATTTCCTTAGAAACATAAAAAAACAGTGCTGAAATTCTATGTAATACGATTCCTCCTACATGGTATTTAATGTCATATCTCCTTTCATAGGAAGGGGGGCATTTGGGTCAACAGAGTGTAGTTATACAGAATGATGCTAAGAATTCCATGGACGTATCATGTTAGCAAGGTAGAAAGTGTGAAAAACGACACATAGAATTAGAAAGAGGCAGGTGTAACACAAACCGAGTTAATGCAAAGCAAGGAGAGAGACAGCAAGAACTCTACGAGCATCAGCTAAAATGGATACATGTAATTTGAAGAGAAATTACTGACGTTCCACACACAACTCTCTCCACCCGTTTGCTCATATATTCGTGTTTGGTGACTTTAACGTCCATCACACCAAGTGGCTCGAGAATGCTACTACTGACCGGGCTGGCATTCAAACATTTAACTTCTCAATTGCTCAATCCCTCACGCAGATAGTAGACTTCCCCACGCGTTTTGCCCTCGACCTGGCAGGCAAGGCCTCTCTTCTTGACCTGTGTTTTACCTCCATCCCCGAATCTTGTAGCGCCACACAGCTCTGCCCGCTTGGCAACTCTGATCACGCTGTGGTATCTGTCAACGTTTCCTTCAACTCCACGTCCTGCAAAGAACCTCCCATCACAAGAACCTCGTTCTACTATCAACGAGCGGATTGGGACTCGTTCCGTGACTTCCTCCGCGATGTCCCCTGGGATGTTGTCTTTACACTCCCTGTCCAAGAATGTGCTTCTGAAGTCTCATCCTGGGTTAAAGCTGGAATCGACGCTTTCATCCCCTCAAGGAAATTTAAGGTCAAGTCGCACTCCTCTCCTTGGTTCTCCGCTGCTTGCTCATCTGCCATCGCCCATAGGAATCACTTCTTTCACCGATTCCGTAGCGACATGTCTGACTGCAATAGACGTCTCTTTGCCTCTGCCCGTAACGAGTGTAAGCGTGTCCTCAACGAATCTAAGTCAATATTTGCTGCTCGAATGAAGGAACGTATTGCATCTCACAAGTTTGGCTCCAAAGATTACTGGCGAGTCTGCAAGAGTGTCCTGAATAATCGAAAACCCTCCATACCTCTTGTATTCAACCAGTTCGAGGTCTTGACCTCCCCTACCGACAAGGCTGAATGCTTTGCTCGGAAATTCTCATTTAATTAAACGCTCGATTCCACCGGTGTTCCCATACCAGACTTTCCTCTTAGAACTGAAGCCTTACTGAGCGGCTTACACATAACCCCGTCATTGGTACTGGGCATTATCTCCACCTTAGACCCCCACAAGGCTAGTGGTGGAGACGACATACCAGCCATTGTCCTGAAGAAATGCGCGCCTGAGCTAGCACCCGCCCTCTCTAAACTGTATAATTACTGCCTCAAGGAATCATGTTTTCCCTGACTGCTGGAAGTCCTCATCCATTGTTCCTGTGTTTAAGAACTCTGGAGACCCCTCTGACCCCACTAATTACCGTCCTATTAGTCTCCCCCCATGTTCGGCAAAGTCTTCGAAGCCCTAATCAATGCCGAAGTGGTTAATCACCTCACATCCCATAATCTGCTCTCAGACAAGCAATATGGTTTCCGCTACGCCAGATCTACAGCTGATGTGCTTACGGCCATCACTGAAACCGTCTACCAAGCCCTTCAAAATAACGGTGAGGCTCGTGCTGTGGCCCTCGACATCTCCAAAGCATTCGATAGGGTTTGGCACGCCGGCCTTCTTCGTAAACTCCAGGGGTATGGTGTTACTAGTCAACTGTTTGATCTAATACAATCATTCCTGTCTAACCGAGAATTGAAGGTCGTTCTCAACGGATTCTCCTCCAGTTCCTATCCCATTAACGCAGGTGTGCCCCAAGGCTCCATCCTTGGCCCCACTCTTATCCTCATTTTCATCAACGACCTTCCTGAAGCTATAGATTCCCAGGTCGGCATCTATGCAGACGACACTACAATTTACTCCTGCCTCAAAAACAAGTCTAGTGTCGGCGTCAAAACTAACCTGGCTGTGCGTCTTGAAATGGACCTCCAATCGGTTGTTAACTGGGGCAAGAATTGGCTGGTCAACTTTAACGCCACTAAAACTAAATTACTCTCCATTAACCACCATAGAGATCCTTCCCTGCCCCCCATTAAAATGTCTGATAGCCAACTTCCTGAGAGCAACTCCCTGCGTCTGCTCGGTCTCACGCTGACTGCTGACCTGAGATGGAACAAATACATTGAGTCAATTGCTTCTTCCACCGCGAGGAAAGTTGGCTCTCTGTGCCGCGCCAGGAAATTTTTCTCCCTGAATCGATACTTCAAATATATAAAACAACCATTCGCCCTTGCATGGAGTATTGCTGCCATATATGGGCTGGAGCACCTTCCGCTTACCTCGGAGTTCTCGACAAGATCCAGAGAAGGATATGTAATCTAATTGGCCTTGATCTGGCGTCTCGTCTACAGCCACTCTTTCACAGACGCGCCGTCGCCTCTCTCTGTCTTTTCTACAAATACTTCCATGGTAACTGCTCTGATGAGCTGCTCTCTCTGGTTCCCAGACTCCATGAATTCAAGCGCCCTACGAGGCTGGCATCCCGCTCTCACCCTTACACCGTAGAAACCTTCAAATGTAGCCGTCTCTTCTACTCCAATAGCTTCATACCTCGCACCTCTCGCCAGTGGAACACCCTCCCCAATTACTGTTTCCCTGAAAGCTATAATCTCCAACTATTCAAATGTAATGTCAATCGACATCTCCAATTACCTTGATCTACCCACTATCCTTCTCCTCTTCCTTTCTCCTATCACTCTTATCTGCTCTCGCTCCAAACCCCCTGCATCCTAGTGGCTTCACGCCTTGCTTGGGGCACAATGCTTGAAAAAAAAAAAAAAATTAATACTTAAGAGAGAGATGAAAAATACTGGACTTGAGAAACCTATTTTCCTAAAAATATATTTTAATAAAAAGAATTTATAAATTTCAACCAAAAGCAGCACTGGTTGCTCGGGTAATAGATGTCTAATACTTCCTTATAAGGAAACATTTATTATTGCCATTCACCATTAACTGTAAGAAGATATAATACATCGTTTTCAGGGAAAATAGCCACGTATTGGGGACGTTAAAATGAACCTGCTACAGAAATTTAACTCTCTGGGTAATGTAGTTACACACGACGTTAAGTGGAGCGTAGCAATGAATAGCGAAAGATATCTGTCAGAAACTAAGCAAAATAATAAGAAATATCGATCGAAAAAGAGAAAAGTGTGTTGAACTATGTAAAACCTAATCTATAACGATGGCACTGAATAATAGATTTCTGACAGATGAAGAGGCGACTCGTAGTAATAAAAATGTGATTTTACTGACAAATTATCTGAATACCACAAACAGAACATGTGAGTAACGAATAATGAACAATATGGAAAGAATACTTACAATCAGAATGAGACAAATGAAAATGTTAAATTATATAAAGACCTGAATAATAACATTCACATGACAAACTGAAGGCAAAATGATTTGGAAACCGGGAATACCCTACTTAATTGTTTTTATTTTTATGAATGAATGACAGAACAGGGACAAGTTAGGATTGTAAAGGGTAAATCTCCAAGAGACAAGAAATTGTGGAGATCCATGACTGTCTACGTTCTGACACGTAAAAGAAAAAAAATGTTCGTTTTTACGTTGCATTCGTTTTTGCAGATCATTCACTTCAAGTTATACGTCCATCTATATATTATTTTTCTCTCCTGACTAGTTAGGAAAATTGAAATATCTAAGGAAGTGTTTTAAAAAGGGTGCGAAAAATCTGACACCGAAATCTGAAGGCAAATTAGAATAGCGAAAGATGCCTTCCAAAACCTAAATAAAGTATAAAGAAACAGTGAATTTTCGTTAGAAACAAAGAAAGAGTGCTGAACTACAGTTAATACCAAACATCCGGAAAACTATATCACGTATTGACCGATAGTTTTTAAATGAACCTGGATAGGCAAAACCGTTCAAAAAATATCGCTAGCAGGAAATCAAATGTCTTCATGACCAAAGCTTTAAGTGTACCGTCCTTGATCGTCTACTGATCAAGGAAATATTCTGCTTTCGCTCACAGAAACTGTGACTAATGGGATAGTCGTATAAAAGTTCCATTTTCTCGAGGTCTGTAGAAACCATTTGGATTTATTTATAACCGATAAAAATGCCTCTAAACATGGCGAAAGGTAGTGAAACGAAAAGGTATTTAGTTAATATATGTAAAAATATCAAAATATTGTGTTTGAAATTCACTTAAAAACGCTCTGACACAATATAATTATTTTAACCATGTGTTCATCAGGATGTCTTGTATTTGTTAGCGGTTTAGAAAACATATCCGGAAGACCAGGTTCGAATTCTTGTTATAAATGCTTTTGGTACTTTTATACACATCGTCAAATGTATTATTGACAAAGTAGTTTCTTCATCTTCATCCAGCCTCTCTCTATGTTTCATTCTTTCACTCGCTTCCTCTGTCGGCATAAATACTCGAGAGGTGATATAATCACATCTTCAATATCAGACAAGAGTGTCCAACAGGTCGAGAATGTTTGCAGAAACGAGAATGAGGACAATCAATATTCTATCTGATATTTTTCATTTTGTAGCCAGCGTACTTCCCTCTGTGAAGATATCTGGCTATGGTAGCTGAGAATGGGTAGAAATTAGTTAATCAAGAAAAGACATCAGTCGGCAGCTAGACGCCATATCAGGGGAGAGTGGTTAACGAGATGATCAGTTTGTCAAGAGCAGACGACTGTTCGAGGCAGAAACACGTACCGAAATTTACTTAAATTTCTCAGGACAAAATTATACTAGCGATCTGAAACGAGACTTTTCAACTTTGCCGCCAACAACAACATCTACGTAGTTATTTTAATATTAATCAGAAGAGGGTTTTATTCATAACGTTTCAGACAATAGAAGAACAGTTTTCTTTGATAAAAATGTAATATTACTCTAATGCAAATTATTTTTTCTTAAGAAAAGGAATGGTATAAATAAATTGATTGATTTATTCGTTTTCTACGGCTGATCAATACTTTGCAGGTTATTTAAAGCTAGAAAATATTTTTAGGAAGTTATTGTGTTTAGAGATAATAACTATTTAGTGATAGAAGTCTTAATAATTAACCCATATCTGGGGGAAAGAGTTGGATTAATACCTCATCAAAAATTTAATGGTTTCTTTTTTTTGCGGTATGTCAACCACAATGGGTTATTTAATGCTGACAAGATTTTTATTGCTAGTAATATTTTTTCAAAAATGTATTGCTGGTAATATTTTTTCTACAAAAATGTATTGCTGGTATTAAAAACTAGTGTTACACTTTCATAATGTTTTAACCCCAGTTTGGAGTTAACTATATGTCCATAGGTTAACAGGTGTTAATACCCCGGGTTCGAGTGGACCTGAGAACATCAGCATCATAAGAGATGGTTCCACGCTCCTCAATATATCCTTGCTGTTGGATGTAATTTATCGTCATACCCCGGACGGTCAAAATTTAATAGACAAGAAATTATAATGTGAACATAAAGTCGGGGACCAATTCTAGATTAAAAACAGTGTACAAAATGATCCCTCACTTTTGAGCCAGAGAAGTTTCTATATATGTATCTACCAGAAAAAGAAAACAAATCTGAAAGACATGCCTGCGTAGTTAATTCGTATTGCTTGAATCGTTTTCTACGGCTTATCAACCCTCTGCCGGTTATGTAAAATCAGAAAATGTTTTTAGATTGAAATAATCTGTTATTTTCTTGACGATAATGATTTAGTTATACAGTTATTACTAATTAACCCATAGAAGTAGCAGAGAATAGGTGGATTCATATCTTTCCCAAGGATATTTGCGTGTGAGTTTAACGAAGACAATTGAAATTGAAACTCGACTCTCAGATTAACAATTCCAAACGATTATCCGATACCCAATTCGAATATCCCAATTTATAGCATCTGGTATCGCCAAGTGGTGACTTATCTATGTACTGGTCAGACTCGACGTTGCTTAACTACAGTGATCATACGGGAACGGGTATTTTAACTTGATTTGCCAGTAAAAGCAACAACTCAAGATGCGAGCTGCAAATTGATTATGTTATGTTATCAAGCAAGTACAGAAGTTTAAATATCTGGGAAGTGTTTTAACAGGGGACGGAAAAGGCGACACCAAATTTCGAAAGAAAAATTTAATCTAGCTTTCATGATTAAAGGTACAGCATCTTCCATGGCCGGCTCTCAAATATACAGGATGCGTGTTCCAATATCGCCGCAAGGTAATTCAATATTTTGCAAATTGTGCTACTTATGATATAGAGAAAAATTGCTGACCATGACAATAAAAAATCGAGACAAAAAAAGTAAAAAGTTTCAGCCAGTAATTACCGACATCTGAGTACTATTGGCTGTCCTAATCGAATTCTATGTATAAGCAAGGAAAAAATTAGATAAAAGAAGGTGTAAAAATGAATAACAATGTTTCAACAAAGAAATTTGGGCCAATTTAAAGACGCTTGTCGCGTCCTTGGTATGATAATAAATTTCATCCGGCAGGTAAGGCCTGTGATCGGGAAATACTGTGGATCGTGGAACTACTACTTAATTGCTGCGTTCCCAGGTTACGGTCCAAGTAATGCGCAACTAGTTAACCCCCAAACTGAGGTCAAAATACTATAAAAGTATAATACTGTTTATAGTAATAAAAAAAAAGAAGAAGATTGCCAGCAACACGTTTCTGTAAGGAAAAAAATATTACCAGCGATACCTTTTTGTAACCAAAAAATTACCAGCAATAATTTTTTTGTAAAGGAAAGAAAATCATTAGCAGTAATGAATTTTTGTCAGAGAAATTACTAATTCTAACCAAAAAAATTTAAATTTCGCCATTAAATGACATATAAGGAGTTGATATGCCACTAAATGAGAAAAAAAAACAAACAAAAATCCGCTTGTAATGCCAGCTGATATCGTAACATAGTAGATCATAGAGGTCGATTGTACCTCACTTAACTTGTGACTGATTGTACTAAGTTACATAGTACTGGCAATAAGGACGAGTCTCTGGCGTGAGATATTTGAAGAGTTGCATTTATATAATTCTCTAAGGTGGGAGATTCACATAAACTACCTCAGCATGATTTTATTTTTCACATTGCTAAACATGTGGAACTAGTGTAACGGCTATCAACGCGGAAAGTGAAATCGACGAAACGAGTTCAAATTACAGTTGATTCTCTGCTTCGTTCACTTTCGAACAAATACCACTGGGAAAGTTGTGTATTCATCACTTCGTCATTAAGCTATAATTTAAAGAGCCGGCGAGCCGGGACTCTCTAACTACTCAACTCTCTTTCTCAAGATGTCTTGGCAATTACCCCACATAATAATAAAACGATATATGTGGTGTATGATTGGGAACGTTCTAAATGGAATTCGTATTATAAATAAATATCTGGCAAATTCTCAAATGTTCCATAACTTTAAAAAATAATATTAGAATTACTAACCAGAGAACTAAATCATATCGTAAGTAGGCACTCAAGAAAATAGCTGGTAACCTGTGGCGAACGCGGATAAATACAGGCGCAAAAGTAACCCCGAGTCGCTGGCGGACACGTCTGTTAAAACTATTCAAACTATTTGTAATACGGACGTTCCACGTTTTCAACAGAACTACTTGGCATGTCAAGATACGAGCCTCTCTGAAATGTGTCCAAATCCGGATCTTGGTCAAATGCCTCATGTCTATCACAGCGACGAGAAAAACAGTAGTTGGACAGATTCGGCAATCTCGTGAAGACCTTCCCCTTGGCGCATGTTTTTTCGAAAGTTGTATGATGCAGTTTTTGGGGCGGTTTTATTTCGCTTCCTCCCGCTTGCTTTCCCTCCCTTCTCTCCTTGTTACCCCTAAGAGAAAATTCGGTTAAGTGTTTCCCTCAACTGCACCACACCCTTTACTTATGCTACAACATAATATCAGTGCAAAAAGAGAGAGGACCTTGGAAATCAAATCCGAACAGAATATAACAAATTACATGAAAATAAATAGACGCGCCTTGGAACTGAAGTTTATTCAATCTAAATTATTTCAACAATAAAGAAATAGAGAATACCGTGTAACCCGGATATAAGAGAAACCCTGATATAAGAGACTTCTTCTCCGGTCCCGACAACTCTCTTATATCCGGGTTAAACTGTATATCAAAATGTGCACTGAGAATGAGAAAAGGTACCATTTATCATTGGCAGAAACAAAATGAAAATCTCCGAGATATTAGACATCAACATTATAACAGAACTTAGAATTTAGAAAAATGTTTCCATTTTGCATGGAACCTCCCAGCCATTGAATGTCATCATTCATAATAACATGCAATGAAACGAAATACCGTTCAAAAGCAAGAAAACTATTTCAACTTTACAAGGAAATTTGTTACCCAGCGAATTCACTGTTACAAGGGAATTTAGAATGGAAGTAAATTCTATTAGAATCTGGGAAAAAAAACTCGGTTTGCAAGAGAATTTAAATGTATCAGCAAGCAGACCCCATCGTTCCAGCGGAAGAGAAAATCAAATCAAATGCTGACAGAACCTAGAAAATTATCTTGACTTTGAAAGGAATCAATTAGCGATGGGTGTCCTTGTTTCAACAGTACATAGAAGGAAATGAAAATGCTTTCAGAAAGTAGAAAAAATATCTCGATTTTGAGGGGGAATCGTTTAACCAGTGGAAATCATCTTTAGAGCGGAACATAGAATGCAAAAAAATCAGAATCTAGAAACTATCTCGAATTTGAAGGGAATCTGAGATCTAATGGATGCCGTATTTGCAACAGAATATAGAAGTAAACTAAAAAATTCTAATAAGCTGGAAATAATGTCGAATTCAAAGTGGGAAGTGATATTTGTAGACAAGTGCCACCGTTCCAACAGACTAAAAATATAAGAAATAAGTGAATATCTGGAGTTTGTCACAGAACGAAATTTTATGGAGTGGGTATTTTATTATTTGCTTTTATTAAAAAAATCTTTGAATAATTCAGAAAAATCTGTAAATCTTAGGAAGATGTGGTCCAGACATGAACACTGCTAAAATCGATAAGGTCAGTGAAGAAAATACTAGAAAATTGAAAGGACCCATATAATATTTATTTAGTAGACATTGGGGGGGGGATGCCAATAGTTCAAACATATGTCAAACATAAGATTTATTATATTCAGAAACAATACACAACATACAAAGCTTTTACCTTTCATTAATGTGTGTCTGGAACAATGAAAGTTCTGCTTTTATAGGCCCGGCATGTAGTATCAGCCGTGAGGAATAGACGAGCGTTATATGTTCTCTTGTTGGAGGCGGAAATAGCCCTACACATCCTTCTAAGGCAGCAGGGTGACAGGTTATGAATGGACGGTCCTGTACCCACTCTGGAACTCCAACACATGTAGGGTTTGTACAAAATCCAACTGCTGCTATATGCTAGTTGTGAACAGTGTGTGTGAGTGTGTGTGTTAACTCATGAAAATATATAAGAACAATTTTAGGAAAGTTAATGACAAAGTGGAAAAAATATTTGCATTTCATCCTTTAGAATTCCAGAAAGGATGAAACGAGTCATACAATTTTTTCTTTGTACCAACAACTATTTTTGCTCCTTTTTTTTAAACTCTTTTGAATACATATAAATCTGTCTGTAAATTCAAAGGATTTCTTTTATTTAACAGACATACTCATGTTTTCTTTATTTTTATTTCATTATTGTTTGTAATTCGGATGTTCAGTTTTTTCTTTCTTCCTTTATCAGCTGTTTACATAAATCTATATTCTTTCTCTTCTTGAATTGTTTACACACACACACACACACACACACACACACATATATATATATATATATATATATATATATATATATATATATATATATATAACAACATCATTAAAAATACCATGATGTGATATTTATTTCATTGAGGTCGATAAAATGTTCTCAACTCTTCAGGCGGGCAATCCAAATGTATGAAATGCGGGTCTGAAGGGTTGAGTCCATTGTTATCGACCTCAATGAAATAAATATTACCTCATGGTATTTTAAGAGTTTGTTTTTCATTATATTGCTCCGTCTCTGACATAGAGCTCTCACTGGATCTATATCCACTTCGGAATTTCGTACGGATTGCCAATAATTTTATTACATATATATACATATATATATATATATATATATATATATATATATATTTACGCGTTTCGCAGGAAGCCACTAGCACGCAAGGGGTTAGAGAGAGTTGGAGTGAGAGCAAATAGGAGTGATAGAGAAAAAGATGAAGAGAAGGATAGGGGATAGATCAGGGCATTTGGAGACGTCGATTGACATTACATTTGAATAGTTGGAGATTATAGCTATCAGGGAAACCAGAAATGGGGAGGGGGTTCCACAGGCGAGAAGTGCGAGACATGAAGCTATTGGAGTAGAAGAGACGGCTACATTTAACAGTTTCAAAAGTGAAACTGTGTGAGCGAGATGCTAGCCTAGTAGAACGCTTAAATTCATGAAGTTTGGGAACCAGCGAAAGTATCTCATCGGAGCAGTTACCGTGAAAGTATTTGTAAAAAAGACAGAAGGAGGCGACGGCAAGTCTGTGAGAGAGCGCCTGCAGACGAGCTGCCAGATCCGGGCCAATTACGTTGCATATCCGTCTCTGGATCTTATCAAGAACCTTCAGACAAACATAAGGGGAACCAGACCTTATATGAAAGCAATACTCCATGCAAGGGTGAATGGTTGATTTTTAGATTTGAAGGATTGACTCCGGCGAGGAAAATTTCCTGGCACGGCACAGGGAGCCAACTTTCCTTGCGGTGGACGAAGTATTAACTATTTGTTCCATCTCAGGTCAGCAGTCAATGTGAGGCCGAGTAGTCGCAAAGAGGTGATCTCGTGACGTTGAGTGTCAGACATTCTAATGGGGTGCAGGGATGGTTCCCTGTGGTGAGTAATAGAGAACAGTTTTGTTTTTGAGGCGTTAAAGTTAACCAGCCAATTCCTGCCCCAGTTCACAACCGATTGGAGGTCCTTTTTGAGACGAATGGCCAGGTTAGTTTTGTCAGTGACACTAGATTTTTTTTTTTTTTTGGAGACAGGAGTAAATTGTAGTGTCGTTGTTGGAAATCTATGACGTCAGGAAGATCGCCGATGAAGATAAGGAACAGAATAAGGCCTAGGATGGAGCCTTGAAGAACACCTGCGTTATATATATATATATATATATATATATATATATATACAAAAGAAATAATCACACATAGAATCAATCAGTAATATTAATGTTATTATTGGCGACATCCATCGCTAGTAGTGTATAATGGAATGATATGATCCTCATCTATAAAACTGTTGTCAGTTGTTTCCAGTTTATATTTTTTAAAATGCAAGTACTTTCGAATAATCATTTATTCATCGTCAGGCATATCTTTTCCTTATAAAATCAAAAACTTGGAGACGAAATAATTGTTTGTAGATCGAAAGATTTTTTCTTTTGAGAATGTGCTATTATTGACGGTTGTGTACAATATCGGAACGTGCAAAGACGGAACGCTAAGTTTTTCAAAATTTTAGGTGAAAATTTTATTTGAATTTTTTTTTTGTGACATGGTAAATCAACGTATTCTATTTTACAAGTGTTTTCATTTAATATGTCATGAACTAAGTATATAGTTCAATTAATATAGTGTTATGTCTTAGTACTAGTTTTTTTATAGGAATTTATATATATATATATATAGTGGTGAAGGATGACTTACATCCAGTGCAGGCAGTCGCGAATATTTTTTTCATATACGGCCTACGGTAATATTTCGCCATATACTATTTGTCTGTCAATGTCTCTAGAAACTACTTGCTACTGAGGTAGCTGGTTGAGGGGCCAGAATTGGACGGTTTTACAATCAATCCGGAATTACCAAACATGTACGGTTTGGCAAAGCTCCAAATCTTTTGCTATGCATGTGTTCAGATCAGCTCGGGTGTTAATGTCTTATATTCTATCATGTATTTCTATTACGAAAAATCATATTCATATGATAATTTCTTTTAAAAAGGATCGAAGCAGAGATTCTAAGACAATGGACACACGCCACGACGGAAAAAAAAAATTCCCAACTCACGCCTAGAGTCGGTGAGAGGAAAGAAAAGAATTATTGATAATAAAGGAGGAGTAAATATCGTTCTTTCTGGCCTAAAGCAATCGAAGAATTAAACTAGAATTTCACCCAATCGTCTGATCGTTTTCTTTTTGCATTTATACAATAAGAAATGTCACCAAGTACATATTTTTAGCTGTACACAATAAACAAAACTCGAGTCGTAGACAGAATCGTTGAGTGGATACAGAAGAAATGTACTTTCTTTACCAAACCTAAAATGACAATTTTTCTTTCAGATAACCCAGAAGGTTCCTCTGTAAAAACAACGGATTTATTGACCGCTTTTCTCCCAGACAAAAGATTCCAGTCAACCACCTTGATACTCTTTCTTCTCAACTTCTACGAATTTTACAAACTCCCTTAAGTGACTTCTTACGAAATTTACAAACATTAAGTGACTTCTTAAAACATTTTCTTTTATAAGTGAACTCCTATACACAATGTGCATTTCTAAGATTACCGGAAGTGTGCTAGATGTAAACATTCAATAATTGAACTGTGTCACTGTTTCCGTTATAAAAACGAAGCATATTGACGTATTGGCTTTTCTCGAACTGTGCCTGATAAACAGAGGTCAAGCACATTTATCTTCAGTTCACTGTAATTTAAATACAAACGTGTAAATAAAATCACATTGAATACGCGTTTGGCTATTTATAAACTGTGACGTCAATCACAACAGTACAACAAAAATTTGAATCATTAATGTTCGTAGTCAAAAATAATTGCTGAATTATACGGTTGCTAACAAGAGGCGTCAGATTAACTTTTACGTAGGTGATTTAGTTAAATTTTATTTTCATTCCATTTTTTCAGTGATGTTTGCTGGAAGGAAAAAGGAAAAGGCAGATGAAGAAAAAAAAAGAGGAATGAAGTTGATTTAAAAAGATAACCAAGAAAAAGGAACGTGATAGGAAATAATATTATCAGAAAAACTATTTTCTAAAATAGTCGGGAAAAACATGGGAGTATAAAGAAATATGAATGAAAACTGGGAAAGAAGATGATGAATAGAAGTCGTAAAATGAAAAAAGATATATATATATATATATATATATATATATATATATATGGATGCATATTTGTATGTATGTATGTATGTATGTATGTATGTATGTATGTATGTATGTATATGAATTACATAAAACTGAAACTCTATTACTCCATTCAGATGGCCATTTTACCCTCCCGGATATTCTCCTTGGGGCTTGTCAATACAAAAACGTTTGTTAAAAAAATGAATTTTAGCGTTTTATTTTTAAATAAAAATTAAGGAAGGAAGGAAAGAAAGAAGAAAAATGACAAAGAAAAGGGGAAAAAAGGAGAGGAATAGACAACAAATAAGGGAAATGGCATAAAAAGAGAGATATGGAAACAAAAGAAAACTATGATAGGTAGAAAAGGATGGACAGGAAGTCATAATATACACAAGTCTTGATATAAATTAAAAACGCTTAAATATTAACAATGACCTATATTTAACATATCAACTCTTGTTCAAATGGGAAAAAAACTACATAGGAAAATTTTTGTGTATGCTTACATAATAAGTAATTAGTAGTTTCCGCTAAGCTGGCGTTTCTTTATATATATATAAAAAAAAAGAAAAATTTCGCTTTAATTCAATTTAATTCAAATAATTATATTGAAGTTTTCGGCTCTTGTTTTGAAACATGAGAACTCTTATGTAGCGATGGAATCATATTTTTAAATAAATAATTATATTTAGGCTCTACTTTTTTATCGATCACTGTTTTTTTAAAAATAACAACAAAAATACTAAATAACTTTGGATTACTTACCTAACGACTTATTTCCTATTTTCTATATATTTTTACACACACACACACACACACACACACACACACACACATATATATATATATATATATATATATATATATATATATATAATCGGGCAACCAGCTTGCAATTACTGCATATTACTAAATAAGAACTAAACGAGGTAACGCTAAATTTTATAAGAACAAAATATATATTATTATAATTATTCCTCTGCAAGAAGGGGCTGAACGCAGGTATAATCGTTGACTAAATTCTTTCGGTCGTTATCCGCAAAATTCCGTAGGTATTAACCGTGTCTCTTTTTCCAACCTCCAGGGTTCTTCTTATTCCCCATTCAAACAAGTATCGCATACAACAAAACACTATCTGTTAAAAAAAAAAAACACGCTACAGCCTATCACATAAATATATATCTCTTACCAACACAAGAAAATATCCCTCTTCAACAGACTGGTGAAAGTCTCAAGAAAAGATGTCCCTCATACCATATTGGTACCCTAATACTGTTATTCTCCTTTACAATAAACTCACAAAAAATTACTCAAATAAGAAGTGTATCATGAGAGGAAATGTATATGTTGTAATGTCATTGTTCAAAATAACTCAGAATTAGGAAGGCCGTAGTTAGAGAGAGAGTTTCAAAGGAAGAGAAGACTACGTAGGGAAGACAAAGAGGTTTATTGAATACTCGTACATAGAACGGAAAAACTTGTGTAAATAAACTACTTCTCAAATCCTACTCTAATATGGATACTTGCCATATTTATAATTAGGAGCAGTCCATTGTTACAGTAGTATAAAAGCGCAGAATGTACGACAACAGTATACGAGAATAGAATATTGAAGATATTAAGATTTCTGGTGAATAATAAATCGCATCAATTAATTTAAAATTTTAAAGTTGAAACAGTCAAAAATTATTTGGAATTGATCCTTAAAACCAATAAGAAAATTATAGTATATCAAGCAGTCCCTTTTAACATGTAAAATAATAAAATGATAATTTATGTAATATATGAAATATTGCGTTAATCAAATATGTCTCAGTAACCTAGATTTCATTGTATTATTATGAGATATTAATTCTTTCTCCTATTTTATTGGCATAAAAATCCCACACCTCGCAAGTAAGTTATTAACATTATTTTTAACACTTTCACTGGAGCATTTTTATTGCATTGCTGCTTGTCTGCGCCGGCCTCTTTTGAGGAAAACAGGAAATTGTCATTTACAAGAAATAAGTGACAATAAAGACATTGCTGCCATTTTGGTTTCGATTGGAGACTCTTCATTCGTAACTAATTAAAAGATATTATTGCGCGACATACGTCACTGGCTGCTGCTTCCGCCTAACGCAGATTGAAAAATAACATTACTTTTTTTCCCGCCATTTATTACGATTTTCAACAAGCTTATTTAGTGTCTGTCAGCCATTGGTTGGTAACTACAGAATTATGTTATCCCCCCCCCGCGCAACTGTTTTGAATTTGTTCTAATTCAGTTTAACCCCTTCCTCGCCAATTATTTTGGGGAAAACATTTCATTTCCAGATTAATTTGTTTTAATATAGTTACTAAGAAACTTTCTACGGGAAAAAACCTGCCTCGGCAGTTATGTATCGAAAGATACATGATCACCTAAGCGTGTATTACGTATGGCACATAAATGACTGACCTAAGAAACTGAGGTACCTTGAAATACCTGAGCGATTACTAACACCTCTACCAGACGTATGAGTTGACAAGTGGATTCGTTTCAAGCTCAGAAGGTCATAAAAGGAATCAAGATCGACGTATAAATATGTCTGTAGCTGATTTTAAAACGTTATTTAACGTGTTTATTCGTCCGATTTCTGAAAAATACATTTTCGGTAAAAACGTGTATAGAGGTTAAATAGAGGTTTAAAAAACCCATACCCTAAAGACACAATTTAGCGATCCCTGCCTTATGACGTCATCCCGATGTTCACCAAAGTTAAGCAAAGATCCTAGTGTCAATACCTAGATGAATGATCGCTTCGAAATTCCAGCTGATGCAAGCTGGGGTGTGCGGGTGGAGTAATGGATAACTGCTCGGAATTGTAAATCGGATAGCTGAGTTCCAAATCCACTCGCGTTCGTTATATTTATTTACGTGCAAGTACACGTGGGACATGTATGAATCCACATCTTTTCCCCCAACTATGGGTTAATTAGTAGAACTTGTATCGGTAAATCATTTCATCTCCAAAACACTATAACAATCTAAAAATTATATGTAGCTTTAAATGACCTGCAAAAGGTTCATAAGACGTAAAAAATAAATCGATCAAGTGATTTATGCACTAGATCTTTTAATGTGTACAAATAGTTGCAAGGATTTGAAAATTGTTTATATTTGTAAAAGGGGTTATTTTCTCTTTGCCTACCATCTTCGCCAAAAATTATATGGTTTTTATTCTCCGTCACACATATAAAACAACTGGGAAAATATACAGGGGTGTCTATAATGTCCCTTTACAATTTAAAAAAAATATATTACAATGGCAATTGATGTGGCACCAAAACTAGATGGCCTTCAACCAACAATCATTTTCGAGCAAGATGGTGCACCAGCATATTGGGGACTGCATTTTCTTGGGTTCCTAAATCGAACATTTCCAGACCGGTGGATTGGAAGCGATGGCCCAATTCCCATGCCCACCTCGTTCAACAGATATCACACCCCTGGACTTCTTTCTTAAGGGGTTATGTTAAAGATATCTTGTATCACTGATCTAAAGCACTTATGTCATTGCCACCATTGGTGAGGCTATGCTAATGCGATCATGGCAAGAAATCGAGTATCGAGATATTTTTCGTGCAACTAATGGTTCCCATATAGAAGTGTATTAAATTAGTTAAGAAAAAAACTTCAATATCTACTCGTCATTTTATAACTTTCCACATATTTGTCTGTTCATTTGCTTTTGTGATATTCTACAGAGGACGGTAAATGCAACAGAGACCTGTAGACGTATTGTGATAGCCAAAGACGCATACCAAAAGTTTGGCACAGGATTGCGAAACAGGTTTTCTTTGGTAACGAAGAAAAGAATACTGAGCTGTTACGTGACATCTGTCCTTCTTTACGGCATCGAATGATGGATGATTTCCTCAAAGATGAAGAAGAAACCCGAGGCGACGGAGATGTGGTTCTACAGAAGGATGCTAAGGATATCATGGACCGAGCGTTTGAGCAACGATGAGATCGTAGAGATGATGCAAACAAGGAGGAGACTTTTACTTAACATGTTAATTGAACCCCTAACATTTCCAGACCAGTTGGATTGAAAGTGATGGCCCAATTCCAAGGCCACCTCGTTCACCAGATATCAAGCCCTGGACTTCTTTCTATGGGGTTATGTTAAAGATATCGTGTATCGAACAAATATACGGGACATCACTGATCTAAAGCAAAAGATCACTGATGCCATTGCCACCATTGATGACGCTATGCTACAGCGAATATGGCAAGAAATCGTGTACCGTCTTCATGTGCTTCAGCCGACTAATGGTGCCCATATAGATGTGCATTAAATTAGTTAAAAAATAAACTTCCTTATCTACTCCTTCATTTTGTAACAATTTCCACATATTTGTCCATTTGCTTTTGTAATAAAAGTTTTAAATTGTAGAGACTTTATGGACAACCTGTATACATGGTATATCTTTGTTTTAACATAGAAACAGTTGACAGTCGCCCAGAGCGACTGACGCTATGGGTGTTCAAGTGGGAGTCATGAAGCGAAAGAATAAGCGAAACGAACAGCTTGAGATCAGAAGGCAACGCAGAAAGCAGGGGAAGCTATCTCGGGCCTTCGTTCCACCCTCCAGTTTCGTCAGTCACACCTGCAGAGGAGCATCTGCCATGTCAATATTGAACAATTAAGCCACACCAGAGGCAGCTCACAATATTTAATTTCACGGTAAATTTCCGCATTTTTTTTTTATTCTTAAAAATCCCGTCCTTCTGTTCTTGACCAAGGACTTATTTCCTCTCATTTTGACGATCTAATGTCTATCAATCGTTGGTCAGTGAATAAAGAATTATACTGCTATCCCTTCAACTCTGTTTTGTTTTTCTTCTGCTTCTCTGTCAAGACACCATATCCTCAAGCCACAATTAAGCCAGCTCTACAAGACATCTTTTAATATGTTGAAATTGTTTGAAGGATTGTATCGAAGATTAGAGACAAATTGGTTACATTTCCTTCATATTCTTGCACATCACATGGTTTTAAAATATTTCAATTAGAGCTGAAAATTTTTCAGTTCATGTCTCACATATAAAGGGAACTGGAAGTATATATGTAAAGTAATTATTTTTAATACGGATGGTACTCTTCTTAATTTCAGCATAACCATATGTTTTCCATATCAAGCCACCCAGGGCTTATCCGATATTTTACTGCAACATTTCGGTCATTCTTAGAAGGTAGATTGGGACTCAGTTAGTCTTGGAAATTCCTAGATGCCATACTCAATAAAGACTTGTTTCATCATCCCTGATTACAGGGCCTTTTTTTAGACAAGACATATGGCTTTTGTTCGTAGAGGTCTCAACAGTTGATGTACTGGCGATAAATGCAGGAGTCGATCATGCTCTAAATAAAAGCATCACGAAACCATTTGACTGGGTTTGGCATACAGGTTTTCTCCACAAGATGAAAAGTTACGGTGTCTCCTGAACATTTTCAAATGATCCAGTTTTTCCTATTAAATCGTGAAATGAATGTTATCTTGCACGGCCACTCGTCTAGATCCTTTCGTATTAACACGGGTGACCCACAGGACTCCATCCTTGATTTAAATTTGTTTTTAATTTTCATGAATAACGTTCACGGTGACATCAACTCATAACTTAGTATCTACGCTGATGTCACAACCATGTACTCTTACACGATAGGAAGGCTGATCAGTCCGACAAGGTCAAAGTCCAAAATGACCTCAGGTCTGTTGTTAACTGGGACAAAAAATGGCTTGTTAATTTTAACGCCTCCAAAACTAAATTTCTTTTCATTAATCATCTAAAAGACACCTCTCTGCCCTCCATAAGCATTGGCTGGTCCTAACCTCCAGGGAAATGACTCTTTGCGCATAGTTGTGCTAACGTTCTCGCCTGACATGAAGGGGAAACACCATATTGAATCCATCGATAGGTTAGCTGCAAAGCAAGTTGGTTCACTGTGTCGCGCATGACATTTTTTTATCTCCAGAATCTATCTTACATATCTATAAGTCTACCATTTGTCCATACTTAGAATATTGCTTTTATATATGCTCCGATGCTCCTGCTCTTTAAGTTCCTTGATAAATCCAAAGAAGAATCAGCAATATTATTGGTCCTGATCTGGTGGCTCAGTTCAGTCAATTTCCCACTTCTGTAAGGTTAACACTCTGTGTCTTTTCTATAAATACTTTCATGTTTGTTGTTTGGATGAATTCTTCACTATGGTACCTAGACTTCTTGTTAATTTAAGGGCAGAAGTAGACAGGCGTCGAGATCTCATCAGTTTACAGTTACGCTGGCTAGATTTAACCGTAAATTCGATGATAATAGCTTCTTGTCTCGCATTTCACACTTGTGGGTCTCCCTTCGGGCTCCATGCTTTCAATCTACAAAAATTTAAATGCAATGCCAATCGCTATCGACTGTCCTCCTGATTATTCTTTCCTCTTTACGCTCATTATTAATGTTTCTGTTCCTAATTCTTACACATCCAGTAACCCAATGTGTCTTAGTGGCTTTACTGACTTGCCTCGGGTAAAATTGTTTTAAAAAGTACGTCATACAACTCGACTTGGTGTAATGCTTAGCAGGCTAGTATTGCTATAACAATTACGAGTGACTAGTGATTTCGAACTTCATTGGATTTCCCCTACTTTTGGCCTTGTGCCATATCTAAGCTACGCACAAAAAATCATCTTATGTGATTACATGCTTAGGTGATCATGTCTCATTTGATTCATGATTGAATGAGCAGAGATTTTCCAACCTTAGTTTGCTGTTTCTTTTTGCGGTCTACTGGTTGCCAGCCACGGTTACAGGGCCCAGACTGTCCTGCTATTCAAGCCATAGCTGGGAAGAGTAGAGAGGGATTCAAATCATTCCCTACTGGAATTAGAACTCGGCTCTTCGAATTCTCATATTGTGCCGACATCCATTCCACCACACCGCACATTTTTACTATTATATAAAAAATCAGTCACTTGATCAATTTTTGTTTATTACGATGTTAAATTGTGGTCATGCTTTGCTTGTTGCAGTTAATCCAAGGTTTAATTCTTAGAGAAAAGTCGATTATATCGAAAGCTCTTTATCAAGGCTGTATCATCAGCATATGATAAGTATAATATGACATGAACAACAATAGTCTGACGTAAATGCGATTGAAATTTTTCGGTATGTATTAGATAATTCTTTCTATATTCATAAGTTAGATATCACTTTGACATTTTTACTTGAATATGTCTAGCCTACTATTTCCGTTTCTGATAGAGAGGTATGTAAACGTTTATCAAAGTATTCTACACACACACACACACACACACACGTATACGCACACAAACATACACACACACACACAAATATATATATATATATATATATATAAAATAATTGTCGGACTTTGTCCATTTCATAATGTGTGACGTCATTTGTTTACATTTGATACGCAATTGAATTTCAAATACACTAAATTCGACCTTGGTAACCGAACGTTCCACTGTAGCCAAATCAGTTAAGGCCCGTCAAGCTAAATGACGGTTCTGTATAGGATACAGGTTCGAATCCTGTCGGAGGACGAATATTTTCTGTGAAAATTTCTCGGACATGCAGGTCGGTGATTGTTGTTTAATACTGTTTATTATAAACAAAGCATTTACTTGAATATTTGTATCTGTAAAAAGAATGTATAAACATAAAAATATCTTAAAATAATTGTCGGACTTTGCCCATTTCATAATGTGTGACGTCATTTGTTCATATTTGATACGCCATGAGCAGATATGAATGTACGTGAGAGATTCATGGAAGATTGAAGTTTAAATACAGTAAATTCGACCTGGCTAAGCGAACGCTCTTCTGTGGCCAAATCGGTAAAGGCACGTCAAGCTAAATGAGGGTTCCGTATAGGATACAGGTTTGGACTGTCCACTTCATAATGTGTGATGTCATATATATATATATATATGTGTGTGTGTGTGTGTACATTACGAGGCAAAAAATGTATGCACCCATAGAAAGTCGATTTATGTATTTTTACCAAAATAAGTGAGTAATAGAATTCGTTTATTAATACACGATATTAATACAGGTGTACATATGTACAAAAAACGATTTAGTAACGATAACGATCTTAAGCATAGTGCCTTAAAGAATAAACGTTGTCTAGAGAAGTGTTTAAATTGCAACTCTTCCGGTGGCCGAGTCACAGTCCTGACCTTAGCCCAGTTAAAAAAAACTTTGGCCAATAATGGACTTCTCAATGCAAATACATTTGTTGACAAGTCCAGGGAAACGGTTTTCCCCATGGATGAAATGTCCATCTGTATGGGGTAATTTGTTTGGTTTTCATTAATTGTAATTCACTTTTTTGCTCTATAATAAAAACATATTGAGCTCTTTTTGTGCATCATTTAATATTTTATTTTTTAATATTTTATATTGATAGGATCTACTTCGATTACGTTTTTTTATAAGCACTTCACCCCAAACAGGGCAGGTGCCACTAGTATGCAAGGGGTTACAGAGTGGGAGCGAGAGTAAAGAGGCGTGATGGAGGAAAGGATGAAGAAAAGGATAGGGAATAGATCAAGGCATCTGGAGATGTCGATTGTCATTACATTTGAATAGATGGAGATTATAGCTATCAGGGAAACAAATAATAGGAAGGGAATTCCACAGACGAGAAGTGCGAGATATGAATCTATTGGAGTAGAAGAGACGGCCACATCTAACCATTTTGACAGTGAAAGGGCGGGTCCGTGATGCCAGCCTAAGTAGCACGCTTAAATTCATGCAGTTTGGTATCTAGCGAAAGTAGCTCGTTGGAGAAATTACTGTGAAAGTATTTGTAGAAAAGACAGAAGGAGGCGACAGCACAGTCTGTAAGAGAGCGACTGTAAACGAGATGCCAGATCAGGGCCAACCACATTGCATATTCGTCTCTGGGTTTTTGTCGAGGACCTTAAGACGAACAGCGGGGGTTCCAGGCCATATATGGAAGCAGTATTCCATGCAAGGGCGAATGGTTCATTTATATACCTTAGAAGGATGTCGAGAAAAACTTTCGGGCGCGACACAGGGAACCAACTTTCCTTGCGGTGGATGAAGCAATAGATTCAATCTAATTGTTCCATCCCAAGTCAGCGAACAGTGTGAAACCAAGCAGTCGCAAAGAGGTGCTCTCGTGGAGTTGAGCATCTGACATTCTAATGGGTGGCAGGGATGGTTCCCTGTGGGGAGAAATAGAGAGCAGTTTTGTTTTAGAGACATTAAAGTTAACCAGTCAATTCCTTCCCCAGTCTACAACTGATTGGAGGTTCTTTTCGAGACTAACGTCCAGGTTAGTTTTGTCAGCGATACCGGATTTGTTATTTAGGCTGGAGTAAATGGTAGTGTCGTCACCATAGATGCCTACTTGGGAACTGATGACATCGGGGAGATCGTTAGTGAAGATAAGGAACAGAGTAGGCCCAGGATAGATCCTTGGGGAACACCAAGAAAGATAAGGAACTGGAGGAGAATCCGTTAAGGACGAAATTCATTACACGGTTTGACAGGAGTGATTGTATTAAGTCAAATAATCGATCTGAAATTCCGTATCCCTTAATCTTACGAAGGAGGCCGGTATGCCAAACCCTATCAAACGCTTTAGAGATATCTAGAGCTACGGCACGAGCTTCTCCGTTATTGTGAAGTGCTTGGTAAACAATTTCAGTTCTGGTCGTGAGCACATCAGCTGTAGAACGGGCAAAGCGAAAACCATATTTCTTTTCAGATATCAGATCATGGGATATAAGGTTCGGTGTTGATTAAAGCTTCAAAGATTTTGCAGAAGAGTGATAGGAGACTGATAGGATGGTAGTTAGATAGGTCAGAAGTGTCTCTAGAGTTCTTAAAGACAGGGAAATAGATGAGGACTTTCAACAGGCTGGAAAGCAAGGTTCATTGAGGCAGTAGTTATATAATTTGGAGAAATCAGGGGTCAGTTCATGAGCACAGTTCTTCATGACAATGGCTGGTATCCCGTCGCCACCGCTAACCTTATGGGAGTCTAAATTTGAGGTGATACTCAATACCAACGATGGGGTTATGTGCAACTCGCTCAACAGTGCCTCAGTTCTGGGGGGGGGATGTGGGTACACCGGATGAGTGGAGCGTTGAGTTGGAAGAGAATTTCCGATTAAAGCACTCAGTCTTATCAGCTGAAGAGGCCAGGACCTCAAATTGGTTGAATAAAGGAGGTAATGAAGGTTTGCTGTTGTTAATTACGCGCTTGCAGAGACGCCAATAATCCTTACCGCCGAATTTGCGAGATGCAATACCCACGGATTCATTTAACCACACACACACACACACACACACACACACACACACACACACACACACACACATATATATATATATATATATATATATATATATATATATATAATGGACGTATGAGGATCTGACAGCTTATTGATTCAGTTATGAAATTTTGTGCGATAATCTTAAGTGGCATTTAAGACCCGCTAGTGATTTACAAAGGAGGCCACATATGGAGCAAGTGTGAGGATTGTGAGATGACATCACTCTTAGATTGGGTGATCTTTTAGATCTTGCCCTCGCTTCTTGAGGATGATTCAGACAAGCAGATTGAAAACTGCTGAGTCCACTAAAACACGTTGATCTCCATTCTACACACTCCAATGGAAAAAGTTCACTCCGATGATTATGCCTCATTTTATTTTGTTATGATAGAAATAGAAATTTATTAGTTGATTTCCGGTGAACGCCTAGTTTTAAACTGTTGTTAATATAGTGCATCTTGATATGTAGGAAGGCTTCGTTTTCTTCTATTTCGTATATAAATTCTATTGTGTGTGCCACTTTGTTTAATTTATCCACAAAGTCAGATAAATAAGTATCACGAATATATATAAGTAGAGAATCATATATAACTATATTGATTGTTTCGGTAAAATGTCCTTTCAGACAGTTACGTGCCATATAGGCGATCATGTATCTTTCGATACATTACAGACCAGTCAGATTTTTCCCCCCGTAGGTAGGTTGCCATTTCTTTCTGCGGTAGACCAATTGCCATCCAAGGCTAAAGAACTCGATCTACCCTGCTAGAGATGGAGGGATAAGAAGGGGATTCATATCTTTCCCTAGCATTTGACTGGAGTTCGAACTCGGCTCTCCGATTCCTCAATCCGAGCCGCTATCCATTACTCCACCATGATCCTTCCTTGATATGAAGCTATTCTTGGAAGATCTTCTAATATCACAATTCGGAATACCTACTTACAAAAGTGATGGCAAGAAAAAGAAAAAGACACTGAATGAATTCGACTGAAAAAAACAATTCCCAGCACTCATGTTTAGTCCTAACAACATAACAAAATTACTCCGAGCAAGTCCTGAAGAACGAAACGCGTCAGAAGTAAACTGTTTCCACTTTTCCATAAAATCTACCCAATACTGTTCTTGATATATAAAAATATATATCCTTATCACATATATATTAAAAGTAAATGCTACATTTATATTTATATATATATACATATATCAAGTATGTGGTGCAGTTCAATTTACATTACATGAATCATTCATACAAAAAACAGATATAGAAGTTAATGATATAAATGGCGAGAATACATCCTCGCAAACAAATTTAATAAAGTACATTAACCCCGAACCTGTAGATGAATGTTATGACCCTTGTTTATAAATTCCAGTTGCATAAGGACTTTTTTTAATTTTTTACCAGCTTTCATCTGTGCATACAGACATCATCAGCTGTGGAAATAGATTTGTTTTTGTTTTTTTACTTCCTGGTAATAACAGGACAACGAAAGAATCGATGTAATCCGAAATGTTTTATGGTTAATTGTAAGAAATTTCTTGGGATCATACGGTCGCAACGCTGAGGTTGAATTTTTAAATTTTAAGATTGTGCGTTTTTGCACTAATATGGTAATAGGAGAATTTGTTTGCGAAGATGTATTCTCGCCATTTATATCATTAACTTCTATATGTTTTTTGTATGAATGATTCATGTAATATATATATATATATATATATATATATATATATATATATATATATATGCACACACACACAAATGGGAGAAAGAACAGATGGAGTAAAAATCCACTGTTCGTAACATTTACTTTTTTAAAAAGTGCTCAGTACAAAGTGGAGCAATACATTATTATTATTATTATTATTATTATTATTATTATTATTATTATTATAAGAGATAATAATAAAAAACTGAAATCGCTACGCAAACGATTTCATGTTTTAATACTATGATTTTATTTCTCCAGGCAATGGTAAGCCTGGAGAAATACAATGATAGTATTGAAATATGAAAGCTTTTGTGTAACGATTTCAAAATGTTTTTATTATAATATCTTATAATAATAATAATAATAATATAAACTAAATAAAAATTCATATACATGTTGTAAAATATACAATATTTTACACATATATATATTTATATTTATATACACACACTTTTCACACACACACACACACACATATATATATAGCGAGAGAGAGAGAGAGTGTGTGTGTGTGTGTGTGTGTGTGTGTGTGTGTGTGTGTGTGTGTGTGTGTGTGTGAGGAAAGGCTGACAAGGACAAAGTAATGTATGTTCTAATGTGTTCCAACTTAATAATGTTAACGAAATTTGTGAGAAATAGATTTTGTATTCAAAACCATCAGCGGTTGGCTGTAATTTTGCATCGTCTAATCCAAAAAGGCCAGTTCGTTTGCCAATATGATTCACTAACGTGATAGCTCACTTAAACAAATGTCTTATTAATTCATGTATCGTGCTAAAGACGTCAACCGGGTGTTATTTTCACTTGGTCTTCTTCCAGTATATATAAAAACTAAAAGGAACATAAAAAGTTACACGTATACAGTAAAAATAGAAACGGTCATAGGAAGAAATATCTGATAAAATAAAGTAGATTTTCTTTTTAATTTTCCTACTTGCATCGTGTATCTTAGAAGGATGTTAACATTGTTTTTCCTGTTCATACAATGATATATTTTAATTCGTCATTTAGTCACGAGAAGAGATTAATAACAAAAATTAATAATAATATCAGAATAATATTAGGCGGGTGCTGAAAAAGGTGATTCCATAAAGATTTTTGAAGTTAGTGCAGATTTTGGAAAGAGGGTCGGATATATATATATATATATATATATATATATATATATATATATATATATATATATATATATATATATATAAAAGGTATATTCTATTCAGTTAATTAAGTGTTAAGTTAAATGCCATACGAGAATCATAACTGACAAAGCAGAAGATTTTCCCGCAGAAGGTTACCGTTTCTTTTTGCGTTAGACTAGTCTGTCTTGCTATTGAACCTATAGCTGGGGGGGAGAGATGGATTCAAACTTTTCCCAAGGGTATTTGTGCATAAATTAATATGAAAAACTCGACTGGAATACCAACTCTGTTCTCTGACTTCTTATTTCAAGACATTATTATACCACCACGCATATCGACATTTTTCGCTACGTAGTGGAAAAAATAAAAACAAATAATAAAACATCTAAATAATACGTTCCTTTCTCCTCTTAAGACCAGTAATAGGTTTATCGATGGATTTAGTTTTATACTCGTATTTATAAGACAAAATAAACAATCCTAGTCTAGGTTCAGATACAAACACAGAAGTAAATTCCCCTCACACCACCAAACATAGTCAAACAAGCATAAATAGATTCAATTTTAAGAATAAACCAGTTTGTCTGATAATCGCAAAAGCGTAAAACCCAGGCTCACAAACTCATAGAACTCACTATGCTCTATCACTGATATTGAGCGCTTTCCACTTATAGTATATATATATATATATATATATATATATATATATATATATATATATATATATATACTATTTCGCTGTTTCACAGCTCATCACAGTTTTAGACATCCACAGCTCATCAGTCTCTCTCTCTCTCTCTCTCTCTATATATATATATATATATATATATATATATATATATATATATATATATATATATATATATCCGATGGCATGAGGTAGAAAGAGTATATTGAATCAATTGCTAGTTCTGCTGCCGAGAAAATTGGTTAAGTTTTTTTCTGCTAGACAAATTGTTCTCGCTACAATCTATTATATTTATAAATTTACCATTCATCCATGTTTTACATATTGCTGCCACAGTTGGACTTGTGCTTCGGTTATATATTTAGAAATAATTGATAAAATCCAAAGAAGAATTTGCAATATTATCGGTCCTGACCTGGCATCTTAATTTTAGTCATTATGCCAAGGCCATAAAGTTGACTTCCTGTGCCTTTTCTAGAAATATTTTCATGGTAATTGTTTTGATTAACTTTCCGCTATCATACCTAGACTTTCTGAATTTAAACGCAGTACTAGATTGGCGGCAAGGTCTCATCATTTTACAGTTGAAATTGCTAGATATAATGATAATTTCTTTGCTAACAGTTTATTGTCTCGCACTTGTCCCACTCAATTTCAAATTCAAATATCTATAAGCAGTTTCAATTGTTATCTTACTCCTTTTTAATCACTCTGTTTGTTATTATTTTCCCCTCAGTAAAGTCTTCTAATTCTCTTTCACTCTTCTTTGTTTCCAGTTAACTTTCCCAATGCAATGTCAATCGTTATCTTCTGTCTTCTTAATTCTTTCTTTTATTGTCCTTTCGCCTCACTAAAGTCTTCTAATTCTTCTTTCACTTTCTTAGTCAACTTTGATCTTTAAAAATTTCAATGCAATGTCAATCGTTATCTTCTGTCTTCTTAATTTCTCTTCTTTTATTGTCCTTTCCCCTCACTAAAGTCTTCTAATTCTCTTTCACTCTTCTTACTTTCCAGTCAACTTCGATGTTCATATATTTAAACGCAAACTTATCATGCCACACAAGCGGGTGTATCCAGACATGGCTGTGAGAGAATTTCTGCAACCACATCACCTCTTATATCTGGGCACCTAACTCCCAAGACTCCAGCCCCATTGATCATTATGTGTGTGGCGCATTTGAATGAAATTAAAAAAAAAAACTGCTTGTAACACCAAAGATAAACCTGAAGGCAAGTATTATGGCACCATTTCTCAAACTTTTACAAGGAGATCGTCAAGCGGAGTTGTAAGAGATTCCGGAATCGCCTGGAGGCCGTGGTTAAAGACATTGATGATTTTAATAAATATATTTATTCTTTAGTATTTCAAGATATTTTTGTGTAATTTTGGTAAATATTACTGTTAAAGTGATATTCCTGTGTTATTTTGATTTTAGCGTAATTTAGATTAAAATTTATCCTTCGCACCTTCTATATATGAGGTTGTGTTTGTACTCGCGTGTATGTGTGTATTGAATAACTCAAAATCAACTTATCTGACCGCCTCCAGAATTTTGTTTAGAAGCCTGCTGATGTTTGACGAGCACCCCTTTGTTTTGCATTTGCTTAATGATTTCCTTCTGCTTTCTTTACATTTGTCGTTAGACCTCAAGGACTTGCAGCTGAAAAGAAGCAGTTAACAAGTTCTCGCTGATAAACGATCATAAGCGAACAAGAATTTCAGACTCATTTTGGTCGAGTTTAGTGTTTTGGCTTTGAGTATTTTAAGATTGAACAACTCATTGCACTGGATTCAAACTATACAACCCGAGTGAAAGCTTACATTTCAGTATAACATAGAAGTAATTTAATGTAAACAATAGTGTAAACACCTCAAGAACAACAAATATTCTTCTATATTTTATACAAAAATGTTTAGATACATTTCCGTCTGTTCTTACCTTGGCTTGTAAAGTGTGTTCCAATAAGTTGGATCAATTTTAAATGTGAATTAAGTTTAAGCGTCTAATGAATCTTTTATTTCAGATTTAACAACTTAAATCTTTGGCAATTTCAACCGTGGAAAGATTAACAATCAAACAACTTGTTAAAGTTATCAAAGTCTATTACGATGATTGACATTCAAACAGAAATGCATTTCACGCACTTCGCCATTTTTGGATGAACTTAATCGACCAACCGAGAGTGCAATTGGAAACTATGTAACATTGTTGTGGAGAGGTCAAATTCCAGCGCGCGATGTCGAATAGAGGGGTCTGGATTTTCGGCCACATTCTCGTGTACTGCAGCAATGTTTTCAGCTGAACTGTGTAAACGAGCACACAATAGTGCTTTCACATCTGCCACCAACCCAGTTTGTTTGAATTTACAAACATTTCCAATTGCACTCTTGAAACATTAACACGTTGTTTGATTAATTTTCCATTGTTGAAATTGACAAAGACTTATCTTACATCTGAAAGAAAAAAAACGTAATTCACATTTAAAATCGGTCCAAGTTATTGGAACACCCTTTATCACTTCTTGAAAGATGTGATATCTTCCAGCATATTATCTGTGATACCAATATTTAATACCTTGCAAAAGGCACTCCTATTTCTTGAGTCAAAGTTCTTGATCAAATCAATAAAAACAACATAAAATGTCATGTTTTTCTCACGCACCTTTTAAACCTATTGCCTGAGGTAATATGTCATAGCAACAAATCCGCTAAACGATCTGAAGTCACATCAAGTTTCAGTATAGATATTATTTACAAGATGGGTAGGAATTATAATAAAAATAACACGACCAAGAACTTTCCCTGCAATACAGCGTATAAATATTCCTCGGCACTTTTCGCAGACTATTTTAACCGTTTTTCTTAATAAGATGCGTGATTGATGCATTTCCGAATACTTATGGGGCACTTTTCTTTCTTCCAAACCAAATAGCTGTCACAACTTGAACACCAGAAAGTTACGCCCAGATGTCTTACAGAATATACTATTCTTTATAACATACTGCAACTTCAAAAATGTTGGAACAACGCATTTCAGGTATTTCTGGCCATGTTGGAAATACGTTAATGCTGTCGCTGTTAACATCTGACGGAAAGTCAACATCTTCAAATTGCCCTTTCCAATGAATCGGATTTTATTTTCGTTTATCAACAGACAAGACATGGAAGTGTTCCTGACAAACATTAACCTTTCGTCTTCCTTCATATAAGGCCTTTGTATCTTTTTTTTTTAGTAGCAATCTGAACCTCAGCTGCTTTCTTTAACCACCATGTTCATTTGTTCCTTTCATTGATTTTTGTGCCAATCGTTTTTCTTTTTCATTGCCGATGTTATATCTTTATGAGAAGAAATTAACTTTTCTATCAGTAAACCTATCAACATTATTTTAAACGAATCGGTCTTGATACTTAGGTATTGACAGGTCAACCACTTCATGTGAGACCTTCTATGTTGCTTTAATTGACAATCTTCGATATTGTCAGCAGTTGCGTATGGCATGATAAGTAGGGTCGTGGGAAGGCCATGATGACACTGAACAAATAATTTATAGTGTACTATTCAATGATTAGATTTTAATCAATGAATCATTTTGTAACATTAGGTAGCGGCAATTTATCGGTGTAGAATTTTGTCAGCGACAGTCTCTGTAGTTGTTTTCGATGTTGAGAGGTTGTGATGGATAATTTGCTTCAGTGGAACCAAAGAAGGTGCACCTTTACACCAAACCAGCATCTTCCTTAGTACTATTCTTCCAATCGTGTTCTAGCAGTTCTTTTGCAATAACTTATTAAAAAAACTTCTTGCCATTCAATTCCTCTTTCATAATTTAACAGACATAAATTTCAAAGATGAAATATTTAAAATATTCGCCATTTTGGAGTATTGAAAAGGAAACGCTAAAAGATGATATTGAGCAGTCATATAGTGTTTAAAAATTCTTATGCTTAATTATATCTTATTTTACTATTTTTATCAAATAAAAGTTGAATTAAAGCGTATCGTTAAATCATCTGCGGTCATTTAATCTAAAATATTTTGCTTTTGCCATAAGTGCGTTCCCATAATTTCAAAAACAATACGTTTATTTGTTACAATACGTCGTTTAATGTGCCGTGGGGGGATACACGAATCATATGACGAATGACCCGAAATCTGTGAGATCCATGGAGCCGTTCTTTTTTCAATTACCAGTTTTGTGTTTGTTCGAACCATTGCACTAATTCCGAGGAGTTCGTTATCTTTTGTCACGGCTCAAAGTAGGGCTCGAGTTACTTTCTTCGTGACAACAAGCGAGGAGATGGATTTGTTTTTGAAGTTGCCTTCCTCGGGCCTTTGCCGAAAGAGGTAGAACCTACAAGACAGCGTGGTTTGAATTCAAAATTGTCCTTCTAGCCTGGTTACCACCCAAGGAATTAAGATCCAGTCCTATTTGACTGGAGAAGAAATGGATTCGCACATAAATAAATGTAAGTAACTCGACTGGAATTTGAACTCGGCCCTCCGATTCCTCATTCCGCTATCTACTTCTCCCACCATGCTTCCTCATATTTTCAAATTGCAATTTCTTCTTGTTGAAATATTATAATTTATTATATATATTAATAGTCGTGACTTGTATTTTTGAACTAATAGTACTTTTTCATAGGCGCCATTTCCCACAGATGCACAAGGAGAAATGAGAAAAGGTTTTATCGAGAAGAAAGGTAATTAAAAGAACAGGATTCTGGTAGGCAGAAGATGGCAATTGACGACACATTAAAAGTTTTGAAAATTGTAGGTGACAAAGAAGAAAGAAATCGGAAAAAGATTTCCACAGATGAGAATAGAGAGAAAAGTAAATATTAGAATCGAACTTACGAATACATTTAGCTATTTCAACATTAAAACTATGAAATCAGTAGACAATATAGACTAAATCTTAAATTCATGCTGTTGCGATATCAAGGGAAAGCGCTCGTTAGAACAACTGCCATGAAAATATTTATAGAAAAGTCAGAGGAGGCCATGTTATATAGGTGGGAAAGTGACTAAAGTCGAAATGCCAGTTTAGGGCCGATAACATTACATATACTTATTTGAATGTTGTCAAGAATCTCAAGATATATAACCGGAGTAGCAGAACAGATTTGGACACAATATTCAATGCAAGGACGAATGGTAGATTTTTTAATTTTAGTATTGCGCTGATGATGTTTTGCATTTAAATGAAAAGACGCCATACAACATAGCAGATTAGACCATGTTCAGATAACTAGAATATGTTCCGAACAGAACATGTCAGTTGTATACCTCTTAAATTGTGTATTGAGGTGATAACCTAATCAATTAGATGCCAATACCTTACCCTAGAATTTCTCCAGGTACTTTTATGTCTTCTGGCTTGTTGAAAGATCAGATTAGGGAGAAAAAGAAAAAGAATAAGAATCCGCTTCAAAAAAAGAACAGTCGAATATCATTATTGTTCCTCTTTCCGATAACATCGTGTCCAATGTCATTGCCTCAAGATTCATTATCAGATCCTGCACTGGTATTAGTCACATATTAGCAACAGCTTATCATGATAAGACATGACATTACTGAAGCAAAATGCATGTAGAAATTGTTGATTTCAGAATTCCTCAATATGACATTGACATCGACGTATTCAGGAAAAACTGAGTTCCTGATTTTTACCAGCTACGCAGGGAGGGTGTGGACGATACATGTTTTTTCTGGTCTGGAAAAGAAGAGATATCAGGCGTTCAAATGAGAAATCCTAGAGCAGAGTATAAAATAAATGTCGGCTTCCTCACATTCACTTATGAGCAAATGTCCTCAGGAGTAGCATGCATCTATCTCCCTGGTATGGGCAAAATAATAGGAGTTGTATCTAGAATAATTATTGTTATTCTCAAAAATTATTAATGCAGTATTCACTCGCGAAAAATTATGCATACAATCCAAAATATCTTTAGGCTTTAAATAACTTATAAACGGGTGATAAGATGTAAAACAATTTAATCAATTAATAATAATAATAATAATAATAATAATAATAATAACAAAAATAAATTTTAATGTTAAATAGGCATTAAAATAGAGGGTTTTTCCAATGTCTTGTAGATTTCGATCATTCTAAGATCTAAATTTAGGACAATTATTTTCCTTTCTTTCTTTTTTTTTTTTTTTTTTTTACATTTCGACAGCATTTTGGATATCGACAGTAAGATTAAAGATCTGATGTATCGGAAAACACTTTTCAGGACTCTATTTATTCACTGCCGGAATGGAATACAGTGCCTTGACCAAATACACCTTCTTATCAGCATCAGAAGACACGGATGGTACAATTGCTATTGAGTTTTCTAAAAGAAAGGTCGTCATTCTGTGCAGAGAACAATTTAATGCCTTTAATAGTAATGTCCACGTATCTACATCACTGTTACTTCGTCGCCATAGGGCTTTGAATGAATATTGAAGATGGCGTAGTAGAGTGTGTAAATCCTTGAACTAACCACACAATGATTTCTTTAAAGTCGTAAAAGCTTGTACTTGACCGTCGAAACATTTCGGTGGCTCGGAAACATTGATTAGATGACACAAAGCCAATGAACTACAGACGTCAGACATTTCTTGCAAGATTATTTCCTCCATTTCTTCTCCTAGACAGCGTGCCATATAAGACTAAAAAATATCTGGCCGGTCGTATATATATATATATATATATATATATATATATATATATATATATATATATATATATATATATATATATATATATATATATATATATATATAGTAACAGTAGTAATAATCTTATAAGTATAAGAAATTATACTCGTCCGAAAACCTTCGGTGTCTTGATTTGCCAATAATCAAGCCAATACTAATTAACTATATATATATATATATATATATATATATATATATATAAATTATTAGGGAAAATTATTCAAATCCCCAATATTACTATTCATTTATATAATCCTATGCCAGATCCAGCTTCTAATGTTCTGAATGGAGCGGCTTGGTGAAGTAAGTCGTTGCTCTTGGGGCCTGGCCTGTGTCTTAGGTATACTTGGATAAGTATCACCACCGGAAATAAAATTAACAACGCTGTATTATCTCTAGATACTTAGTTTCCTCTTCGTCACTGAGCCCCACTGGCGCAGTGGTATGGCCCTTGAATTGTATCGTAACGGTTCAGGTTCAATTTTAGGTAATGAATGCGCACTGCTGATGAGCCACAAAAATAAGAACTAAAGGTCGTCCAGTGCTTTTTCTGCATTGTGTTGAGGTTTCTAGGTGCAGACATGATGAATTGTTTGAAAAAATATTCAAATGCTCCAAATTACTATTCAGTTATATATGTGTGTGTGGTGCAGTTAATTTATATATACAATGAATCATTCATACAAAAAGTAAATTAGTAAAGTTGATGATATAAAATGGCGAAATCCGTTCGCTAACTAAATTTTAAAGATGAATTAACCCACTAACCACTCGATGAATATGATGATCCTTTTTATTAAAATTACAAATTGTATTAGCTCTTCCTTAAATACGCAAGTACTTTCGATGTTTCCTCCAGTCATCATCAGGCATGGAAACTTTTTGTTAAAATTCTTTTTGTTAAAATTCAGTAGCACCCGAGGCGAAAAAAATATAATGCAAATCGAAATATGTTTTTTTGAAATGTGTTATTGATAACAGATACAAACTTGTGGAGCCTGCAGTTGCAACGCTAAGGTTGAATTTTACTGATATGGCAATTTAATAATTTTTTTTGTTGTAGGAGTTTATCAGTCAAGTGTAACCGCGGATAAGTGACACCACTGTATTCACCAAATGAAAAAACCAAAGAACGACAATGTACGGAGACATTAAGAAATATTTTAATCAGGGGAGTTTCTATTAGATTGGAGTTATATAACGTTTGGATTTCGACGAAATCGAATTCTTTATGAAACCAAATAATATTCGAGAATCTCTATAAGCCACTAATAAAATTCTCATAAAATCGTATTACTCGGCAAAGACAAGCAACTATAAAATTGCTGTTCCACGTCTATATATATATATATATATATATATATATATATATATATATATATATATCGTCTACCGGAAGTAAAAACAATACAGGGTGCGATGAATAAATTGTCGTATATATGACATAAAAATGAAAATAATACTGATAACTCATTTTAACAGATATATTTAAGAAAATTATACAAAGATATTTTGTAATATTAAAGAGTAAATTTATTCAATAAAATCGCCACTGGCTTCAACCGGGGTCTCCAGACGACATCGGAATCTCCTGCAACTCCTCTAGACAGTCTCCTTGTTTATGTTGAAGAATTCTGCCAATATCCTTTTTCAGTCCATCTTTGATGATACAAGGAGTTTTCTTGGTCTCTCGCTCAACTGCGACGCATACATAATAATCAAGAGTGTTGCCGTCTTCCAACAGCCACCCTCTTTACCTAGGGCAGCACTACATCTTCAAGACACTTGATGTAGGCCTCTGTGTTGAGTCTGAAGTCATGTGGAAAGATGAATGGAGGCATAACGTCGCCATCACTAGTAATTACTCCAAACACCTTCGTAATCCTCATTAGACTCATCAAACTCTTTCCAAATTTTCTGCACTGCTCTCAGATTGACACCCAAACATTCTGATTTTTTGTATTAGAGCTTCCGGCGTGAATGCCAAGAAGTACTGCATTCAGTTTCCAAATTTCTGGCGGAGATTTTTCACAGACTGTACCCAACTGACTCTTCTACACAGTACAGTCGAAAAATCAAAAACAAACAACGCACCTGCCCGAAATTAAAAATATAAAGTGCCGACAATTTACCCATCGCAATATGTACAATCAGAAAAATACACTTGAAAACTCTGGGATACGAAGATTGCCTGAAGAATTTAATACGCATAGCACAGATTGACGACAAAACAAGTAGATGAAAAAACATAATGTGTTTATGTGAATACATGGCAGAAGAAAGAAAGAACGTTGTTAAAATTTATTTAGGAAAAAGTTATGGAGAACCGTAATCTTGAAGTGATATGGTATATAAAGAATGTCATGATTATTATTTGAAGAAAATTTAATAACAAAATAAACAAAGATCTACACAAGAAATTACAGAAGTTGGAAGAGTCAGTATTTATTTTTGTTTTCAGGAATCCATTCATGAGAAGAACAAATTCTACATGAAAAGCAGTGGTCAGCGCATATGAACATAGAATCGACTACTGAACAAATTTATCATCGATAAAGACTTTGGGGTGCAATGTCAGATCACTTTGATGTTTTCAGTAGTGAGGTCAGACTTTGGGTCGAAAGTCCCTAACGCATCATTTTGGCGGCCACATTAACAACGAGGAAATATATTAGCTTATAGATGGAAAGTAACTGAAAAATCGTTAGTAAAAGATGAGTTGTTAGTTACATCCATGAAAAGAATACAGACCTTGTCAGAAAAATGACAGAAAATAATGAGAATCATTGAAAAATTCAGTTGAAATTATGAGAGGTGTTTATACATGAATTTATAGGTAAAATATTGGTCAGGTTTATGCATGAAGCTTTAGGCAGATATTGGTCAGTTTTATATTTGAGTCTTTAGTTAAATCAGTTAGTTAAGTGTCATGACTGAAGGGGTTGCCATTTCTTTCTGCGGTAGACCAGTTGCCATCCAAGGCTTTAGAACCCGGTCTGCCCTGCTATTTATCCATAGCTGGGAGGGAGAAGAAGAGGATTCATACATTTCCCAAGGGTATTTTTATGAATGTACTGGATTAGACTGGAATTCCTCAATCCGAGCCGCTAACCATTAAGCGAAATATGCCTTCTTAGTTAAATAGTGATCGGATTTACTCTTGTGTCTAAAGGTAAATTTTGAACTTGAATCCGCAATCATCCAAGTCTACAGGGTCTCATGATTTTCTTATTTCTAAATATTCCTGTATTCGCGGTATAGTATAATTTCGTTTTCTTATTTTTCAAGAGAACACTCTATATCCATTCCGATTCGATATCGTAATATTACTGCTTATCTCAATCTTTTGGAATCAAGTATTGACCCTTAAATATTCCATAGGTTGATAATAGATGCTTTCATAAACAGCGTGGGTGATAGTATATTTTAGGTGTGTAATAGGCTGCAGGCATCCAGATACACTTTCCCAACATGCCTTCCAGGGGGGCAACGTAGGGTCCTCGGACGAGTTGAGCAAATGGAGAAACCTAGTTTCAAAGAAAACGAATACCCATCGCGCAGATCACATGTATAAGCAACTCGCTTGAGTTGTTATTTTCCCATATTGGTTGGTATACACACTATTTAACTCATACTCGAGGAGAGAAAAGATAAATATATATCTTTCCCAGGAACATTGGCAGGAAGAGACCGCATTAGATTCAGTCGTAGTTTGAACTCAAAACCACCGATTCCATTCTGCGGGTCAATAACCAATACACTATCCCAACATCGTAGTAACAAGGAAGCAAAGTTATTAATGTAAATTTACTCAGTATAGACGAGTTAGTTGATTCGTTTTTTACGGATTATCAAACTTTTGCAGGTTATTTAAAGCCAGAAAATATTTTTAGATTCTAATATTTTTTGTAGATAATAATGATTTACTAATATATATGCTACTAATTAAGCCATAATTGGGTGGCGATGAGAAGTGGCGAATTCAGACTTTTCCAAGAATATTTCCGCCTAAGTGAATATAAAGACCTCGAGTGTTATTAGAACGTGGCTCTCTGATTTCAAATAATGACCTGCTATGGATTAGACACCCGCACTTGCAAGTTTACAGCATCTGGTATTCCCAACCTGTCACTCATATTTCCAGCTTTAACGTTGCTTAACTTCGGTGATCTTGTGAGAGCCGGTGTTCAACGTATTATAGTCGTAATCATGGATGAGTTGAATATATTTATCAGAAATAAAAGAGAATTGGTGACTTTGATATAAATTCAAGATCTAAAGATCGAAATTTATTTGTAAACTCTTCAACATCTGTCTATATTTCTTAGACGGTGTATTGTAACTAATTACACTATTTACATTGTTCGGGCTTTTGTCCTGATTTTTATTGCTATATCCACAACGTTTCGGCCGTTGTACGCTCAGGCCTTCTTCCGGTGATATACGTTAGAATATGAAACCGATCCTTTTATTTAGTTCACGAGGGCTGTAGACTGTTCTAGTTCCACGTGCCATGCCTTTTCTGGATGCCTCAGCTTTATGAGAGGGCCACAAAATCACATAAACCGGCCAAGTATGGAGGCGAGCAAAGACTTACTTAAGGGAAATAACTGAAACTGAGGCATCCAGAAAAGTCATGGCACGTGGAACTAGAACAATTTACCCCCGTGAACTGAATAAAAAGTTCAATTCAAAATTCCAACGTATATCACCTGATGAAGGCCGGAGCGCATAACGAACGATACATCGTGGATATGTAAGCCTTTGTTGTTATATAAAGTCGAATTATTTATTATTAATCATATTACACTAGTGTCGTGAGACAAACACTAGTCGAATTTCTATTGAAGTTTATAAATATTGGTAGGGTATATATTTGACTATTAAATGCTCTTCTCGTTTAAACATATGTCTAAACATTGCTCTCGTCTCTATAATTAAACATTGGCTGGTTTTAAACGTTGGTTTTAATATAAACATTGGTCAAGTTTATACATGTGTATTTATTTTAACATTGGTCGGGTCTGTACTTAGATATTTCGATAAAAATGGGTTAAGCTTATAGCTGAATCTATATGTAATCATTGGTCTGCTTTATACTTGATTCTCGAGGTAAACATTTTGTATGTTTATACTTTTGGTAATCATTGGTCATATTTATATTTGAGTCCATTGGTAAACATTGATGAGTTTTATGTTGGAGATTAGAATTAAAAATTGATTATGTTTGTATTTAGTTTCATAGATAAACATTGAACAGTTTGTGCTTGGATGTTTATTCAAACATCAGCCGAGTGTATAGTTGGGATTGTCGGTATGTATTTGTCACGTTTAAACGAGAACTGACACGTAAACATTCTAAAAACCAATTCCTAAAATATTGAACTCTACCACTGGCGGATACAGTCTTTGCCGTTCATATCAACAACAACGTTGCTCAAAATAATAAATTAGGGGGTTATTACTTTCAGAGCAAAGCGCGTATTAAATTCCACTGCAAAGATGCAATGTTATGGTATGACCGTATGCGCTTACTTTTATATATATATATATATATATGCGCGTGTGTGCGTGTGAGGGTTTTTTGTTTTTTTTAAGCATTATGCCCCAAGCAAGGCGTGAAGCCACTAGGATGCAGGGGGTTGCGGAAGATTTGGAGCGAGAGCAGATAGGAGTGATATGAGAAAGGATGAGAAGAAGGATAGTGGGTAGATCAAGGCAACTGGAGATGTCGATTGACATTACATTTGAATAGTTGGAGATTATAGCTTTCAGGGAAACAGTAATTGGGGAGGGTGTTCCACTGGCGAGAGGTGCGAGGTATGAAGCTACTGGAGTAGAAGAGACGGCTACATTTGAAAGTTTCTACGGTGTAAGGGTGGGAGCGGGATGCCAGACTCGTAGGGCGCTTGAATTCATGGAGTCTGGGAACCAGAGAAAGCAGCTCGTCAGAGCAGTTACCATGGAAGTATTTGTAGAAAAGACAGAGAGAGGCGACGGCGCGTCTGTGAAAGAGTGGCTGTAGACGAGACGCCAGATCAAGGCCAATTAGATTACATATCCGTCTCTGGATCTTGTCAAGAACTCCGAAGTAATCAGAAGGTGCCCCAGCCCATATATGGCAGAAATACTTCATGCAAGGGCGAATGGTTGTTTTGTATATTTTAAGTATCGATTCAGGGGAGAAAAATTTACCTGGCGCGGCACAGAGAGCCAACTTTCCTCGCGGTGGAAGTGTGTGTTTGTGTGTATGTGCGTGTGTCTGTGTGTCTGTGTGTGTGTAGATTTGATGGGCCGGTTAATAAAATTTGAGGAATAAAAAGCCAACAAAATGATAACAATATTAGCAATACGATTGACGATATTTATCATATATTGGCCTTTTCACTAAACTGAATCACGAAGTGAAAGATTTTAAAAAAGGAATCTTTGGTCAGACCTATGTCATTTTTCAATGAGATAAGGTGTAAAAAGAACTGGTACTTACTATATATATATATATATATATATATATATATATATATATATATATAAATGGATTCTCCCATCATTTTTCAATGCCTGAGAGATCAGTAGCTCAGTTCTTAGAACCAAACAACCAGACTACCCGCATATATCATTTGATTATAATGATGAAAGCTTGTGCAAAACTAGCCAAATTTTTCAGAAAAACTGAATATAGAGTGTTCCACAAGGTCTCCAAACGACCCTCCTCAGATTTTGAATTCTGAATTGTCCTTCTCACAGACTGGTTGCCAATTATGAAATGGAACGTCAAACAATTACTTTAATATATTTTCTGTTTATATATTATTTTCATAAATACAGTTATTGAAGTAAATTATCTGTTTATAATAAACTATTATATTATTAATACTGTTTATTATAAACAGACCATTTACTTAAATGTATAAGTAGACAATTCATATATATATATATATATATATATATATATAGAAAAAAGTTTCAAATTGAAAATTATAATGTTTTATTTTATGAAAGTATTTATTTATTTATATATATATGATATTTCAAATTGTCCTCAATTTTTCATCAGAAATAACTGTTTGTTACAAATAAATTAAAATTACTGTTTGTTAGCAAGTAGCGTCCTTCGCGAGACGCGGACGTCACGTGATATGCAACGTCACTGTTCGGATATTCCTAACTTAAATCTAACTGTCATAAATATTTAAAACAATTTTTTACTATATCTAAAAAAAAAAAAAAAAAAAAAAAAATTGCTTAACTATTGAAATATTTATAAAGATTTAAAACACCTAAGTCCCTATTCAACCCTAGTTTATGTGTATTTAATTTTAAAATCCAATATGTTTCTTTTTTTCTGCGTGTGAATGTTGAAGTAAAATCGGAATCTATTAATAAACATTTGCAGTTTTCTAATGTGTCCTGATTGATTGTAGTGTTTAGCTATGGGGAATAAGGGTTGTTTTGACGTATTGTTTGTTTATGGTTATTAAAACGAAATCTAAAATTGTTTCCAGACTCACCAATATATCCACTATTAGGACATAAGTTGCAGAATAAATAATAGATTACGTTATGGGTATCGCAGGTGAGGTTAGGTGGCTGTATCCTGATATTGGTGTTGGGTACTGAAAATGTATTAGCTATTATTAAATGTTTGCAAACTAAGCAACGAGGTTTGTTACATTTGTAATTTCCTGTTTGGTTTCTATTGTTTAGATATTTGGTAGAGGTGAGGATAGCTGATAAGGACACACATTAGAAAACTGCAAATGTTTATTAATAGATTCCGATTTTACTTCAACATTCACACGCAGAAAAAAAGAAACATATTGGATTTTAAAATTAAATACACATAAACTAGGGTTGAATAGGGACTTAGGTGTTTTAAATCTTTATAAATATTTCAATAGTTAAAATTTTTTTTTTTTTTTTTTTTTTTTAGATATAGTAAAAAATTGTTTTAAATATTTATGACAGTTAGATTTAAGTTAGAATATCCGAACAGTGACGTTGCATATCATTTGACGTCCATCTCGAAGGACGCTACTTGCTAACAAACAGTAATTTTAATTTATTTGTAACAAACAGTTATTTTTGATGAAAAATTGAGGACAATTTGAAATATCATATATATATAAATAAATAAATACTTTCATAAAATAAAAACATTATAATTTTCAATTTGAAACTTTTTCTATATATACATATTAAGAAAGTATACGTGGCTTCTCATTATATATATATATATATATATATATATATATATATATATATATATATATATATATTAAATAGATAATTTACATGAAATATGTAGATTATATATATATATATATATATATATTAGATAGATAATTTACATATAATATTTAGATTTAATAGTCCGGTTAATAAAATTTAAGGAATAAAAAGCCAACAAAATGATGACAATGTTGGCAATGACATTAATGATATTTATTATTTATTAGTCTTTTGACTAAATTGAAGCACGAAGAAAAAAAAATTTAAAATCGAAATTTTCGGACACGCCTGTGTCCTTTTTCAACGAGAGGAAAAATAAACAAAGAAGAGGAATGTTGTTGTTGGTTAGAGGACTCCACGTCTTTGTTTTGAGAGATCTTATGGCTTTTCGTTTTAATCATATATACAGTAGGGAGGGCAAATATTCGTGCACATACAAATTTTTAATTTATTGTATTTCCTACTGAAAAATAAATATATGTTTCATATAGTTAACTGTACATAGATGCATAACTAAACATTCATAAAAAACAGAAAAAAATTGATTTAATAGAAATAAATCCAATTTTAATTGGTGAAAAAAGTATTCGTACTATGCAAAAAGAATACATAATCTTCATGTAATACTTTGTAGAATAGCCATTATTCAATTCTACAGCAATCAACTTCTAGTATTTCTCAATAATTTGCAAATTTTAGTTGGCATTTTGTCCCATTCTTCTTCGCATATGGTCTTCAGATCCGTGATGTTTGTTAGAGATATCGATTGGATTTGAATTTTCAAATAACGCCACAGATTCTCAATTGGGTTTAAATCTGGGGACTGATCTGACCATTTCAGAATATTTACATTATTTTCAGCAAGTCATTTCTTAATTTTCTTCATTTTACAGTGTGCTTACGATCATTATCTTGTTGGAATTTTCAATTGGGTGGAAGTTCAAGATTTTCAACCGAAATCATAAAATTTGCTTTAATATAAGATATATTTTGATATGCTACCATCTATTACTGAAATGTTGTCACAAAAACATCCCCAAACCATGATTCTGCCACCACCAAATTTCACTGTTGGAACTGTTCTTTTGTTTGAATTTCAACCTGGTATCTCTGTGTCTTTTCAATAGCAGTGGAGTTTTCCAAGTGTAGCGTGGCTTTAGATTGTTCCTATAAATTTCATTGCTTATTGTCTGTTTAGTGACACTGATTCCTTATGTAACATCAACTCTTGGTGAGTAACCATTGGATTTTGTTTAATTTGACGCATTAATTTCCTTTCTTGAAGAAATCTTCCGTGCAACACATTTTTCTTTGGTTTCAACAGTTTTTTATTTGTTTTATATGTTGCAAGGAATGAAAAAAAAAGTAAATGGAATATTCAAGTTATCTGAGATTTCTTTGGAACTTTTACCGTCTTTCCAAAGTTTAACAATCAGTTCATTTTGTGAAGTTATCAATCCTTTACTCTTGCTATGATGATAACCTTCTTGCACGAATATCAATTACAGAACGTTCTGTTTGTATTTTTAGGCTAAAAATAACTACTGATAAGACTGCTGGAACATTCTAGAGAAAACATTAAATTTGTTTCCAAGATTTTTTATATGTTCCGGCATTCATTCTAGCATCCATCTCTAATATGTTGCTTTTTGAGAGAAACATCCCCAAAACTGCGTTCTTTTGTTTGAATGCGTCGCAATCTTTCCTCCATGCATAATTTCTCGAATTATGTCCAAACAACTCAATTTTGGTTTCGTCTGTCCATAACACTCTTTCCCAATACAATCTTTCCTTATCCTTATGTTCAAGAACGAATTTCAACTTGGCACCTCTATGTCTTTTCAATATCAGTGGAGTTTTCCGAGGAGAGCATGATTATTCTTATTAATTTCATTGTGTATTTTCTGTTTAGATTCCTAATGAAAGCAAACACTCCTGCAACTTTTGACAAGTATCCATTGGATTTTGTTTAATTTGACGCATTAATTTCCTCGAAGATCTTGAACAATCTTCCTTGGAGGGCATGTTCTTCTTTAGTTTTCAACAGTTTTGAGGGTTTTTTTTTTATACCTTGCAGTGAATGAATTAATGGCAGTAAATAGAATATTCAGACTGTCTGAAATTTTCCTGTAACTTTTATCTTCTTTCCAGAGCTTAACAATCAGTTCTTTTTGCGAATTTGTCAATACTTTACCTCCTGTCATGATGATAACCTTCTTTCACGAATATCGATTACAGAATTTTTTGCATTTTTTAGGCTAAAAATAACTATTGATAACATTATTGGAAAATTCTAGAATATTCAACTTGAATAATTAAGAGCATTAAAGCATTTTAAATATTTTAAAATCTGAAATTTTCATTGTACAAATACATTTTCACCAATTAAAATGCATAAATGGAATTTATTTCTATTGAATCAAACTTTTTTTTGTCTTCTATGCATATTTAGCTATTATGCATTTGTGTACAGTTAATTATGTGAAAGTGTGTTTATTCAATAGTTGGAAATACAATAAATTAAAATTTGCATGTGTACGAATATTTGTTTCCCCACTATATATATATATATATATATATATATATATATATATATATATATATGTGTGTGTGTGTGTGTGTGTGTGTGTGTGTGTTTTTGTGTGTGAAAAGTGTATATAAATATAAATAAATATATATATGTATAATTATTTATATATTATATGCGTGGTACTTATTAGAATGCGCTCAATATCAGAGATAGAGCTAATATATTTGGTTGGATAGATACATCTATCCAAATAAATATATATATATATATATATATATATATATATATAGTCTTATGAAAGTCGAGTATATACGTCATATATATATATATAAACACACACACACACACACACACACACACACATATATATATATATATATATATATATATATATATATATATATATTCTTACCTTAACTAATTGTAATATACGGAAAAATATTCGTGAATATAAAAGGAGTATGATAAAAATAAGCAGACATAATGTTTGTAATTTATTCAATCAGTCATGCCTAAAAGAGAATTTACTGCCTACATTCACACACACATATGTGTGTATGTATATATATATATATATATATATATATATATATATATATATATATATATATATATATATATATATATGACGTATATACTGACTTTCATACGACTTTTGAAGACTAAATTTTGAACCTAATTTGACTACATTAAATGCATATATAATTTGATCAACGGCGTAACTAGGGCCAGCTGTACACACACTAATATTTTTATTTTATATCTCGTGCATGATGCGACCACCTTAAATTTTTTCAATTATGAATAAATGTTCTTTACCTACTGGTGAGAAAAAACCCATAATTTCAATTTTAAAGGAGAAATAGTTGCCTAATCCAATTTTTTCTACTACAAGCATTTTTATGTTAGTTCATTTTTTGGTCGGGTGGGGTGGTGATGGGAGTTTAATTTGATATATTTTCATACCATTTAGATATTGATTATCTCCCTTTTCAATGCTCTCTTGCTTTTGAAACTGTGTACAGTCGGGAAATACAAATATTGATGGGGGATTTCAAAGTGAATTGAGGAAATAATTAATTCTGTTTCGTCGGTTAAATAAGATAAATAGAGAATTAATCTGGATAAGAAAATTTGTTCTATTTTGTTGCATCGTCGACTCGCAAAAGACGAAAGAAAATGGTTTATAAATGTCAAATGAAATCATGGATGAAGCTATCACCAAACTAAAAAAAATTGAGATCTTTTCTAAAAAGTTTTATTTGTTGTTTCATCTCAACATCCAAAGGATAGAAATTTGCTAAGAGATTAAATTTGTCAAATTTGTTTAGTAATATATCTCAGAATAATTAGTTTAGCAATAACATTTCAATGCCCGTGGGAAAGAAACAGCTCGATCTATTCTCTCCATAACTATGGATTAAATGACAGAATAGTCTATTAACCAGTCTATGTGAAGAAAACGTCGAATTTAGAAGCGTAGAGAAGACAATGTATGACTTCACGGGGTAGCTGGAAAGAAACTCCTATTTGTAATAGAACTTTATTGATTTTTTTGGTCTGTTTTCTTAAAACATGGATTTATTTTGAACAGTATAATAATAGATGCGTAGATGAATTGTTAAAATTCTACCTTTTGCGCATTTTCTTCCAATCTGGATGTTGAAAGACCGCTTCTATGGGCCGCTTTTTTTTTAAATCATTTCAACCCAAACAAGGCAATAAAGCCACTAAAATTCATTGGGGGTTTAATGAGTGCGAAAAATATACGAAAAAAAGAAAAGCATTATTAAAGAGTTAGAAAAATAAAAAATAAACAGAAATTGAGAAAACATGAGATAACAATGGACATTGCATTTAACTTTTTGACTGGAAAGTAAGAAACTGGAAGAGAGTTTCCCAAGCGCAAACTCCGAGAGAAGAAACTGTTAGCATTGAACTTACGGTTACATTTAGCCAGTTCAACTGTAAAATGATGAGACCTTTTCGCTAATCTATTACTGTGCTTAAATTCATAAAGTCTATGTAACATAGAAAAAATTTCATCAGAACAATTACCATGAAAGTACACAAGAAAAAAAGGCACATGTAAGCTACATTACGGCGTTGGGAAAGTGTCTGAAGCCGAGATGCCTGGCCAGAATCAATGATATTGCAGATTATTCTTTGGATTTTATCAAGAATCTCTACCATAGATCCCGTACTCATCAGCTTGGAATTACAATTTCTGATGGTTCTGGCATCTAAGGAAGCACGAGTTCTTTGAACAATGTTCCACTATCTCTGCACTTTTTTCCACAGCCTGCCATACTTCATAACGAGATGCTAGCTGAGTGCGCTTATGCAGTGTCAGGCGTTGTGCCACTCTCATCCACATGTAAAAACGGATAAAATAATGGCGGCATCAATAATAAAAAGACAAACCAACTTTCAATAATATCAACTATGAGCTCGGCCGGAACGTGCTGACCGTATTTGGAAAAAAAATCCTATAACTCTAGATACACAAATATAAAATCTACATATTCAAATTAAATTATTCATGATGAAGACTAACAGAATAGCCGAAAACTCTCGGATATAGAGAACATTTGGACAGTGTTTGCACGCTTTAACTCCAGGAGTAGATAGATCTACCTATCCCCCAGGTAAACACTCTTTTCACTTCTCTTAAACAGGTATAAAGAACAGGTTCTTGTTTCCTGTTTAGGAATGGGTTCCCGGTTCTTTTTCTTTTCTATGGATTCTGAATTAATGTCCAAACTTTGTAAATTCTCTTCATACAGAGGCTACCGGGTTGACAGTTTTCCGGTTGCTGTTCCCGACTGGTAGTTAGGAGCCCTAACTTGCGTAGTTAGCGGCCCTGATCAACAGTTGCATAATATCGGGATGCTTGTAGTGCCATGTCGCGCATGGAATAGTGTTCCTGCACGCACCTCCGGTGAGCAACCTCAAGGCCACACTATGTTGCAGACTGCACCAGCTCGTCTCTGCCTATGTTACATACGGTGACCGTTCAGATACTATTACTTTAGGTCCTCTCACTTTCACTAACAACATTCCCATTATGACTACAAACAATCAAAGAAACAAACCTAAACCAGCACTAACAAAAATCACCTAAACCTTTAAACATATCATTCCCCTACATCCGTGGTATTCGGACCAACTTTTGCAGTGTCGAATAGTTCATCGTTAACAGGTCTCCTGACATACTAGCTCTCTGCGAGACCAACCTTAATCTGTCAATCCCCTCCTCTGACCATGGTTCTCGGTTACTTCCCTCTCCTAAGTAAGGACTCTATTACCCACATGCATGGACTGGGAGTTTACGCACGTGACCATCTGCCACTGGTTAGGGAACTCTCTCGAATCTCCAGCCCATTCATACATGTGTCTCCGTCTATCTCTCCTCAATTCTATAAGCTATCTCTTCTTTCTCTATCGCTCTCCATTCTCCCAAGACTGTCGTATAGTCGATTCCATTCCCGATAATATAGACAAGGCTATCCCTCTACATCCATCTGCAAACATATGTGGTATCTTCAGTGCCCACCATACAAATGGCTTAAACACTCTGTAACTGATCTTCCTGGCATAAAACCTCTTAACTTTCAATCTCAATCTCTCACTTGACTTTCCTACACGTTTCCACAGTAACCATGAAGGTAAAGCCTCCCCTCTTGATCTCTGTTTTACCTCCATCCCCGAGTCTTGTCGTGCCGTGCAGCTGTGCCCTCTTGGCAACTCTGATCATGATCTGTTTTCATCTCCTTCTACTCCTCCCCCAGTAATGAACCTCCTACCAACAGAACATCTTTCTATTATAAACGAGCAGATTGAGACTCGCTCCGAGATTTCTCTTCCTGATGTCCCCGTCCAAAAAAAAATGTGCGTTTGAGGCTTCATCCTGGGCAAAAGCTGGCATCGATGCTTTTATCCCTACAAGAAATTATAAAGTGAAATCGCATTCATCCAGTTGGTTTCCCTTGCCCACATGAATCGCTACTTCCGACTATACCGTAAAGACATGTCTGATTACAACAGACGCTTCTTTGTCACTGCTCGTAAAGAGTGCGAATATATCTTCAAGGAAGCAAAATTACTCTTTGCCGAAAGAATGGATCAACGCATTGCGTCTCACAAGTTTGGTTTAAAAGATTATTGGTGGCTCCGCAAAGGTGTGCTGAACAACAACAAACCCACAATACCCACTTTATTCAACCAATTCGAGGTCCTGACCTCCTTTGCTGATAGGACTGAATGTTTTGCTCGTAACTTCTCATCCAATTCAATGCTAGACTCATCTGGTGTACCCACACCGGACTTTTCCCCTAGAACTGAGGGTCTACTGAGTGATATGCACATAACCCCCAACTATGGTATTGGGCATCATCTCTAAATTAGACTCCCATAGTGGTGGGGACTGGATACCGACCACTGTCCTGAAGAAATGTGCTCCTGAATTAGCTCGTAGCCTCTCTAAACTTTAGAACTACTGCTTCACTAAATCTTACTTTCCAGCCTGTTGAAAGTCCTCTTCTGTTGGGCATGTCTTTAAAAACTCCGGTGACCCTTCTGACCTGTCCAACTACTGTCCTATCAGTCTCCTACCACTCTTCAGTAAAGTCTTCGAGGCTTTAATCAACGCCGAAGTGGTTAAGCACCTTACTTCACATAATCTGCTCTCCGACAAGCAATATGGTTTCCACTTTGCCCGATCTACTGCTGACGTGCTCACGGCCATAACCGAATTTGTATACCAAGCACTCAACAATAATGGTGAAGCTCGTGCCGTGTTTCTAGACATTTCTAAAGCGTTTGATAGGTTTGGCATGCCGGCTTTCTTCGTAAGCTTCGGAGACACGGTACTACAAGACGATTATTTGACTTAATACAATCATTCCTGTCAAACTGTGAAATGAAGGTCATCCTAAACGGGTTCTCCTCCGGCTCCTTTATCACGAACGCTGGTGTTACCCAAGGCTCTTTTGCTCTGTTACTGATCTTCATCAATGACCTTTCCAATTTCATCAGTTCCCAAGTTGGCATCTACGCGGACGACATTACTATTTTCTCCTGTCTCCATATCAAATCTGGTATCGTTGACAAAACTAACCTGGCTTCTGATCTCGAAAAGGATCTCCAATTTGTGGTTAACTGGGGCAGGAAATGGCTTGTAAACTTTAATACCGCCAAAAAGAAACTGCTCTCCTTTATCCATCAGAAAGAACCCTTCCTGCCTTCCATCAGAATGGCTGATTCCCAACTCCTCGAGAGTGCCTCGTTACGCCTGCTTGGTCTCACGCTCTCCACTGACATGAGATGGAATAGATCCATTGAATCAATTGCTTCATCTACTGCAAGGAAAGTTGCTTCTCTGTGTTGTGCCAGAAAGTTTTTCTCATCTGAGTCCATCCTTCAAATCTATAAATCAACCATCTGTCCTTGATAGAATATTGCTGTCATATATGGTCCGGTTCTCCCGCTGTACGCCTCGAGGTCCTTGACAAAATCCAGAGATGAATATGCAAGAGGATAGATCCTGATCTGGCATCTAGTCCACAATCGCTATCCAACAGACATGGCGTGGCCTCCCTCTGTCTCTTCTACAAATACTTTCACGTCAACAGTTTCGACGAGGTACTTTCGCTGGTTACAGTCTGGCATCTCGGTCTCACACTTTCACTGTTAAATGTTAACCATCTCTTCTCAAATAGATTCTTCTCCCGCACTTCCCGTCTGTGGAACTCCCTTCCCCTTACTTCCTTCCCCGATGACTATAATTTTCAAATATTCAAGTGTAATCTCAATCGACATCTGACACCCTGAGCTTGTTTCACGTCCTCCTCTGTATCCCTTCCTCAAACACGTTTCTTTACTCTTGTTCTCAATCCTCTGTAACCCCATGCGTGCTAGTGGCACTCCCGCCTTGGTTGGGATGAATTGCCTTAAAAAAAATACTTGTACGCATACAAGAAAAATTGAATAAAAAGGTTAATCGCAGTACATTGTCAGTCGTCTTTAATTACATTGTATAAACGAGGGATTGCTGCTCAAATACGCAATTATATACATATATTTTTTCATAAATTTTAATGTTATTTTTAATGGATACTCGTACTTCGAAAACATTAGGGTGCCTGTAGTAAGAATGGTAAGTAAGAATGCGTTGTTTTGGTGTAAGGAATACTGTGGTATTTTTGGTTCACTAATTTTGCCAAGCTAAATTTAATTATAAGACAGCCTTCCTCATAATCACTTTTGGCCTTCTGCCACACCTTTGTATCTTTACAAAATAAATATTACGTGTATTTGAGTAGGGGCTCTAATAATTCATTAAACAGTATATTTATTTATTTTCACCTACCGGTTCGAGAAATTTGCCGTAACCATAAAAGAGGAATATCTATTTACCAAGGCGTTTTGCCATTTGAGGAACATTTGCCTTGGTAAATTTATAAATATACATGGTGCGATGGGTAAATTGTCGCCTTTTTTTTTTTAAATTTCGCGCATGCGCATTGCATGTTTTTGATATCGTTAACTATACAGACTGAAAGCCCCTTGATTATACACTAACTTAAACAAGGAAACTGTCCAGAAGAGTTGCGTTTTTATTGAATAAATTTACTCTTTAGTATTTCAAAATATTTTTTTTATATAATTATCGTAAATATATGTTAAAATGAAATGGTGTTATTTAAATTTTTGCGTAATTTAGACTACAATTTATCGATCACACTCTGTAAATGTTTGCTTGCATTTCATATTTGCCATAAAAATATGACGCTATGATATACATCCTCATATCACGTGAAAATGTTTACGCAAATCAGTATCTCTTTTTTCTTAACATAATAATAATGTATTCGACATTTGCAACGGTTTCCAACGAAAATGCAGTATTTGACCGTGTAATCTATTTCTAGTTTTTGAGAAAGGGCAACTGTAATTTTTTTTCATACCTTTAATAGTTCTGTTTTTTTGTGGCTCATAAACTAATTCGAAAATGCTTGGACATAATTTATATTAATTATCTGCAAAATGTCATATTTTAAGTGGGAGAAATTTCACTCCGAATACAGACAAGGCTAATTAGCCAATTTCAACTGTGACACGGAGACAAGGAAAATTATAAATCAGCCAGTCTTTGACACGGGCTTTATTTCTTTTTCTAGCCTAAGCGATTGGGAGGAATATGTCAAAACAATAAGTGTAGCGAAGATTAAAACATAAATTTTGTTTTCTTTTCGAATTACGTCGAGCTCTTTTCAGGATGTGGGCGATCATTGTTCACTTTTAAATGATTCGGTTTAGTTGCAAGAAGACAGAATGCAAGTTTGTCAGCAAAAGGGAAGAGCCCAACAACAAATTACAAATTGGGGATACTAAAATCAAACAATTACAACAATTTAAATTTCTAGTAAATGTTTTTAACAGAGGATGGAAATTGCGACACTGAAACCCGTAGGTGCATTAGGATATCGAAAGTTGTCTTGCCAAAGGAAAATTTCATTAAAAACAAAGAAAGAAAGAGTTCTGAACTGTTACGCAATATCAGTTCTCCTATATTGCAGAGAATGCTAGACAATCTCCCCACTGATGAAGAAAAGACTTGAAGAAACAGAAACGTGGTTCTACAGAAGGATGCGGAGAATACTATGGACTGAACATGTAAGTAATGACGAAGTATTACAAAAAATGGAAACAAAAATACGGTTATACTTAGTATCAGAAAGTGATAGTTGAAATTTTTAGAGCACATAATGAGGAAAGAAGGCTTGGAAGATGTGATACTCATAAGGCAAGAAGGAGATAAAAAAATTACCTACCTAAGAAGTATCAGTAAATGGATGACAGCACAGGGTTTAGAATAGATAGCAAAAAAAAAAAAAAAGAAAATTCATTAAGAGATACAAAGGAAAGGAAATTATGGAGAGTCATAATCTCTAGCGTTCTGAAGGTACACGGCACATAGAAGAAGAAGACTTGTCTCGTTATCTATCTGCTGCAAATATTTTTAATGGTTTTAGTCGCTATTTTTCTCTGCTTCTCTTCCTTTTTATGTATCTTGTGAATGTTAAATTCGCCAAACACACTTTCATTGCTTTCTAACTTTTATCAGTAGTTGTTTTTTTTTTTTTTTTTTTTGTAATTCATATCCAACTGCAATTTGCAGCTCGCAAATCTGCAACAATAAATCTGATGTGCAGGATAGAGATGCTGGAAAAGGAACTGAATATTCTTGTTGGTAATTAAAATAATTGAACTGAGAAAACGAACATTATAAAAAAACTATCCAATTTAAGTTAGTGGACAAAAAAAGGAAAAAAAATCGTATTCATATCAGTTAATATAGAGTCAATAATTAATAGATTGAAAAGAAATTCTTGTCCCATTTGAAGATGAAATAAACAATTTGACTGATTGTTCTGATTGATTAGGAAGCCTTTGTTGGTTTTTTAAAACCTTGAAAATATTTTGGATTGCAAGAATATTTTTTGGTGGGTAAAGTGACTATTGCATTGCTGATTATTTGAGAATAACCATGCTTTTTCAGACACAAATCCTACTATTTACTCATAGCTAGGGGAGTTAGATAGATTTATACATTTCCTAAGAATATTGTTATATATTATGAAATATCGCCATTTAAAACATGTCAACTATTCCTTTTCTTTCCAACAGCAGAACATTTTAAAAACATTCAATAGGAGCTTAAATGGAATAAAAACTGATCGCAAAGTTGCTATAAGATCAGCTATATTAAAAGCACCACATCATGATGACCAATATTGAAAGAACGTCCTCATTAGCCATGAGGATTAGAGTTCAAGTCTAAGTAAGAAATTAAAATTTTGAATATTAATTTTCAAGGTAAGTAGACCCAAGACATATTTCTCGACTTTAGGCTTTAGGACAAACTAAGGTTTTCACCAGTAGGGATCCAGGGTAGTGATGACACCGCATCACTTGGCGGAGGGTCGTCGACTGAATTCAACGACCAGAGCAAAGTGTCAGCTCAGTATAATCAACGGTCACGTCTGTGTTATGACCTGGAGAGGGATAGTCTCTGCGAGATATGCTTTGACTAAAACAATATGCAGGAATGATTACCCCTCAAAACAGACTGACATCGTCATTCAGTTAACTCGAAAATTCTTCTCTGAAATTAAGACATTGGCACGTAAACAAGACATGTTGATGGATCTGGGAAGGTATTCGGCTGTGAAGCAAACCTACGACCACACTTGGTCAGTGGACGGATGATGATGAGGAGGAGGAGGAGGGGAGGAGGAGGAGGAGGAGGAGGAGGAGGAGGAGGAAGATGATAAACTTAGTGTGGTAAGGTCAAAATGCAAGTCTCGGCTTACTGACGAAAAGATAATATAAATTTACTAGCTGCATTCCAGAAGTTTTGAGACTTATTCAGGAGAGACATTTGTTAATTTCAAGAAGTCCAAAACTAATATCCTCCAAAATAAAATCCTATGACTTCAATGCACGTATTGTAGCGCTCCAACCACTTCTTGAAACCGCCATGGAAATCATCCAGTGTGATGGCGTCACAACCATTGTTACATCCTCCATCAATATTTTCAAAACGACTGTCCACTGGGATTCTCCTTCAGCTTGGGGAACAACCCAAACGTCACAAGGGCTGGATTGTAAGGAGGGCGAAGTAAAATTTTGATGCCCAACTTTGTCAACATCAAACTTTATTCCATAGCGAGCTTCCAAATTGTCTTCACGTCTCGACTCCTAGTCAGCCGTGACTGTTACAACCATTTCCTCCCATATGTAATAACAAAATTTGACAGACAAGCTTATTGAATAGTAATTATATACTAAAATGACAATAATTAAAACTGCCTATCCAAAAAAGGTTTCAAAATTTCTGGAATGCACTTCGTATGTAAGAATTCCGATTGGTTGGTTTATTACTGATTAGGGAATAATCAATCATCGTCAAAATGAGGAAGAGAGTTAACAACGAAAATTTGGGATTCTTTCTATAAATATTTCCCTCTCCCATGAATAGATAAATTTAGACATAGCAGTTGTAGACATAATAGAATTCCATTTATTGTAGATAAATAGACTCTTTTTTTTAAAATCGGAATAGGAGAGCCGAGTTAGAATATAAATCATATTTATTACATTCATTTACGGGCTAATACCCTTGAGAAAGACACTAATCATTCTCTTCTCCGCTCTGCTATGGATAAATAGTAGGACAGATTGGATTCTATAGCCGTGGGTGGCAATCGGTCTAGGAGAATGGAAACTCTGAATTTAGTATGCAGCCAAGGAAAGGGTCGTTCGTATTGGTGATCTCGACTACGGTCGACTCTTTTGGGGTTCAAATATTTTTAAAAGTATCTTTACAGGAAGTAAAAAACAATTATCTCCTGCCATGCGCTGGAAAATCTGTGAAGGCAAAACGAAAAGCTTTGTTTTTTTCTGCTCATAAAGAACAGATGTTTTATTTTTATTATTTAAAGACTTTTCAGAATGATTTTCTGACTGAAGCTACACACACTCTTTCAAGATAATGATACAAGATCGCTTCGCCAAAATCTACATATACTCATGTATGCTTTTATATTAGTTTATTTCTATGGTTTGCATAAATACTCCCATAAAAATGCAGTCATTGCTTCCCATAACTTTCTGGCTTATGCTGCTTCAATTAATTTTCGATAATTTATTATCCATCTTTTTTCTTTTATCTATTCAGACAACTCATTATGATTCTTAATCACTGTTACTACTTTGTCTTCAATATATCCAGTAAGCATCCAGTTTTTATATTCATCCTTCCCCATCATGTGTCGGAGAAACTCCAACCGTCTTGATCTGATTTTAAGCTTGTTTTCTTGTATTTTCTATTTTTATCTAAAACTCCATCATAGCTAACATGCTCTGTCCATGGTATGATCGTAAATGTATATGTTGATAAATATATTCGTTTTTTTCTCTGTTGGACACGAATAACATGCCTAAATACTTTAAGATTCGGACCATGGCACTTAATAAATGTCAAATGTAAGCACACATTAAGAAGATACCATTATAAAATCATTTTAGATGTATTTAAAGAACAAAATATTGAAAGCAATTAATTTGAAGCGACGAATGCTTTTATTTAGTAGCGTTCATACAGTCCTATCTAAAAGTTCATTAACGAAACTTCTCAAATAGGAGTATGGCCATGATTAAAATGTAATTTAATTAATAACTAAATGAATCCAATTATTTTATAGTCTCATTTAATTGTTTAGTTTTATTGGCTTTTACAAATATCGGATATGACCTTTAAATGTCGATCAGATATAAAATGTGGTTGCTCGTTTCGAGATAAAATAAATTATCAAACAATAAAATATAAACTCTTAATGCAAGCCATACATTTTTAAAATGCAGACTCGCAGCACAAACGGATTGTCTAAAAAAAGGCAAAGCAGAACTTGAGATGCCTGACAAGAGAGAATCAGCAGAGACTCAATTAGTGAATCTCTTGTGAAAAGATAAAAACATTCAATATTGATTTGAAAAAAAAAAAAAGAACCACGCGTTAGATGCAGACGAAAATCCGCAATTATATATCAAGAGATATGTAGAAATTCTCATTTTTGCTTCCAGGATATATTCACGCATATACTTGATAGATGTTCATTTTTTTTGCAAATTATTTTTATATAGAATCTTCCTAAGAAGATGAATAGCAATAATTGCATTACACTTTTAAAGGCAGGTGTAATTTATATATATATATATATATATATATATAATTACTCATATTCATTCAATACAAGGCCCAGAAGCCACTCAAGTAAAGAATTAATGTAAGAGGTGTTGAAACAAAATGGCTATTTTTGTAGTGATTTTGTAACATATTTATGTTAGAATTTTTAAATAAATAATTATATATATATATATATATATATATATATATATATATATATATATATATATATATATATATATATATATATATATGCGGGGTACTTTTTGGAAAGCGCTTAATATCAGTGATAGAGCTAACATATTTAGTTGGATTGATGTGAGTTTGTGACACTGGGTTCCACACTATCCGCGATCGTCAGACTTGATGATTGCAGATAGCGTGAAACAGTCTCATAAATTCACATCAAACCAAATATACATATATATATATATATATATGAGTGCTTATGTGTAAAATTTCAGATGCAACTAAATATATATATATATATATATATATATATGTGTTTGCATTCATGCAAAACATTCGGACAATTTATACAGAATTTATGTCCAGAAAAGAAGGAAATTATCAGAACAGAAGAAAAATTAAATTTTAAAGGAACTTGTATCAAACTGCTGCCGAATTACACAATTATATATTAACATCGAGAAGAAATACAATGCATGTGGCCTGATGATTGCGTTTAGCATGAAACAGTCTGTCGCCTCTGAGTGTTGACTTCAATGTTCATATATATATATATATATATATATATATATTATAAATTAATTGATTTAAAATATGGTTATTTTCGCTACACAGTTCCAACCATGTTTCAAAAATAGAAGCTAAAACCCCTAATTTTATTTTTTGCAAATAAATTAAAAGCATTAGTTCTATTTCATCTTCAAGCGAATTTTGGAGTAACTTTTAAAATTTACCGGGTTTTAAATACACAGCTAAAATCACGTTTCCATGGTTACAGAATATTCTACTCAAATTGAACACGAAAAAAAAATCTTTAATTTTAAAAGATGACGTTGAAAATTTTTTACCGTTAACAATTTTTTTTTTTTTTTTTTTTTTTTAAATTCAGACGACATCCATTCAACCGACGTCAGGTTTCAGTGTAAAATACATCCTCACCCCTTACCAAAATGTAGCTAATAACTGATACAATGATACTGTCATAAGGAAAATCTAGACACCCCGTTATATATATATATATATACAGGTGTAATGAGAACGAGAATAATGTAAATTTTAACGTTCACAGCATTAATTCAAAAGTGGGCTCAATACCAAGAGTAGAGCAATAATTATTTATTATGGATTTTTACAGGTGGACAAAAACAATTACCCACTACAAAGATGCATTCTTGTTTCAATGCCTTATTTGCATCTCGACTGGTGGGAACTAAAAATGATTATGAACACTCCTGTTCAAGTACAAGCCGCCTATGGTACGTCACTTCCTTAAAAAAAAAAAACTATAGGAAAGAGAGAGGGGTAAAAAAAACACCTTTTAGTAATTTTTCAAAATTTCCCAATCCCAAGACTTATCCAAACAAATAACTAAAAGTTTTATAAGATCAGCGCTCCGTTTAAAACATGGTCACGTTGTCGTCACGTGGGCGACGCTGTGAAAACGTATTCCTAAAATTTTGAATGAAAAATGAAAAGAATTCTATTTTGAACTAAAATTTATATGTACGCTTGTCGAGCATTAATCTCGCTAGAAAAGGGGAAATATTAAAGAAGCCAGGTCTAGTATTCACCGTGCCTGAGATGGATATTATGCCTGCTTCATAAATCCGCCTAAGATTTTTATTATGAAAAAATTTTAAAATCTTCACGGAATCAAAATCGAAATTATGATCTGCTTTAGTTGTGTGTACAACTATAGCATTGTTTAAATTTCCGAGGCGAATATCTCGTTTATGTTCAAAAACACGAGATTTTACGGACCTACATGTTTCACCCACATTCACACTAGTTATTTGTTTGGATAAGTATTGTTCTTATGTACATCGTCTTTGTCATGTTGTATTGATGATATTATATTTATGAATATGTCCTGAAGATGGTTTATTAGACCGAAACGTCCGACGTTGACATATTAACATTAAAACAGTATAAATTGTATATAAGGATTTTTGTTTGTTTTTTCCGTATATATTTTTCTTTATATATATATATATATATATATATGTATGTTGTAATTTAATAAGTTTAGCTTAGTTTGGGACAAAACCACAAGTATGGGACACGAAATGAAATCAGAACACACTACCCATAACTAATGAGTCAACAGTACTAGCCAGGTAAACGTTACCCTCACCTCTATTCTCGCAAACTCACTTTTGTATTGTCGCTTGATCCTATTACATTATAGCTGGTTGTTGGATGCAATCACTTACTATCTTTCTATTACTAGATTTATTCTTACATATTTTATTACAGCAGTAATAGCAGACATATTAAAAAGCAAACCATATCCAAAACGAAACAAGTCAAAACATAAAAAAACAGGATAACAATAAATACAACATGCGACTAAAACATCTACCACATATGCCTCTCATATAAGACATTAGTGGTAATGGTGTCTTCATCTATCTAATATCATTATGTGGGAGGTTTTTTTGAGAAGTGGGCTGGACACGTTTCCCAGATGGTGAATCATCGCCTGCCTAAAATTTTATTGTACGGCGATCTCCCCACTAGCTGTCGCGACAGGTGGGGTGGCATCAAATAAGTGATTCAAAGATTGCCTGAAAAAATCCTTTATTTCCTGTCACATCAACCATTGTCAATGGTCAACCCTAACTGAGAATCACGAAGCCTGGGGTCTAACCACCAATCATACTGTCTCCTTCTTTGAAAATACCAGCCGGGCCGCTCTCAGGGAAAGGAGGCAGAGGAAGGACTACTGCAATGCTATGCCATGGCCGGACTGTCAGCTGCAATTACTGCAACCGTGTATGCCTGTTTATATGAGTTTTAAAATGATGGAATGCATTCTTTTACAGGGACTTTTTTCGTCCAACCCTTCTTCAGAAAGATTCGTTGGAAGAACAATAATCAAAACGGCGAAACTGAAAAAGGTAAGCATATTAAATAAGGAGCCACGATTAAAATAAATTTATTACGGCATCGTGGGTCCTTATTTATCACCAGCTTCGTGTCTATCTTTTTCAGTTTCCTTGTTTTGATTATTGTCGTTTCAATGAATCTTTCCGAACAAGGGTTGGGCGAAAAAGGCCCCTTTAAAAGAATACGTTCCGTCATTTTTAAAGACATATTTAAAATCATTTTTTTTTTGTTTAAATATGTTTATATCTGTGTCAGTAGGCTTTGCTAGTTGATTTCTTAATACTTTTTTATTTATTAAATAATACGCTGCTGAAATCCCAGGTATGCTGGGCTGGACATGTTTCCAGGATGGAGAATCATCGCCTGCCTAAAACGTTATTATACGACAAGCTCTTCACTGGCTATCGCGGCAGAGGGACACAAAAGAAGCGTTTAAAAGATGGCCTAAAAAGACTGCCTTTGTTTCTTGTCACATCAATCATTGCCAATGGTCAACCTTAGCTGAGAACTGTGATACATGATCAATCACCACCAAACATGATGTGTCCTTCTTTGAAAATACCTTCAGGGTCGCTCTCAGAGACAGAAGAGGAAGTACTGCAACGCTATATCATCGAGCCCATTCCGGACATTCAGCTGAAACTATTGCCCCCGTGTATACCTGTTCGGCATTGGACACAAACGTACCAGAAACACCCCCCTTGATCTTCATTTTGTGAAGCCAAGCCATGAAGATTTCTGGGAGGTATATGGAAGAGCGACTTCTATCGCACCATGTATATATTATCGTAAATGACGAAACATAAAGATTAAATACAGCTAAACCGATTTATCGGTCCTCTCTCATCAGAGAAAAACTCGAGATCAAAAAATATATGCTCAGTGGCTAAAACATATACAGACCCAGATTAATATGTGCAAACAAAATTATAAAATATACGCGCACCAACCAATCCAACATATTACAGAGAGATGGTTGGTAGGACTTAATATATAATGTTTCTAAAACCTTCAAATATTAATCGGTATTAGCCTTATTCAGCACTGAGAACATATCTGAGTGTACTGCTGTTTTCTTTTCTTTTTTTTTTTTCAAAAGTTTAGCTATCATTGAACTGGTTACATTTATGCACCTAGGTAATTGTGCACTTTTTCTTTGCAAATACTAGCTGGTATAAGTTTCTTGATCCGTACCTCCAATCTTTGACCAGTCTACATAATCAGTATCCCGCTGACATCTGAATGTGTATATTACAAAACTAATACACTAAAAATATATATTACATGTTTGTCTTTCTGAAATTGTTGTATATATTAACAATTTAATTAAACATAAGAGCCACTCTTTCTATTTACAGATGTGTGAACGTGAGAACTTAATAGAAATTGATTCTAGAATCTTCTGGTAAAAATCAGGGTGAATTTTTTCTCGGTACCTAGAACATGTATTAGTTATAGGAGTGTGCACATTGATAGTTGTTCAAAAAATCCCCAGATATCGCCGTGTGAACGCACCTATTCAAACTATCAAAATTGGCTTCCTGAATTCTGACTGCTTGCATTTTCTGGCCTGTTCTACATATGTAGTCTTCGTTACACTCAAATTTAAAGTAATAAATTACTTAATCTGTCGGGGATTTGGAACATCCTTTCGGATTACAATGGCATCTTCGGTTAGCCGAGTGGAGAATAAAATTCCCAGTTCACTGAACGTCTAATGTCGACCGCCTAATGAATGCGTCACTGTCACGCAGGAAAGGAAATGTCGCAGTCAGTCAAACCTGCACCAGGAAATTAAGATTTGTATAGTTTATTCTACCATTACGGTATTGAATCTTATTCTATCCTGTGTCATCGTCCTGGGTATGACGATAAACTACATCCGGTCGCAAGACCTCTCATCGGGAGGTTTTGAGGAGCGTGTAACAATCTCTTAATTACTGTTCTTCTCAGGTCCATTCTGACCCGGGGTGAGATTACCTGTTAGGGACCTTGTTAAGGGCAAGCAGTTAACACCCAAACTGGGGTTAAAATACTAAGAAAGTATAAAAAATAGATTTTTATCGTAAAAATACCTGCAATACATTTTTGAAAAAAATATTAACACCAATACATTTGATTTTCCACTAAAACCTTATTTACAAAAATGTGGCAATGAAACTGATTTCTTACATGTTTTATTCATACGAACCTATCCTAAAAATCTTATCAGCATTAAATAAATCATTGAGGTTGATATACCGTAAAGCAAAATAAACCTAAACCTGCGTGTGTTTTGAATGCATATGAGTAGTAAATAAATACAAAACACATTCCGACGAGAGGCTAATACATTCAATGTGCTGTTTGGTAAAATACACCTTTTGTGTTAACATAAGACTTTCATTTAACTTAGATGTTTTGTCTATGTATGTGTTATGACTTATAGTCTATAGTGTCAATTCCTTCTTCAGCGTTCAGGTTTATATTATTTTGTTTTGTATTTTACTTTCATCGTAATAAGTCTGACTATAATTTCTACTTAAATAATGTAGGTATAATTAAAAGAATATAAATTCTCCAAACCCTCTTTCATTGCTTTCTAACTTTTATCACCAGCAATTTATATTCCCCTGCAATTCGCAGATCGCAAAATAGATCTGCAACAATAAATTTTATGTGCAGAATAGAGATGCTGGAAAGGGAAATGAATATTCTTGTTGGAACCTCGGTTGTCGAACGTTTCACATGTCAAACAAATCGGTTTTCGGACAGAAAATTCGAGATGAAAATGCCTCGATTATTTAACTAAATTTTAGTTCTCGAACAACATGGCCGAACCGAGTTAACCCGAACGGAATCATTTCTGAGTCGACCGCCGTGATGTATTGTTATACTAGAACATTACCCATTCTATTGTAATAGACTCTCCCACACATAATAAGTAGTAGTAGTAGTAGCGGTCGCCAGTTGGGCTCAGTGGAGTTGAGTGAGTCAGTCGATGTCGGACATTGAAGTATCAACCATCACAACTAGATTGCTGCGTCACAACTATTATTGCAACTTCCTAACGTTTTGTACGTCGGACCCTTTTCAGGACCGACTTATTGAAATACAAGCCTCCACTTTGAAAACTACTTTACAACAAAAACATACTTATGCACAGTTTCTGAGATCTTTCTTGAGATGGGAATATAGTTGGAGATTTGATAACTTTTTATGCTATTCAATTTCACATCATGTATACATTCATGTGTTGTGCCGTACTTTTCTTTCCAATTTTATTGTACTGCGACTTTTTTTCTCTACATTGATTCTTATTGGAAAAATTTCGGTTTACGAACATTTCGGGTTACGAACGGCTTTCAGGAACGAATTAAATTCGTGAACCGAGGTTCTACTATAACAGAACAGAGAGAACGAACATTATAAGAGAGATATCCAATTTTAGCCACTGGGCCCAAGAAAAAGGCAGAAATTTCGAATTCATATCAGTTAATCGAGAGTTGATAATTAATAGATTGAAAAGAAATTCTTGTCCCATTTGAAGATGAAACGGAAACAAGTTGTTCTTTGGTCCTGATTAACAATATTCAATCAAAATAGGTTTACACTCGTTATCGAAAATATAAGCTCATCTGTTTGGAGAAGAATAGACTTAAGTTTTCTGACCTTCTCAAAAGAAGAATTTTTTTTTTCATATTACTTTTTTATATTTGCCTCTTCCTGTCATATTCTTTAGACTAAGTCGATCGAATTTCCTAGATGAAAGATGTTTACAACTATTTCTTTATATTTTAACTTCTTTTTGATAATTGCTATAAAGCGGAAACCAATAATACAAAGAAACAGTCAAGAATTAATGGCATTCTTAATTTATTTTTCATTGCAGCTATTAAAACTATTGGCGAACTGGAAGATTTTATATAACGAATAAATCATACTGGTTACAATATAAAATTGCATTTTAATAGAAATAAGAAAAGCTAGCAGTCATAACTTCAGTCACTTTCTCACTGACGTGATGTAACTTCCCTATGTCTTTTCTACAAATATTTCGCTGGTGACTATTTTATGAGCTTTTATTTCCCTTGGTGCCTCGACTGCCTTAGTTTAAGCGTGCTACTAGAGTGGAATGCTAGCAGGCCTCACTGTTACTTTTGAACAAGCTAGATACAATTGTGTGTTCTATTCTAATAGTTTCTTTTCTCGCATTTTTTTTGCCTACTGAAACCTTTCCGATTTCTAGCTTTCCTGTCAATTAAAATATTAAAACATTTAAATGCAACATTAATCGCTGTCTTCTGTCTTCTTAAACCCTGTTACTTTATTGTCCTTTCCTTACTTCTCCTCACTAAACTCTTCTCATTCTCTTACACTCCCTATAACTTCCTAACGTCCTAGTGGCTTTTCCCCTTGCTTGGGGTGAAATTATTAAAAGAAAATATATGCATTCAACGGTGAATATCTACAGATACAAAATTAGTTAAAGTATAATTATTCAGTCTCTTTTTATAAAAAATGTTCTTCAATTTGTAATGAAAATAAATCAGAGGTGTTAGTAGGAATGACTTACTGGTTGGTGAAGTTGATATATTTTCGGCTCCCTGACATCTATGCTATAGTTTGAAAGAGAATGAGAATGTTCTCCCTGGTCTAGGGTTATTTATAATTTGAGCGGATAGCGAAGAGGCCTGGGCAATTATAGAATAGGAAGTATGTTCATGCAACCGATTTCTCATATCGGTAATTAAAAAGCGAGTATGCTTCAACGAGGATCATCCTTCATCAAACCTCGAAGACTGGCGTTACAGAATCACAAGCAAACAACTGTATCAGATAACAGAAACCACATCCCTTGAAGACTTCAACAGCCATTTTGTCATGGTAATAGGTGAAAAAATGTTTAACACTTCAACTATTCATCCGAAAAAGCAGCGACTGAAGATGGTCGATTCTGTTTAAATAAATTTGAGTCATACATTCGTCTGTAAAAGAGGTAAACAAAATCACTTGGTTGAAAAATAAATTAGGGTGTTCAGTCACACATCTAATGGTTGAAAAATAAATTAAGGTAAACAAATTTATTGGTTGAAAAATAATTAAGGTGTTCAGTAAATAAATGTATTGGCTGGAAAATAAATGAAGGCGTTTTGTAAGTGTTATGGTCCAGGTTAGGACCAAGGAAGAACAACACGAACACAAGAGTAGAAATAACGAAGGTATATTACACGAAATAATAATACATGTGGAAGGTGTTAGTATGACTGTCAGTCTGGCTTGGAGTGAACAACTATCGGCTCGATTCGATTAGGTATCTAGCCACCCCTCCACGACGGTTGCATGTGGTACAAGGCCGAGTTTAACGTGGATTTCCCGAGCCTGTAGGCTCGGGCAAAAAATGCCCGTAAAACCCAGATAAATGGGATCGGGTTGGTCAACCTCCCCGAACGAGACTCTGCCCTTCGGCGGAGCCACGTCCGGGTTCCTCTCTGCTCAGAGACAGAGAGTTCGACCGTCAAGCCGAGAAGCTCAATTCGATTCGCTATCTAGCCACCCCCTCCACGAGGGTTGCATGTGGCACAAGGCCTAGTTTAACGTGGGTTTCCTGAGCCCGTAGGCTCGCCCAAAAAAGCCCGTGGAAGGCGTATAAACGGGATCGGGTTGGTCAACCTCCCCGAACGAGACACTGCTCTTCGGCGGAGCCTCGTCCGGGTTCCTCTCTGCTCTGAGGCAGAGAGTTCGACCGTCAAGCCTAGAAGCTCGGCTTGATTCAGTATCTAGCCCCCTCCCCGACAGTTGCATATGGCACAAGGCCGAGTTTAACGTGGGTTTCCCGAGCCCGTAGGCTCGGCCAAAAAATCCCCGTAGAACCCGTATAAACGGGATCGGGTTGGTCAACTTCCCTGAACGAGACTCTGCCCTTCGGCGGAACCTCGTCCGGGTTCCTCTCTGCTCAGAGGCAGAGAGTTCGAACATTAAGCCGAGAAGCTCGGCTTAATTTGTCCCTCTCTCTTGAGAGGCGTAGTATACATAGTGTTAGGAAGAGTTCATTCTATAGTTATAGGTAAGGACCCATGACAGTAAGCAAATCAATTGGTTGTAAAATAAAGGAAGGTGTTCAGTAAACAAATCAATTGGTTGAAAACTAAGTTAAGGTGTCCAGTAAGAAAACCAATTGGTGAAAAATAAATTAAGTTGTTCAGTAAGCAAATCTATTAACTGAAAAATAAATTAGGGTGTTCAGTAAGAAAATCAATTGGTTGAAATAAATTGTTAGGTAAGTAAATGTATTGGTTGAAAAATAATTAAGGTGTTCAGTAAACAAATCTATTGATTGGAAAATAAATGGTCTTTTGTAAGCAAAATAGTTGGTTGTAAAATAGAGGAAGATGTTCAGTAAGCAAATCAATTGGTTGTAAAATGAAGGAAAGTGTTCAGTAAGTAAGGAAATCTATTGGCTAAAAAATAAATTAACATAGGTCAGTAAGAAAACCAATTGGTTGGAAAATAAATTAACGTGTTCAGTAAGCTAATCTACCTATGAGAAAAAGAATAGTATAGTGAGAAATACATAGACCTGAAGATAGATACATACAATATTGAGATAGATAGATAGATAGATAGATAGATAGATAGATAGATAGATATGAGCGTGTGTGTGAATATAATCTAATGAATAAATATAAATAATTGTACGTGTAAGTGTCACATACCAGATACATACCTATATCCTTCGGTGTATGAAAAACAGTGGTCAATGCTAAATACCTGATCTATTGAGTATATATTAATAAAATTACATAATACTCCACCTGTTTGGATTCTACTGAATACCATTGGAAATCACGCTTCTACCATCACCAAATGACATTAGTCAATATTAAATACAGTAGCTGCACGAGAATAGAAATCCAACTGTCACCTGGGATTATGTAACGAAAGCGAAAGCGTTTAGCGGTAAAGGAGATATATGCAGTTTATGTCTCTATGAGAAGTTAATGTTCCTAAAAAAATATGGGCTACCTAATTTGTTAAGCAAAAGAATTGAATTAACAAGTACTTACATACATAGAAATAAAATCTTACTCAAGCACGTTGACCTAGATTAATATAGTTTTCTCAGTTTCGGACGCCATACATACTGGTTTTATTATTATTATTATTATTATTATCGTATAAATGTTATTATTAACATGACCTATCATTTTATTTTAATTTTACTATTTTTACTATATCACCATTATTCTTTTTAGTATTATTATTTTCAATATTACTTTTTATTATTATTATTATTATTATTATTATTTTATCACTGCGATCTTTTATTAATTTTTATTACTTTTATCACTAATTTTTAAGCAAAAATGCAGTTACTCTCCTTGATTTATAACAGCGTCTGTAAATGTTATTTTTAACAAACATTAGAATTTCTAATTTTTATTTTCAACTGTAAGTGTAATTTTAAGCCTAAATTCAAATTCAAATTAGATTATAGTGTAATTAAATATTTAGCAGCAGTAATAATTCATCAGGAACTCACGAAACCCAGAAATGTTAACCAAACTGTAGACAGTGATCAATACCTGAAGGTTTCATTAGCCATGAAATTCAGAGTCGTACTGTCGGCGTGGGGTATTATGTATTTTTATTAAAATAGATAGATAGATAGATGGGCAAAATCGAAAGAAAACAAAGAAATGTTAAAAGTAAGGTTAAAACCCAAAAGTAGAACGAAAAAACGATAACAATATATTTTTTTTTCAATAAGGTGTTGTTAATGGTCATAAAATACAAAAAAAGACAAAATATGTTAACTAAATCAAACACAGCAAAGATTATTTGAAAGAAAACTAATAAATGAAAAGAACAAAAATTGCAAGACACAAACAAAGGAACGGATGAAATAGGTTCGACATTTAAAAAAGAAATGTTTGAATACATAATAAATGAAGATTGGAGGGAAAATTAATAAACTGCTTAACAAAAACAAGGATTTAAACTTACGAGATTGCGTTTGAATCAAAGAAAAGATGGCCAATGAAAAAATGGAAGAGGATTGAATAATTAGTAAGCAATGAGCGTAAATAATCCAGACTAAAATTCTTATTTCGATTTATGCACAAGAGTTTCAGCGACTCTTTGCTGGTAGCCGCCATTTTGTTGTGATAAAATCGAGAATATTTTGAACCGACGCCTTGACCGGCAGCTCTTGTACGAACTGTAATTGATGGAAAGGCGTCCATTGAAAAGACACGATGGCTTTTTTTTTTCTAAAGGACTATTATATATATATATATATATATATATATATATATTAGTGAAATCGACTTTAGTTCTTAGGCTGTCTGAACTGATAGAATTACTATTTCCTGGCTGTTTCCGATACATGAGATCAAACCCGAGAAGAATCAAGTATTTCCTTCCTGTCTTCATTTTCTCCAACTTCCTGATTTCTGCCTCCCTTTCTGCATTCATGATTCGACGACATCAATTCTTTTCATTTCATTTTCTTCGGTTTATCCATTTATTTTATACATTGTGATCTATTTTTCATTTCTTTTTTTATTTTTATAGTTTCTCTTTTTGCTTTCTTTTCATTTAAATATTTTGCTTTTTCCATTTATTTCTCCATTTCTACCACTTTCCTAACATGGCTCCCGTTTTCTGTTTTAATTAAAATCTTCTTTCTTTCTTTCTTTCGTTTGTTCGTTCGTTTGTTCGCACTTTCTTTCGTTCGTTCGGTTGTTCTTCCTTTCGTTCTTTCTTTCTTTCTTTCTTTCTTTCGTTCTTTCTTTGTTTCGTTCGTTCGTTTGTGCGTTCTTTCTTTCTTTCTTTCTTTCTTTCGTTCTTTCTTTGTTTCGTTCGTTCGTTTGTGCGTTCTTTCTTTCTTTCTTTCTTTCTTTCGTTCGTTCGTCCTTTTTCTTTCGTTCGTTCGGTTGTTCGTTCATTCGTTTGTTCTTTCTTTCTTTCTTTTTTTCGTTCGTTCGTTCTTTTTCTTTCGTTCGTTCGGTTCTTCTTTCTTTTGTTCTTTCTTTACTTTCCTTTCGTTCGTTTTTTTCTTTCTTTCGTTCATTCGTTTGTTGGTTCTGCCTATCTATATTTCTTTCTTTCGTTCGTTCCTTTATTCTTTCTTTCTTTCGTTCTTTCTTTCTTTCGTTCGTTCGTTTGTTTGTTCTTTCTTTCGTTCTTTTTCCTTTTGTTCTTTCTTTCTTTCGTTTGTTCTTTCTTTTTTCTTTCTCTCTTTCTTTATTAAAATGCTCTTTTCATTTTCTTTCGTTTTCTCAAATGTTCCTTACATTTAATTTCATTTAAATTCTTCTTTTTTTTTCTCTACTTTCTTTTCTTTCTTTTTTCTTCTATTTCTTCTTTCTTTTTCCTTCGTCCTTTATTTTCTTTTGTTTGTTTAATTACCTTTTTTGTTTCTTCACTGATTTGTATATCTTCACTTTTCGAGAATGTTCTTTTATTCATTTCTTTCTTCGTTTGTCTTTTTTTTTCTTTGTTCACTCTTTGTTTCTTTTCGATTAATTATTGGAACATGTCTTCCTTCTTTTCCTTCTTTTCTTTCTTTTTCAATAGTTTTTTTTTTTCTGTCATCTTTTCTGTTTTAAAGCATTTATTCTTTTGTTTTCATTATTCCTTTCTTTCTTTCTTCTATTTTTTTCATTCCTACTCTTTCCTTTTCTTTCTCACTCGTTTGTTTACTTTTCTTTCTGAAAATATTCCTCGTTTTTCTCCTTCTGTTTTTGCTTACTTTCCATTATCAGATTTTTTTTTCTTTTTCACACTAAGGTCAACTCTGTACAAGGCCCTGGAGCCACTCGATGTAGAGAGTCAAGTTAAGGGTTAGTTTATATGGATAGAAGGTGAAGATATCGGTTAACCCCTGACTTGAACAGATTAAGTTTGTAGTGAGCGGGGAAACATCCTCTTAGGATCCTGTTCCGCAGGAGAGTGGTTCGAGGGAAAGAAGCTGTTTGAGTAGAAATTACTTCTCGCCATTGGAATACGGAGGGAATAAAATATGATTTGTTTGTAACTAACATGGCTGGTCTTAGCTGTGAAGGTTAAACCTGGTGAAACCAGGAGAAACAGTTCGTCTGTGGACTTTCCATGGATGTAACTATAGTGCAGTGAGAGACTCGCCATATCCTGCCTGTGAAAGAGAGAAGTTTCAGTGTGGAAAATAATCTCCAACAAGGATTTTTTTTAAGTCTATCAAAACTGGAAATTACGTTCTAGATAGATAGACCCTGTCCAAATATGGCATCAGTACTCCATTTTCGGTCTGATCTGAATCTTATAAAGGTGGAGAATAACATGATGTATTTTCAGTCTTTTCTTTCTCTTCATTCGATTGTTTTTTTATTTGTTTTTTTTATCCCTTTTCCTCTTCAAAACGTAATTTCTTTTCATGTATTCTGTGAATAAAAGAATGAAAAGCCAATTATTTCTATTTGTTTTTATATTCTTTCAAAGCCATACCAACATCTAATCAAAGAGACAGTTTGACGGAAATTAAGCTGTTGCTTATTTTTCTTTCTTGTCTTTTCTTTCCTGTCTCCAAATGCAAGTTTTTTTGCCCATTGCCCATGTATATATATATATATATATATATATATATATATATATATATATATATAAAGAGAGAGAGAGAGAGAGAGAGAGAAAAAAAAAAATAGGCAGCTTCGAAAAGAGTCTGCCTATCTATCTATCTATCTATCTATCTATCTATCTATCTATATGTGTGTGTGTGTCTGTGTTTCATGAAAACGACTGACAAGGTACTACTGCGGTTAATTTTTTAATTATTTTTCTTGTGTTATTAGAATGTTCTTCTTTTTGGGACATAAATTAGGTAGAAATTGTCCGAATGTTCTTTATATCCGGGCGCTTTCGGTGATGCTTTTTGCCATTTTCAAGGATGATTTTTTGCATTTACCTGAATTTATCGATTGTTATATGTATATATCTAGATTTATGCTTTCCAAACACGTTCAGCAAACTGTATAAAAGAGGGATTGCAACAGCCCAAATATACAGATATATATATATATATATATATATATATATATATATATATTATATATATATATTTAAAAAAAAGACCACTTTAAAGGTACCATTACAATAAATTATTTCACCAAAATCCTTTTTAAATGACTCCGGATCATCAGGTAACAATTCCAACAACGAAAGGAAAAATAGAATTAGAAATTGATGGGTAGTGTAATTTTTGTAATTTAACAGGGGGTGAGAGTTGTAGTTAAAGAAGAGAGAAGGTAGAGTATAGGGAGGGGTTAATTTCATATCTCTCTTAAGCATGCTTTATATTAGGGTAGGAGGAGTGACCGAACCTTGACCTATTTAGATGGTTAACTTAACGGAAATGATATATAGGGATGGGAGGGGAGTGGGGAGAAAAGAAAAGGAAAAATGGAAAGGAGAGAGGAGATAGACAACAGTAATACAGATATATCTAAATGAGTGTTAAGGCAAAGAGAGAGGGGGAGAGGGAAGTGAATCGAAAGAGGCTGTAATTTTGTTTTAACAAAATTATGTAAAAGATAGATTTCAATGCTTGATAGAAATTTAGATGTCTAAAAAATGATGAATGTTATCAATTTAAACATTTAATTTTTTAAGTAAATAGTTTAGGGACCTAATATAAGTTAACTACTATTTTTATTAGCACATTTATCGAAAACATATTAAAGAAATATTTAAAATTATAATAGTTTATTTACCCGACCAATTGTACTTCCATAATACTGTAAAAAAAATTTCGGTAACAATAACATCTATATTAGTTTTACTTTTAATCTAATTTATGAATGCAATTTTTCTTTATTATTATATGGGTAAATTTAATTAAGGTTTAGGTTTCATTATTTAATAATATATTAAAGATTTTGTTTTCTTCTTATATGTATCTCACAAAAATATTCATGCAAATCTATATATACATACGTTTATTTACATGTGCAAATACACACATCGACACACGTGTAACAATGTACACAAATGTTCATCTATCTTCATACATAAATTATATATACATACATTTCTCAATCATTACCTATATTTTAATATTTGAAATTTATTTAGATTTTAGTTTGATTTTATAGTTAAAGTTTAACTTTAGGTGACTTCTTAAGTGCTTCATTATTAAAGGAATTTCGTTAATATTATTATTACTAATAATAGTTAAAAAGTGGTATATTTAAATTTAAATTAACAATTTTAAAATGAAACTCATTAAATATTAGCTCTGTATTCACATTGAGCTCTCAGGATTTCATCCTCCTTGGAATTACCCATTCGGTTTACCAAGTTCTTCGTAACTTAAATTTATCTATATATATATTTATATATATATAGGATGCAGCAAAAATACCTCGCATAAATGGTTCCCACATAATAGTAAGAAATTAGTGGCAATGGTGTTTTATCTAGGTAATGTCTTACCATTATCTGAGAAGTATTTCTGAGAGATACATCTGGCGGTATTGCTATACCATACTATGTAGATAAACAATTGTTTTGTCGGTGGCTTTTCTAAATCATAATCAGTTATTTGTTAAAACCAAGATTAACCATGTCTGGTAGCCAACCCCTCTCCTGACCTATCTCTACTGGCTGAACGGCTTGTAACTTTCACTCACTCAAAACCCAAGCCAGTAACATAACCGGTTATACCTTTATTTTTGTCCAGTCACAATGAGTTGCAATGAATGGTGTAACGAGCACCAGATCATGACTATTGAACTCTCTGCTTTGGCAGAGAGGAACCGGGATGAAGCTTTGCCGAAGGGCAAGGTTTCGACCGGGGAGGTAGACAGGCCCTGAACCCGTCTAGGCGGGTTCAAAGGGTATATTTTTGGCCGAGCCTACAGGCTCGGGGAAACCCACTTTAATCTCGGCCTCGTGCCACATATATTCCTCGTGGGTGGGATATTAAATACAATGATTTGCAATGTCAAAGAATCTTCTTGAGTTTGGGCATCTACTGGGAATCAAATGCACACCAGACCTCAACTGTAACACAGTTAATTACTATATGTACAATTAATTGCTAAAATAGTCGGCTCTACCAATTCAGGAAACACTATATGCTTTATAAGTAGAAGAGTCAGGCTGGACCAAAATGGACTGTAGCTTTACAGTCTTCACTTTTCAGGCTTGATAGAGTTCAAAATCATTTACGTGGTCGTGTATGTGAAGATTTATTCTCCAGTCCGCAGCCTCTTTCCGACAGATGCAGAGTCGCAAGCCTATTGATATTCTTCCCCTGTTTCTATGGCAAAAGTTTAGACAAGCGCACCATAGTTCAGAGCTATAAATCTCTGAACTGTGAAGCGCTTGTCTAAACGTCCTGCTACTTCTACGGAGTCGAATCATCCTCATCTCCCCCGTATTCGAAAGATTACAAGAAAATTCCATTCAGACAGCTGTTTTCCAAGAATTGCCACGTTGTGAAAAGGCTCCCGTGTAGATGCTTCCCAATAACCTCTTCAGGTCACCAGTGAATCGCTGTTTTCTTCTTATTCTTCACTATCTACCACCTCCTCTTAATCCATATTTTATGTCATTCATCATTACCATTTTAACAACAATTCTCTACCTTGAATGGCTCTCAATCCTTGTGTTGGATTAATTTTAGTATAAAGTAAAATAAAGAAATTTAATTGCCCATATAGACTTTGAAGTGACGTTTTTGAAATCTCATTAGAACGAGATTTGCCCCTGAGATATGACCCGAGACTGGAAACGAATGCCATAGTTGTCAACTGTTATCTTAATGGTTATAATCGACCTGGACTGACCCAATCATTCTGCAAATGATTATCGAAATTGTCTTGCCTTCAATTATATTGAAAGTGTATACATAGTTGATTAGTTATTTTAATGTAACATCTCTTAATGTATGGAAGACCTGATGGGAACAAATCAATTACTGTAATTTACACACTTCCTAAACTCAGTTAAAGAGTCGACTATTTCTCTTGTACTAGCAATAACAACTACGTTATCTTCGTTCAGCTGCAATACGTCGTCATGTCTTTGACGGTCTCGCTTATGTCGTAAAATGGTCATTGCAAAAAATTATCATAATTAAAGAAAATTGGCAGATGTAAATATTAGGGTAATCGTTTATGTTATGTAGAGAAATTATTTTCTTTATATGTCTGAGATCTTCAAATTAATGGTCTACCTGCCATCAGCATGGCTAATGCTAATCTTTAGGAGAATGACTCATTGTGCATTCTCTAACGTTTTTTTAACATTTTTTCATCGATATCACTCCATTCAAGCCAATAAAGCCACTAAGACACAAGGGGTTACAGAGTGTGGAGGAATTAGGAACAGAAACATTAAGAAGAGTAATCAGGATGACAGTAGATAGCGATTGACATTGCATTTAAATTTTTGCAGCTTAAAGTTGGCTTGAAAGCATGGATTCGGAAAGGGGTTCCATAAATTAGAAGTGTGAGAAAAGAAAGTCTTAGCATAGAACTTACAACTACATCTAGCCAAGTCAACTATACATTGATAAGATCTCGTCGAAAGTCTCGTACTGCGCTTAAATTAAAAAAAAAATGTCTACGTGCCATAGCTAAGAGCCCATCCGAACACTTACCATTAAAGTATTTATAGAAAAGACATAAAAAGGCAACTTTACGGCAATGTGAAAGTGACTGAAGCCAAGCCACCAGATCAGGACCGATAATATTGCTGATTCTTCTTATCAAGGAGCTCAAGGTAAATAGCAAGGAAACCGGACCATATGTAGCAGCAACATTCTAAGATGAATGGTTGACATATATATATAGAGTAGATTTTGTAGAGAAAAAATGTCTCGCACGACACAGTGGGTCAACTTTCTTAGCAGCTGACTTAGCAATGGATTCATGAAGTGGAAAGTTTATACTGAATCTGATGCGAGATTTGCTGCTAGAAAATATCATTCACTATTCTGTGCTAGACAATTTATCTCGCCAGAATCTATCTTACACATTTGTAAGTCTACAATTCAAACATGATTACAATTTTCTGACAGATATGGCCTGGTGCTCTTGTTACGAATTTAGAGATCATTAATAAACACTCAAATATAATTGATCCTGGTCTGTCATCTCGGCATCAGTCACTTTGCCAACGGCGTAATATAGTTTCCCACTGTCTTTTCTATAAATACTTTCATGGTAATCGTTGTGGACTTTCAGCATTGAGCTTTCATTTGCTTAAGTTTTTATTTTTATTCCCTTCCTCCAACAGACAAATTGTACATATGGGGACTAACTTAGTTTAAGACAGATTGAAGACCAGCCTTTTCCCATCTCTTCTATTGGCCTTTTACCACATTGTTGTATTTTCAAAATAAATATTTTCCGCTTTAGTACCCAGACTTTATGAATTTAAGCGTAGTACTAGATTAGCATTAAGGTCTCATCATTTTACAATTGAAATGGCCACATATAACCGGAAGTTCTATGCTATCACATTTCTCGATTACGGAAGTCACTTCCGGCTTCTTGCGTTTCAGTCAAGTTTGATCTTCAAAAATTTATATTCAGTGTCATTTGTTATCTTTTGTCATCTTGATTTCTGTTTTTTTTTTTTTTATTGTTCTTGCTTCTTGAAAAATGTTTCTTTTGCTTATATTACTTCACACTCAGTAAATCCCTGCGTCTTAATTAATTTGTTTCCTTGCTTGGGGTGAAACGATAAAAAATATTATGAACTAGTTTGTTAACCGTAGATTATCTATAATTTTAATTTAAATTGTAGTATTTTAAATGGACAAACCTTTATTAGAAAATATTTTAAAGTCTCGAACATCTTGGCCTTGCTTTTTAATCATTTCACACCAAGGAAGGCGGGAATGATGTTAGCAAACAGGGAGTGAAAGTGAGAGAAAAGACTACTTATAGGGGGATTAGGGATAGGATAAAATATGAACGGAATTCAAGAAGATAGAAGATAGTGTTTGACGTTGCATTTTAATTTTTGAAGATGGTAGTTCTCAGTGAAGAAAGTAAACGGAATAGCGAAAAAAGAAATTGCCGGAGTAGAAGTGACGCTTATATTTAACTATTTCAACAGTAATTAGTTGGGACCTAGATGCTAATCTAGCAGCACGACTAAAATTCACGTAGTCAAGGCACCAGGGAAAAAAGCTCGTCAGAGTAGTTGCGTTGAAAATATTTATAGAAAAGACGGCGGGAGGAACTTCTGTGAGAAAATTAGATGCCAAGTCAAGATCGATCACATGCATTCTTTGGATTTTGTCAAGAACAAAGATGAATAGCAGGAGTACTAGACCAGACACGGCAACAGTATTCAACGCACGGACGAATGGTAGATTTTTAAATGTGAAAGATGGAATCTGACGAGAAAAAACCTTCTGGCAGGACACCGTGACCCGACATTTTTGCAGTAGATGCAGCTACTGACCCAATATCGTCGTTCCACGTCAAGACAGTTGAAAACGTGAGGCCAAGAAGGCGCAATGTGTTGTTCTCCAGGAGTCTAATATTAGCCATGCTGATGGCGGACAGGAAAGTTTCTCTATACTGATAAAATGATAGCAGTTTCATTTTGAAAGCATTAAAATTTACAAGCCATTTCCTGCCACAGTTAACCATTGATTGGAAATCCTTTTCAAGAGCAGTCGCCAGGTTAACTTTGTCATCTCTGACAGATTTTCTATTGAGACAGGAGTAAATAGTAGTGTCATCTGCATAAATGCCTACTTGGCAACTGATGATATTAATTTAAATTTTGCATCTATGTATGTTTGCCTTGTACTTAAATTCGTGTTTAATATTTTAATTTTAAATAGAAGAACATGTAAATAAAATATATACGATAAAAATAAACTATTCTATATTTATTGGTAAAAGTGGTCAATATCAGTAATAGATCGTATGTGAATATAAAAGTGGACGCTGAGGTCCTGAAACAGACTGTCACCACTCAGTGTCCACTTTTTTTATATATAATAGGGTAAATAAATATTATCCTTACTGTTAGCGGAGCGGCCACGTTTACACTGTATGGGCGAAAAACTTTTGATCACAACATTACCAAATCCAGGCACAAATGCATAAAAGGCAGCGTGACAAACCTAAAGATATGTTATTTGCGAAATTGCAGATAATTTTTTACTTACCCTTATATATATATATATATATATATATATAGGTATGTTCAGTATATATATATATATATATATATATATATATATATATATATATATATATATATATATAGATAGATAGATATATAATTTAAAAATCAGGAGGTCAGTTGAATCCGCTACCTTGGTTTCAACCTTACGTTACTTCACGCAATTTTTATCAAATGATGACCAAATGCTTTTTTATTTTTCAAAAAAGCTATAGAACGCTACATGACTATTTTAAAAATAAATAAACAAACGCAAGGCAGGGGAGAAGAAAGCAAGTATATTGTAAATGCATCGGTGTGTATATATATATATATATATATATATATATATATATATATATATATATATATATATATATATATATATATATATATATATATATATATAAAAAATTAGATCTGCCAAACACGGTACCTTGGTTTTAATTTTTTGGTATCCTCAGGGGGTACGGGCCAAAAATCTATCGGTAGACGAAACAAATATACCGTTTAATAAATATCCGGAGAATCTACTCAAATAGGAGTATCCACTAAAAATAACGCTTAAAGAGACATAAATATATTTTTGAGGGCCCGTATCGCATGAGGATACGGAAAGGTTGAATCTAATCTAGCGTTATTGTTTTTACATTTAAATGATCCTCATTTTAATTTGTTTATTTTCTTTATAGGTGTATTGAGCACTTTTTAATACAACTTTTTTCTGCTCTAATTCAACTCTGACCAATGTTTTACAATTATTATACTCTCTCTCTCTCTCTCTCTCTCTCTCTCTATATATATATATATATATATATATATATACATATTATTCACAAAAACTAATGCAAAGGTTAATGCTTTAAATGGCGAGACATCCATCATCGCAAACAATTCAAATAGTATACAAAAACCTCCAGATCCGTTATGAATGAATTGATCCTTGTTTATATAAATTTCTGCCGTATTAGTTTTTTGTGTGAATAATTCATGTATTTGTAAATTGATTGCACGTTTATCGTAATTTAAATAACTGATCCATGTGCGACTTTTGGATAATAAGTGCGACATTACTGTAATTATTGAACAATATAGTTCATGCCACTTTGACAGAAAAATTTACCAGTAAAAAAATTTGTTCAACACCATATTTGGTATAAACGCAAACACTTTAAAATTTAAAATCAAACTCAGCGTTGCTTTGGCGCGTTCCAAAACCAATAACTCATTTTCAATAGCATTTTCGGATACAACAACACATATTTTTCGTTGTCCTCTTATTACTAAGAGAAAAACCAAGAACAAGATCTATTCTATACCTGAAGATGTCTGTAGGAACAGACGAAAGCTTGTTTAATACGGCAAAATTTATATAAACAAGGATCAATTCATTCATAACGGATCTGGAGGTTTTGTATACTATTTGAATTGTTTGCGATGATGGATGTCTCGCCATTTAAAGCATTAACCTTTGCATTAGTTTTGTGTGAATAATTCATGTATTTGTAAATTGATTGCACGTTTATCGTAATATATATATATATATATATATATATATATATATATATATATATATATATATATATATGCGTGTGTGCACGCGCGTATTTAACAAATAATGTTCATTTTCATTTTAATCCACTCAAATTAACGGATCCATTTCTTAGTGATTTTACAAAACTTAGTAAGAAAGATGCTTAAATTTTATTCTTCTTTTCTTTTTGAGTATTTTTTAAACATTAATATAAAAAAATAACCTCCCTTAAATGTCACTTAACGAAAATTAACGGGGTGCGTGCATGCGCATTTACAAAAAAAAATTGACAACTATGAAATTAAACTAATTTTGTCTTAGCATTGACCTCTGATGATGATCTTGGGTGAAAAGGAAATTACTTGAGAAAATAAAAGATAACCAAAACTACAGCGATTTTTCTTAATCAGTTTAATAACAACGCTAAGAAATTGATCCGTGAATTTGAGAGGTTTAAATGTCTAGAATATTCAGCTAAACACGCACACACACACACACACACACACACACACACACACACACACACATATATATATATATATATATATATATATATATAAAATAATGTTTTTTTGTTTAAAAATATTATTATTATAATAAAGCTCTACTTATGTATGGAGCACTCTCTTCTTAAAATTAAAAACAAAAATACTAAGGAACTCCAGATTGTGCACCCAACGTTTTCTTTTCAATTTTCTGCATACCTGCGCACTTATATATATATATATATATATATATATATATATATATTTCTGTAGTTCATTCATTTCTGTAGTTCACTTTAAAGCAGAAATATTTCTCCTCCCGATGATGGCCATTTCGGTCGAAACTAGTCGAGGAATCTAAATGGAATAATAATAATAAAAAACGAAAGAATATTAATCTACAAACCCAGTGTGTCTAATGATTTTAATTTTTTAATTTTTTATTTTCTTATTGTTCAATATATATATATATATATATATATATATATATATATATATATATATATATATATATATATATATATAGACAAGATTTGTCTACTTATTTCAATAGAATCCCCTCATAATTACGTATAAGTTTCTTAGTATCCTTATTAAAGAAAAAACAAAATTAGCCTGTTATTACCATGTTGCATAGTTATTTTATTCCAAGTACTTTTCGACATTAGCGAAATGTCATCCTCAGGATCTTGTTTTTTCTAACAAAAAAAAATTGTGTTTCTACAACAAATTTGTCTAAACAACAACAACTGGAATAACTTAAATTCTTCCACTCTCACCAAAATATTACCCAGTCAACATACAGACAACTACTATTTTCAGGAATCTGTATAAAAAATTTAAACACACACCCACCCATACACACACAAATATATATATTTATTAAAGACATTTTTATGTTTAACGTTCTTTTTTATAGATACAAGTATTTAAGTAAATGCTCTGTTTATTAACATATTAAATAACATTTACCGGCCTGAATGTCCGAAAAAATTTCATAGAAAATATTCGTTCTTCTTTGACAGGATTCGAACCTGCATCCTATACGGAACCGTCATTTTATGCTGACGTGCCTTACCGATCAGCCACAAAAAAAGCGTTCGGTAGACAAGGTCGAATTCTGCTTATAAACTTCAATCTTCCATGAATCTCGTACATTCATAACTGCTCTGGCGTATCAAATGTAAACAAATGACGTCATATATTAAGAAATTAAAGACATTTAATAACATTTCTATAAAAAGAACGTTAAACATAAAAATGTCTTTAATAAATAAATTGTCGGACTTTGTCCATTTCTTAATATATGACGTCATTTGTTTACATTTGATACGCCAGAGTAGTTATGAATGTACGAAATTCATGGAAGATTGAAGTTTATAAGCAGTAAATTCGACTTTGCCTACCGAACGCTTCTTTGTGGCCGAGACGGTAAGGCACGTCAGCGTAAATGACGGTTCGTATAGGATGCAGGTTCGAATCCTGTCAAAGAACGAATATTATCTATGAAAATTTCTCGGACATTCAGGCCGGTAAATGTTATTTAATACTGTTTATTATAAACAGAGCATTTACTTAAATACTTGTATCTATAAAAAAGAACGTTAAACATAAAAATGTCTTTAATAAATTAATTGTCTGACTTTGTCCATTTCTTAATATATATATATATGGTAAGGAACAATTAGGAAATGTTTATAAATTTAACGTATTTCGCTTCTATTTATGCAAGAGAAAGCGGCGTTACTTTTAGTTTTGTTGTTGGTTTTTCATTGGTCAAGCAGATCTCGCGTGTATTTTTGTTATGGAGTTAATGTTTGTTAGCGCGTGTGTGCATCTGGATTCTATTGAGATTTTTTGTCTCGGTCTGGTAGTGTCCGTGTGTATGACTTCTGAAGATTGTAGAGAGGTATTGTTGTGTCTATTTGTGTAGCGTATTTCTCATTGGTCTTGCGGGATTTGGGTGATAAAGTGTGTGTTGCGGGGCGCGTGTGTGTGTGCGTGTATCTATTGGACATTTTTGTTTTTGTTTGGTAATATCCGTATTGGTTTGGGGAAGTTTACTCCGGGAGTGAAAGGATTAAACTCAATAAATACGGTTTTTATAAAAATTGGTGATATAAAGAAGTGTGTTTGGCGCTTCTTCATCGATGGGAAAGTCTTTACTAGTATCCCTTCTAAATATTTACTAGTATCCCTTCTAGACATTTTCTTCGTAGTAAAACACGTCCCTTTCTGATGGTATTTTTTAAATCAACAACTTTTTAATATTACCAATTTGTTCTTTATCCTATTCTTCTCTCGTAGTCTAATCTATATTTGATCCATTTCATATATATATATATATATATATATATATATATATATATATATATATATATATGTATGTATGTATGTATGTATGTATATATATCTGTGCGTGGGTGTGTATAAGTGTGCGTGGCGTTTGTCTGAGGAGAGACAGAGAATAAAAATGACTAATGTAATTGTTGGAAAAAATATGACTGATTTAAAATAAAAACGTGCTGATTTATTGCCCTTATGGCGAGAGTTACATTATCACAAGACGCATTTATAGAAACCCTCAATGAAGAACTATTTTTCTAGTATTGGCTAACGAAATGAAAATATAAGTGAATTGCGATTTATTAATAGCAATGTACACTGGTATCAGGAGAATTATTCTAGACAGCTGCCATCTTCCTCAAATTAGCTGAACGCTACAGTGGCCAACATGGGTCATCTTTATTCAATCCTAAATTTTGTGCAAAATAAGATCACGGCTCACAAGGAATTTCGTCAATCAGATTTCTAACCAATCAGAAAATAAATCCTTCTAACCAATCAGCAAGCTGCTGTTTATTGATATGTTTTTTTTAACTGATCTCGTAATAAAAACTTTATTTATAATAAATACTTTATTTATTTTTTACTCATCAATAGGCTTTCTTTTGAGATGACACTGCATGCATTTGAACCGATTTCTTTATTTTCGCGTGAATCACTGTTTCCACATCTCTATTTCAGGGTGCGGCAGAAATACCCCCCCATATATACTTCACAGCAATATCTCCCACATAATAGTAAGACATTAGTGGCACTGGTGTTGTCATCTCGCTAACGTCCGTGGAAGGTATTTCTGGGTGGTATATATTATCTGCCTGTATAATGAATACTCAAAATCTTATATGTGGAAAATAGACGCCGTATAAGTTCAGTCTCAAGCAACTGTGTTTTTCAAACACATCTACTTTATCTTTTAATCACACATATGAGATTTATTATGTCAGGTACGAATTCTTATTATACAATGTAACTCAATACTATCTGCTATAGAGTCAGCTCATAGGTGATTAAGCCGGTCCCCCACCCAGAGGCACTTAGCAAGATTAAGAACAAAACCGGATGGGCCTTCTTGTAGTTTCAACGGCCATATAGTTCAATGATTTATATTATATTGCTATTATGCAGCCAGTTTGGTGGATACACTGTTTCTCTAGGTGAAGAGCTTCCTAGATAGAAGAAATAACCAAGGTTATGGATTCCCTGAAAGAAATCAACAGCCACGTTTCTGTGACCAAAGCAAACATTTAAGTTGGAGGACATCGGTAGTAATTTGACCTGCAGAGAGATGGGCTCTATGTCAGGTTATTTCGCCCAAGACACGCTGCCGATATATAAGTACCTCTTCGGCTTTTAAATCAGATATGTGGAGATAATTGGTCAAGTACTTAGCAGCGCACTTACCTTACGACCACACCATGAGGCTGATATTGATGATGAATGATTGAGAGTGAATTTTTGCCACATTGGAATAAACAGTAATTACATTTTATCCTGTTTCTGTCTATGCGCAATTCAGCTTTCATCAACGACGATGGGTTTTTTCTTCAATCACTATGAAAGGTTTCACTCTCGATGTAGTTCCATACTTCATGGTTCATTCCATCATACTAACTCTAACACTACCAGCTAGGACACACCGCTCCGATGACATTGAGGCGAAGTATCCACTTTCCATTAGTATTCCTTTAGTAAGGAATAAATGCTAAATAATAGTTTGCAGGCTAGTATTTTTAGAGAACTGTATTTTTCTCATTTTGACCTTTGAGGTCAGATACAGGAAAAAAAAGGAAGTCTTTTTGATTGGCTAAAACTAGCGTGGGAATGTTAGAGATAGAAAGGGATTTCAGGCAGTTTAATTTTAAACGTCCAGCAATGTAGACGTGTTAAATTCGTGTTTGGAAACTGCTCCCCATTGGGGTGGAATAGCCACCCCACTGGCTAGTTAGAAAGGTACACGTGCACGTGTTTAATAAAGGAGTAAGTTACAATTCACCTTATTGATGTGCCTTTCATCTCCAGACTCCCGACCGGGAGAAGACGAGAGAACAAATATATACAACAGTGTATTAACTGAGACCGTCGCCCAAGAGAACCCCAGAAGAGGGTGGGGGAGCTATGTAAGTTTCATTCGGATAGCTTCTTCCCAAGAACTGTTCGTTTATGGAACTGAATCCCAAGAGGACGATCTCCCGAACACTACAATCTTAATCACTTCTAATCTCGGGTTAACCGTTATGTTTCTCGTATAAACTCCTCACCTTTCAACTCATTTCCCGCCGGTGAAAGGTTGTAAGCCTTTCGCTAATCTACCATTATTTCAATGTTGAAATGAGCCAGATACATAAACTCCCCACAACTCTTAACCCATCACTAAACCTAACACATGCCGCGTTCTTTGAGGCGAACTGCCTTCATTCCCTTCGTATTTTTTTTTTTTTTTTTGTTGGGGCGCACCCACCTTCTCATCAGCATGGACTGATCTCTCTACTACTACTAGGACAGTTCTATAGAGTTCTTGGAGATCAGGTGACCATCACACTTCCGTCTCTCTACCGGAAGATACAGTTGGACTTTATACTCTTTCTGATTGTTACTGACTAACCTGCGTTCGTTTGACTACTAATCTCTCTGTTGTAAATACCTCTTCAGATATACCAGTATTTTTCCCTACGTATGTGTTTGTCCTTATTTCAATACACGCACGGGGAAACACTCAACATCTCAACATTTTTAGTAAGGCGTAAGGTTCTATTAAGTTGTAATTGGTCTAGCGAGACTAGCTAATATGTGGCACAAGGCCGAATGTATGGGATACCCAGTGAGAAACGTACTCACACTTCAACCGCAACTGATCTAGCGAGACAAGCTGGCTAACCATTACACCACGTCGAAGTGATCAATGATTTTCTAAGCGTAGCTAAGATGTGGCACAAAGTCGGAAATATGGGGCACACAGTGAAGGACGCATTCACTCTTCAATGATACTGTTTTTGTTCCATTCTAATTGAACGCTTTTTCTGATCGACCAGCCGGGTAAGCTGCTAGTAATACATAAAAGAGGACCGTCAAAACAAACACGCGAAGCCATTAAAAATAACGTTTAGAGTAATAAGAAATAATGTCGTATTAAAAAATCTATTTAAGAAGGATTATTGTATGCAAAATCGCAAGCATTATTAACTTAATTATTTGAAAAACACATAACGATTAATATTTCTCCGAAACGTATTAAATATTTAGATATATTAATGCAGTTTTATTGTGATATAAATGAGGGATACCTAAGTTTTAAAATGTATTTCTAAAATGACAATTTTTTCTGGAAGTTATCTTTTTAGCTTTAAAGGAATAAATTTACTATACCCAGTAGGCAAAATTTCTTTTATGTAAAACCGAATTCATACTGATTGAAATGGACCTCTTTTTTTTTGTTTTGAGTAAAATAGATGACCGTCATTTGAGACATTTGTAAACAAAAGTTAGTTTTGCGTTTTGAAAATATTGCAAAAATAAAATATACTTTTTTCTAAGGTTATTTGCGGAAAACTAGGAAATTTAAATTTTACTTAATCTAATTTGAAATAAACATTACTTATTTTTTAACATTTTGTAGGAATTATCCAAAACAATTTTGGAAGATTTTAAAAATTGTTTTTATGCATCACACTTTTAAAAAATGTTCTTATATATCATATATTACAAAGATTTTTCCACTTCCTTTAATTTACAGCAATAAATATTTCTATTCCATTTCAGACCAGAGAAATAATTTGGTGGCAAAAAGAGTAAAAATTATACTTCCTTTTTATATTCGATCGCCATTCATAGTTTTTTAGCATACGAGCATCTTAATTATATATTGAGACGAAGTAACCTCTTTCCATTCGTAGTCCTTTAGGAAGGAGCTCACAGCTAAGGCGTTTAAATGGTTGGCATACGTTTTAAAATTCTTATTTAATATTCTGTGGTAATATTTACATACATCTTTCAAAGGACTAATTTGTGTGTACACAGACAGTCTCATGTTTGAACACTGATAAGATAGACGTTGTTTATTAAATTAAAAGAATTCTTGGTAATGTCATAAACTCTACCGCATCTTTTTTAATTTTCTTATCAGTATTTTCCATATTGAAAAAAATCACACATCGTAGCTGAATGCATCTGATATCCGATAGAAAATTACTTGGACACTTCACACCAAAGATGCAGTCCTATTGGATAATTTAAAAATATCACTGACCAATGTTGTCGGACTCTATTCTGGTATGACTTTATTGGAATTCGTTATTTCCGAATCGGGGTTGGACGAAAAATGTAGAGAAATTATCCCGTGTGAATTGTGCGCAATGAAGTAGAAATAAGTTTTCGTATAGAAAAAAGTTCGACTATTTTTGTTTTAGGTTGATTTGCCTAAATTGTGAGTGATGTATTAAGGGTGTCAAATTAAAATAGGTACAAGAATTTAACTACCTAAGTGCAGTAACAGATGACTGAATGTATTAAATGATAGGAAAATATCATGAATGTACTGGAATATTTAATCTCCTACATAGCAGTTTGTTTTGGTCAATCTCCTCGCAGAAACAGTAATTTCAATAGATTTGTTTTACCAAGAATAGACAAACCATGTGAGCAACGAAAAAGTTTTAAGGAAAATAAGAACTACATAAAGATGGCTACTTATTGACAGAAAGTAATAGGTGAAACTTCTAGGAAACCACGAGGAAGGCAGGCTTTATATATTTGTGTATTTGGATAACAATCACTCTTTAATATGTTTTATTAAAGGCGACTGACAAGTACAGTGTTAAAGTTTTTTTTTTCTTTTCAGGGCATAAAGTTGGTAAAAATTTTCCGAATGGTTTGCATGTCCGAGCGTTTTTGGTTATTATTTTAGTCATTATCAATGTTGTTTTTATTTTTTTTTTATTTTTAATACTAACTGAATGTCTATAGATTTATATATGCATCTAAAGTTATGGAAATGCTATTTTTTCTTTTCCAGACACAGTCAGCACATTGTAACGATGTTCATAGTTGATGTTATTGTGTGGATACTTTTTTAATTATCAATGATTCCATTATTTTTAGGGTTTTTTACAGGACGATGAGAGTATTATATGTTCTACGTGTATGTCGCGGAGGGAGTTAGGTAGGTGTCCATGTTTCAGAGAAATGTAACGGCAGTCTTCGTGATAGGTCTGTAGTGGTATGTCCAAAATAATTATTCATGAATTTGGGTTTAATCAGGAATATATATATATATATATATATATATATATATATATATATATGTGTGTGTGTGTGTGTGTGTGTGTGTGTGTGTGTGTGCGTGTGTCTGTGTATCTCTTTAAATATATATATATGGGATAACGATAAATCATAAATAATATATATGTATATATAAATATATACATATATATATATATATATATATATATATATATATATATATATATATATATATATATATTAATTAGGGCAGATCATTATTTAAACATATATTGCTAAATATAACAAACAACGAATGCCTATTGCGTTTGATCATGGGCCGTTCTAAGCTTCGTATAATGGCTTTAGATTCAAGAGAAAATAAAGACAAAAACTGTCCAACATTTGGATATTTTTATTATGCTCTTCTTCGATCTAAGCTTTCGGCTCGCATGAGCCATCATCAGAATGGTTGTATGAACGTTACAACAAAGATGTTCACCATCAAATATGACATCCTGTTATGTTTATAGAGAAGTTTAATATGCGACGATAACGGGCGCGGAATAGCAGACGCAGGTCGTGAATTCGCAATGTGCTTCTATGACGTCGTACATGACCACGTGAGAGAAAGAAATGTTATCAACATAACCATATGTTTAAATGCATTGTAATATATTGTGACGGGTTTGAAATGTAATCTTGTCGAGTGTGGGTTGCTTTGTTTTAATATAGATGGCTTCCAAGTTTTTTTTCTGCATGTGTTAATATTGTTGTGTTACCAACTAATATCTGTCTAATATTATGTAAAAGGCTATGTTTTTCTAAGTAATTGCAACTAAGATCAGAAATAAGACAGGTTAGTCTACTGGATAGCATGGTTGTAGTAAAACCAATATATATAGTGGTTTTATTATTAGTATCAGAGATTCAATCTCTGAACGGACATATAAATTGATGCGATACATTGTTTTTGTAGAGGATTTAAGTGCGAAGATAAATGTTTGGTTTTTTTTTTGTTTTTTTTTTTCGGAGAGAAACAATGAAATCTGTGATGACCGATCTTATATAGAAGTATGTTCTGCAACCGTTGTGGAAGGAAAACAAGATAATAGACAAAGAACAACACTGCAGGAGAATAGGACTGAAATTATCAGTACAGATATTAGACACGGAAAACCGAGCATAGAGATGAATGCCATCTTGGAGCCTTTCAGAAAACCGTGCAATTGAAAACCAATTCCATCATCTGATTCAAGATACTTATACAATCCCACTACCTGATTATAGACATTCGGTCTCAAGACTTCAGAAATTCAACACGAGATTATTCCAAAGACAAATGCTGTTTTGGAATAAAGTGTTGGTTAACATATATCCTGTATCCTGGCAATTTTGAGTTCAATCTCTGGGTTTTGTAGTGCTGAAAAGCCATATACTCTGGTTCAGTGCACGGAACAAGCAATCAACGCATTGGATAATAAGTCTAGTAAGTCAAAAATGATACGAAATATCTCCTTAGCACAGAGAATGTGGACTGAAGAGAAATACGGTGAAAACAGCCCGAATGCAACACGCTGCTCTGAATAGCAGCGCATATAAGAATTATAATTTTTGTATATCAAATATTCAGAAAAAAATGCTGAAGAAATTCTTTTTTTATCGTTATTAATGAAAAATAATTAATATATTGTTTTCAAAATTTGGTAATATTTATTAATGAGAAAGATAATTTTAAATTATTTAAATCTATTAAGAACATGATAAGTTCTCTAAGACGCAAGCGAAATTTAAATTTCAATTATTGAAGATTATTGACAGGAAAACAAGGATTCCGAAGAGCATCCTAGAAGCCTGTAGAAACCTTTGCTATTTACACTTTCAGATTTTATAGTCATATTCACAACGTTTCGGCCTACTTCCCGTAACAGACATTGGAATTTCGATTTGAACCCCTTATTTAGTCTACTGGGGTAGATAATTCTATTTTCACGTAACTTTTCTGGATATCTCATTTTCAATTAGTTACCTTTAGTAACTCAACACCTAAAGTTGTTTGTTCACTTCCGCTGTCGCCAGGCATTGAAATCTTTCGATCAAGGCACTGGATTTCTTCAACCAACAGCGACCTCTGTATCTTTGGGGACAGTGAAATATTTTTTTTATATATATATAAACCTAATATCTCAGAATCTGTTTTTTTTTTTTTTTTTTTTTTTTGGGGGTTTGGCGGGGGTTTTTGAGGTTTTTTGTTTTGTTTTTTACCAGAGCTCATATTACAATTTATTGCTATTGTTATAATTCTGGATTTCCGGTTCCCATATTGTATTCATAACTGAGATATCTAGAAAAGACATGGCACGTGAAAATAGTACAATCTACCCTAGAGGACGGAATAAGTTGTTCAGTTCGAAATTCCAACGTATATAACCTGAAGAAGGCCGAAACGCTGTGAATATGACAGTAAAGATGAGAACAACAGTCCAAACAATGTAAATAGTACAAAACTTTACAATACCTCATGTCAGTAATATAGACAGATCCTGAAGAAGGATGGAGCGTACAACGTCTGAAACGTCATGAATATGATAATAAAGATAGGCCAACAGTCCGAACAATGTAAATAGGTTAAATAGTTTAATTAGTTACGTTACCTCATCTCAAAAATAGAGACTTATCCTGATGAAGGGCCGGAGCGTAAAACGACTGAAATGTCGTGAATATGGCAATAAAGTGGAGGGAAACAGACCGGAAGATATAGTGCAAATAGTTTAAATAGTTACAATACCTCATCTCAGAAATAGAGACCGACCCTGAAGAAGGCCGGAGCATACAACGGCTGAAACACCGTGGATATGACAATAAAGATGGGGACAACAGTCCAAACAATGTAAATAGTGTAAATAGTTACAATACCTCATCTCAGAAATCGAGACAGAAGAAATTGTTAGCATTGAACATAGTGTTACACCTAGCGATTTCAACAGTGAAATTATAAGCCCGTTCTGTAAATATAGCACTTCGCTTAAATTCATGAAGTCGGGGTATCAAGTAAGAATAGAGATTAGTAAATAGTTGTGCCATCAACATAGATAACGAGTCGGGAAATGATTACACGGGGAAAATCGTTGATGAAAACGATGAAAACGTAGGTTCAAAAATAGAGCCCTGGCCGATAACCGCATTAGTGCGAATGGTGGCCGTTCAAGAAAAATATCATTTCGCGATATTCATAAGAAAGATTGAACCAAATCAAAACATTGAATAGAAATACTATAATCCTTCAACTTATATAAAAGATCAGCAGGCCAAAACTTTTCAGTCGCCCGCGCAATACCTAAAGGATCATTCCAGCCAGATTCAACAAGGCTCTGAACTGAAGGTCCTCAGGGTTCATCTAAAGTTTCACCATTTGTTAAAAATTTTCGCCATTTTGAAAATGAATTCCAAAGTAAGCATTGTAAGATGTTTTCAGTGAGAGGTATCCAATATTTTCAAAATTTTCAATATCTTCAGAGTGGTATAAAATCTGTTTGAAACGAGGTATCATGCTGAAACTTCCATAATCAATTCCTCTGATGAATGTTAATAAATGGTGAAAATTTAGATGAAATCGGGGAACCTTTAGAATGGAATTTGGTTCAATCTGGCTGAAGCGGAAAGCTGAGTATCGCATTTTTATCTAAAGCTTGACAAACTCTTTCAGCAATAATATATCGGCTGTTGACCAAGAGAAGCCAAGGCCATATTGTTTGTCTGAAAATATACCTGCGATGTGTGATGCTATACCAATTCGAGGGTGATTAAAGCCCGTAATACTTTATCAAAAAGAGGGAGAAAACTATATTGAACAAATAATATTGTTATTATAAGAATGTTTATCTAATATTAATAATTCAAACATCACGTGCTATCTTAGTATCATTGCGCCTAATGATATGCCATTTCTCTGATAATAATTCAATTGTATATCACTGACCAACAGAATAAAGAAAATCAATATGGAACCGACTAACTAATAACGCAAAACAATCTTTTATACAAACGTCTAAACATGCTAGTTTTAAGTATAAAAACTAGCAACTCGTCATCAATAAAATGTTATTGAAAAAAGATTAAAGAAATACTCTTTGATAATGGCTTTTTGAAAGCCCAAAGCATTCAAATGTTGGATAATTTCAATGGATACCGAAAACCAGAAATACAGTGTAAAATATAGAAAAAGAAAAGAAAATTTCTCAACAAATAGTTTTTTTATAGTAAATTTCACACTGCACAAGACATGGGGCCACTCGATGCAAAATGTTACCCTAAGGGGTAGTTTATATGTATAGGAGGGGAAGATAACAGTTAACACCAGACTTGAACAGGTTGAGATTATAGTGATCGGAGAAACATCCTCAAGGGAGTCTGTTCAACAGGGCAGTAGTTTTCGGTATTAAACAACACATAGAATTTGATATGCCGCTAAACAAAATCAACCAACTAACCAATGATATTTTCCAGTCTTGACAGAAGAATTATTTTCCACCCACCAACGTAATCTCTCACACACGCAGGCGGAATATGGCGAGTCTCTCTCTGTTCTATCACTACTTCCATGAAAAATGCTCGGACGAAATACATTACTTGGTTCGGAGTGTACAACGCTCGAAACGTCGTGAAAATATCAATAAAGATGCGGACAACAGTCCGAATGATGTAGATAGTGTAAATCGTGTAAATACCTAATCTAAGACATATAAATATCTATGGCGTATGTTAACAGAAAATAGGATACTAAAATGTATATTGGAATTGGGAAATATGCCTTACAAATCTAAAACAAAGTATTAAAGAACAAGAAAAATTCGTTAGAAATAAAGAAAGGGGTGTTGAAATGCTATGTAATATCAATCCACTCCATGGCAGTAAATGTTACATAATTTTCTGGGAGATGGGGTGATAGAAATATGGTTACACAAGAATGCCGAGAATAACATGGACGAGCTTGTAACCAATAAGGAAGTTTTAAGAAAAACATAAACAGAAAAGACATTTATACTTATAATCAGAAAGAGATAGTTGAAGATTTTCGGACAGAAAACAGAAGATGCTGAATGCAAGAGGACTAGCCGGGAAAGGACGTATAACCTGCCTAACGATTTTTAGAAATGGGTGTGGACTAGGATGTATGGTATAGGAACAAACGTTGCTTATATCTACAAAGCTGTGGAGGGCCATAGTCATCTTAGCTCGGAAGGAACACAGAACATAAACAGAATATTGGACTTGTCTAAACCAATTGGTTTACAGTTTTTATAAAGTTAAAAAGGTTGAGAAAAAAAAGAGTTATGAATAAAATATCAATTTATAAGTTTCTAACTCAAATAGATACACATACGGTAAGGGTCCCCGAAAGGTACGGAGTGACACATAGGTTCGGCCGAAGGTGAGGCCAAATGACGGAAAGACAATCAAAGATTTAGAAACAGTTTCAAAAAATTCATATGCCAAAAATAAATAATGATTTCAAAATTTAAAATATTATTATGGATTATTATTGTAATTGCATGCATGAGTCCCAGTATAAATAATTATAAATAATTATTGACTGATTTTATCATTGTGATATTTTGCATTATATCAATTATTAAGAATATAGTAATTATGGTCCTCAAATTGGAGGAGAGAGTTATCAATAATAATAATGTTCTGACTTCGAATCCGCAGTTATCTCCCTTTAACCCTCTCTCTGCTTTTTTAATTACTTTTTATCATATAAAGCTTGGTAAGGTGTGAGCATATTTTCATTCCAATATACGCCGCAGACAAAATAAAGTTTAGGAACTAAAGTTGTAAGGGATATCAAAAATTACTATATATGCTGTCTTTAAATTGAACGTCCTTTAAAATATAAAACTGAATAAGACATCAAAATTGAATTCAAATATATTATGCGACTAAAGCTATGACAATCTCGAATGTATGAAAGACAGGAGTCGAGATTGTCATATCTTTAGTCGAATAATATATAATCTGATAAAGACTTCAATATAATGGTGAAAATGGCAGTAAGAAATGTGACAGATGTCAAAAGAAAATATCATTGGCTAAAAAATTATACGTCATACTGTTTTTCCACTATTTATTCGAGTCATGTTTTGCCGCGTTCGTGACAATGACTTGAAACTGGACATAAAATGCACCGTTTTGCTCATCGCTAGGGAAATGCTCAAACCGCAATAAATGAAGGGAATAAGAGAGAAAAAAAATGAAGATGACTATGAAGATAGATAAAAAAAAGTGGTTTAGTGAAATCAATAGAATTTAATGGCGAAAACAAACAAACGAGTTATAAGTTGGACACAAGAGAATGGCTACAGAAATATAAGAAGAAAAATACTTCATTCAAAAGTGTCAGACAAATGAAAACGCTTAAATGTGGAAGGAGGAAAACGTCGTCTGATGGAAAATGAAGCAAAAAGAACGGTCATAAAAAGGCGAGGGTGGAATCTTTTTTCTTTAAACGAAAGATAAGGAACAATAATAAATGGACCCTATATAAATGAAAAGAATTCGGAGAAGAAATAGAACGAGGATTCCTAAAACGATTAAAAAACAACCTCTTAAACATGAAATGTAAATGAGAAAAAAAGGACGAGAAATCCTTACATGTATTGAATGTTTGTTAGAAAGACGACAACAAACTCTTTTCTCGCTGTATAATTTCGGCGCTGGTATATGACACTGGTCAAAGGTCTGTTCATGATCTCTCACATCTCTTTCGAGATTTTACACATCAGAAATACTCAAATAACCGTTTAATCTAAGGATTTCTTATTTGGATGCTGACAAAAATCTTAATACTAAAGCTCACACGATACAAGACTTGAGATCCGCTTAATGTTTTTAAAAGTGTTATGTTAAACGAGGTGTGGGAAATTAATGAAAAAGTAGATGACAGGAAGAGAATATTATGAAGAAAGAGAGAATACATGACGATTAACCATTAACTTCAAATTTTTAGAGGAAAATCGACACAAGTATCTAATTCAGGAAGTAGCTTTTCTTGGGAAATGTTACCCGAGAGGATTTATCTTCTCACATCTGGAACATGGGAAATGGAAGATATTCGATTCTTTGGAAGGAGCATAGCCTGTCCGAGATGTACAGCTTTGAAATAGTGGGGCTCAAGAATGGTGGCCAACTGAATATTTTCCATGGAAATAGCAATAGTATAACGATAAGCTTACGATGTTGAGTCTGCGGGGAAAAGATTTTAAAGTAGAAAATAAATATTTCATGAAAAGAAACAAAACCAATTTTAAAGTCTAATGGAATCATTTCCGAGAATTGTAAAAGCAGAAACGAGTGAAATAGAAATGAACGTAGTGGTATCTATTCGTCTTTGTGTGAGACTGCATATTCTATAAACTGGCAAAGAATAATCAGCAATATTATTGGTCCTGATCTGGCGGTTCGGCTTCAGTCACTTTCCTACCGCCGTAAGGTTGCCTCTGTGTCTTTTATTATAAATACTTTCATGGTAATTGTTCGGATGAGCTCTTTGATATGGTACCTAGACTTATTTTTGATTTAAGTACAGCATTAGACTGGCATCGAGATCTCATCAATTTACATTTGACTTGGTTAGATGTAGCCATTAATTCTAGGTTAATATTTTTTCACGTTTCTCGGTTGTTGAAAATTCGTTTCCGACTCCATGCTTTCCAGTCAAGTTTAATCTGCAAAAATGTAAATGCAATATCAATCGCTATCTACTGTCCTTCTGATTACTCTTTCCATTTTGCGTTCATTATTAATGTTCCTAAGTCTGCCAAACTCTTTATCCATCAGTCTTAGCGGCTTTAATGCCTTGCATGGGGTGATAACGATTTTTAAAACAATGAATGCCATTATATGCCAACATTCGTTTCAGCTATTTGGGAGCACTAAAACAAGTTAATTTAAAAAGTGCAAAGACGTATATGTAGAATTAACTGCGGAGTTGTTTTGCAGTAATTATTGATATAAGTAAAGAAACATTTGACTTTCGTCTAGAAAGATATATACACTTCAATAGTGAAGAGTTATCATATTTCTTTGAATATTTTAAAAAGGTTATAGATTTTAATAACGGTGATTTAAAACGTGATAAAAGCTGTGATATTAAAATTGCAAGAAGGATCAACAGAAAAATCTTAAATCATCGCAAAGCAAATAAATTAACAAAAATCTCAATGGAAAATGAAAAATGTTGACAATAACAGACTGCATTTTTTACGTAATAAATATATAACCGTCAAATGCTAACGTAAAGGAGGGTGGCAGGAAGGACTTAATATAAAGTGAGCTCAAATAATAATAAATCAGACAGAGTTTTCCACAGTATCAAAACAATGCTATGATTAGATGTCGGGGGACATTATTTAATAAATGCTCAGCTTTCGCCGATCCAGATGAATTATAGCGATCACTATTTGGGAAAAGCAATTTAGATAATTTACGTACGTGCGTTAATACACCATATATTAATTAGAACTCTCTGACAGATATTTATAACATTTGATGGCACATAGAAATTCTCATCAAAGAAAATCTTCACGATCAGCTTCTGGATGTGATGGTGACAGTGCTACACACTGTGATCATCTCACCAGAAATTATAAGACCTCTCTAGCAAATCATCCGTGATGAGATTTGAAACTGGGTCATATGGTCGGAACACTAACATTCTTGGCTCTCAGACTCGCATCCACAATATAGAAACATATCCTTGTATACTTTCAACAATTTACTAGGTGCACAAATTCACATATGACAGCCTTTATACGCAAAATTGAAAATATATTCTCTGCTACTGCGATGAAGGAAACACCGACAGAGTTGCTGTCACCGAAGAATTATAGATTGCAAAACATTCTTGGTAAGCGACAAAATTACTCTTCGTAAGATCATTTATTTCCATCTGAGCTCAACTTGCAAGCAGTAGGTGACATTTTGTTATTTTTCAAGAGTTATCATTGTTTTCCTGAGCATAATCAATTGTAAGGTTTTGCTAGGAATAACTATAGCAAAAATATCAACTTTTTTCTCGTAGCTTTGTAAGATTTCTGTAAAAAAAATAGCAAATTTCTTCAAAAACAAAGAACAGATTGTTAGACAACTATGTTATGTTTGTCCTCCTATATGGTAGTGAATCTTTGACTGTTTTCTTCCAGTTAAAGACACCCGAATCGACAGAAATATGGTTCTGCATGCAAGCTGTCACTGTTGATAAAACGGACCGAACCTGTAAGCAAGTTCTAAAGAAAATATTAACTAGAAGGACAATTACCTAAAATCATAAAAAGAGAGTTTAACTTTTGTAGACATATTATGAAGAAAGTGAACTTTGAAAATGTAACAATCACAGGACGTATCGCAGGAGGGAAGAACCTCAAAGAGGTATAATTCTTAGCAAGCTTGTCTCGTGAATAGTATGCATGAGTAGAGAGTTCGATCTTCACTTGTTGCCTCATACTTCCGTCCTTGTACCACATCTAATTTACGATTAGAAAACCAAAATCATTATCGGGCACTTCGATGTGATGTAATGGTTAGCATGCTTGCCTCGCTAGAGGAGTTCCAACTGAATAGTGAGTTCGATTCTCAGTTGATGCCCCATACATTCTCCCTTGGGCCACATCTAAGCTACGATTAGAAAACCATTGTCTTTATTGGGAATTTCGACCTAGTGCAATGGTTAGCATGCTTATCTCGTCCTTCTAATCTTACCCACAAACTTACCATCATCATTTTATCTATCTCCCCCGTCTCATACGCGTCCGCACCCGAAGACAGTTGGCTTTTAATAAATCTACCAATGAACAATTCGTCTTCGGAATATTAATTGACTTTAGTCATTTATCTGGCTCGTGTATTAAACGGGCGCGTACTCCGGAGGTTAGAATAAATACTTTCTTAAACTTATTTTCGCGTAAGTGAATATAACGAATTTGTATTCGATGTATTCGTGCACTACGCGGATTGATGCATATGACACATGGAGTTGATTGGCAATGGGCCAGATTCTCAGAGTTTCTTATCGGTGATACCCGAGATTTGAAGTCAATTTCCATGACAGTTATCTGACAGTCAAGGATTTTTTTTTTCTTTTGGCCAATTGTTGTAGAGTAGTTTTCACAGTGGAGGCTTGTATTTCCCTAAGTCGGTCCCAAATTAGGTTCGACGTACAAAACGTTAGGAACTTGAAATAATAGTTAATGACGCAGCAATCTAGTTGTGGGGCTCATACTTTAATGTCCGACATCGACTGACTCACACAACTCACTGAGCTCCACTGGCGACTGCTACTACTACTGCTTATCTGTGGGAGAGTATTTACAATAGAATAGGTACGTTCCGGTATAACACCAATGAAGACACATTCTTGCCAGAGAGCTCTTTTCTGATATTAAACACGAAGTATTTTAAGACAGGTGCAATCGCTTCATCTGTGTGGATGGCGACTAAAGCAACGCGAATTGTACACCTTTTCATTTCCTACATGAGAATCGAAGCTTACATGGCGAGGCTAGAAAAAAGGGACAATATTTTTACTTTAAGTTTGTCACTTATAGTTTTCTACAGTTGTGTTCTCAAATATCAGATCCACACTGTATATACACAGATTTGATGAGTAAAATATAGACAAAATTCTTCCATTAATAGGTGAAAGGGATGAGGTCGAAATAATAGAGAGGGGATCAATGGAAAATAGGAATCATCGCATATGCTATGCCACAAAAATCTTCTAAGCTGGCCAAGGATAGAAATGAATACAATATGGGAATCAGTAATACAGAGATAGAGAAAAAACAATAATAACGACAAATTGTAATATGGACTATCGTATAAAATGGTTACTGAAACATTAGGTTTATAAATCAAAAAAATTCATTTACTGATGTCCCCATGGACAGGCTGAATAAAAACGTTGGTTGAAGTAATCCAGTGACTTCAGCCAAAGGATTGTGAGTTCAATACCTGACCACAACAAAGGTGAACGAAAAACTTGTAGAGATACTAAAGGGAATTAACTGCTACTGAGATATCCAGAAAAGGCATGGCATGTGGAACTAGAACAAACTACACCTGTAGACGAAATAAAGGGTTCAGTTCAAAATTCCAACATATATCAACTGAAAAAGGCCGGAGCGTACAACGGTCGAAGCGTCGTAAAATCTGATAATAAAGCTAGGGACAACAGTTCGAAATGTAAGTAGTCTGCATATTTAGAACACATCATCTCAGAAATATAGACAAATGACAAAGTATATGTACATACTAGAAACGGATGAAATGTTTTCGGAACAAGAAGTCATTAAAGAACTCGGATTTTCGGAAATTTTTTTAATATGGATCGGGTCGATAACCTTTCAGCGCCCGTAAAAATATCTATACAGCCGTTTTCGAATTTTCACCGTATTGTGTTTTCAACCTGGAAAAGATTTCATTTGATTGTTTCTTTTAAAAAGTAAAATCATTGTTTTATCATATGTCGGAAAAGAGAGATTTCAAATTTCACCCTTTATCAAGTTAAAATACTCTTAGCTTAAAAGAAGCATTCAGATATGCAAGCCGTTTGTTTAGCAAATGAAAATAATGTTGACTTAAAACGAACATTCAGATTTGCACCGTGTTCTTTACCAAATTATAATGTGTTGTTGCTATAAATGTCACATTCATATGTTCACCCTAATGTTTAGCAGGTTAAATAATGTTATTACCTTAAAACAAACCTTAAGATCTACACCCTGACGTTTATTTATATGTTGTTACAATGAACGAAATATTCAAATTTGCTCCCTATTTATCAAGTTAAAATAAGTTGTTGTCTGAAAAGAGAGCACATTAATATGTACACCTTTGTTTACCGGGTTAAATTATGTCGTTAAAGGGACATTCAAATTTGCACTCAGCTAATTTAAAATATAGTGCCTTAAAATGCATTCAAATTTGCACGCTGTTGTTTACAAAGTTAAATATGCTGTTCCCATAAGAGGAACATTCAAATTTACACCCTTTTTTTTTATCAGTTAAACTAATGTTGTTGCTTTAAAAGGCGCATTTAAATATGCAGGCTTTTGATTTCGAAGTTAAAGTATGCTGCCCACTAAAAGAAGCTTCCATAAGTTAAAATATGTCGTTGTCGTGAGATGAAGATTCAACTCTGCAAACTTTTGTTTACCAGTTAAAATATTGTTGTTATCTGAAAGGAGTCTTCTTACGGACACATCACGTTGAAAGACCGATTCTGTACGATCACCAAAATTAAGCAACATCGAGGCTGGCCAGTACTAATAAGAGTGACCGCTTGGGAATACCAGGTGCTGTAAGCTTGGATGTTTGGATGGTGTGATGGATAATAGCTCCGAATAGTTAATCGGGGAGCCGAATTTCAATTCCAGTTGTATTCACGTACGAGCAACTAGTGTTTCATATGCATGCTTACATAAAGACAGCTAGATAAAGGACAAATGGCAGTTAAATCTCTGAAGACGAAGTCCTCTTCATCGCTAGGTTTATAAAATGCCATAAGGCGTTTATCTGGCTTTGGGTACGCATGCGTAGGACACAGATGTGTTTGGACTAATCATTATACTGTGAGGGTTCAAGTGATAACTAAGACTAACAGGAAGTGGTCAAAAACGGTGTCTCGCCAAAAAGTATCTTAACTTAAAAAGGTACAAAGAAGTAAACCAATAGATTAGTATTGTTGTAACAGAGCAGTATAAATCCAATTATTCTCCCCCAGCTATGGATTAATTAGTAGGACCAGTATCACTAAATCATTATTATCCTCCACCAAAAAATTCTTACAATCTAAAACAATTTCTGGCTTTAAATTACCTTCAGAGGGTTGATTAAACGTAGAAAAAGAGATAATCATTTAGTCAATCAAAGGGGCCATTCAGATTTGCACCTTGTTGTTTTCCAAGGTAAATTACTGCAGTTGCCTTCAAAGGAGGATTCAAATTGGTAGCCTGTTGTTTATAGTGTTAAAATATGCTTGTTAGCTTATATGAGGCATTCGGATTTGTATCTTGTTTTTTACCAAGATAAATTATGTTGTTACCACAAAGATTAACCACAGTACTTACTTTTTTTTTTCCAAATTGTTGAGAGCATTTACAACCTGCTTTTTCATATTTCAATTACGTTTTATTTCAAAGACATTTTAGTGTTCTAACTGATGTATTTTATAATAAATCATAAGTTAAATTTTCTGTGTGAAATATTTATACTGCACACTCGAAAATAGGAAACAGATCAGAGCACCTTATATTTAAAGTGCATACATTTCCTTTGAAATTAATTATTTGCTTAATAGATTCAGTAATGATTTATAATTGGAAAGATTTAAAGCTTTTGTCAAAATAATTAATAAATTAATCAGCGTCATAAAAATGAACACCGACGAAGAAAGATCGATTTTTTTCTGAATGGGTTTAATCTAATCTGTAAAAATCAATCCTAATTTATTTTGCCCCAAAATCTGTTGAAAAAGAAAATATAATTTGGAAAAAAGAATCGATATTAGTGATGGTGATAAAGATGACAGATGGAATGCAATTGATTTGTGGCCATTATATAGACAACGTCAAAGCAGATACTGACCGATTTTTTTTTTATCTCGTTGGACACAGACGTCGTTTCTGATATCATCCGTATTTCTTTAAAAAATGTGCCGCCTAATTTTCTTATCAGTTCCTTATCTATATATAAAATTCTGTGACTTTCGTTAGTTCGTCCGTCACACTCTCTAAAAAGCCATACGTTGACAGATCGAAACCTAATTTGGGGGAGAATTGCAAGCAGGTACGGGGATACAAATACACTTGGTTTTACTAGGGTACGTAGCTTAGTACAAAAAATATTGATTGATAGTTTATGAAAAATTAAAAGTCTTGTTATTTAACGGTAAATATACTCCCACTATTTTTAAAACAATTTGATAATTAAAATAACTATATTTATTTAATAAAAATGCAATACTTATCATTTCTTTTTCGTTTTTATATAGTTTCCAGTTCGCATTGCATTTGCGAGAACTATAAACAAATCACAAGGCTTCAAAAAGTTTCAATTTGGCTCTAAAAAGAAATATTTATGCATCACCAGTTGTATGTTGCATGCTCTAGAGTAAGAAATCCTAAGAATTTATTCTTCTCTGTTAAAAAGGAAAACTAGTTTGTTTATATATATATATATATATATATATATATATTGTTTACCATGATGTCCTCTAAAATAAAATTAAAAACGTAGGGTCTTTGTCAAAGTATTTTTCCAAAAAATCAGATTATTCAAATCTGTGGTTTGGTTTGCGGAATTGAACGAAGCGTTGAGTTTGTAAATCTCGCCAAAAAATTTAGCAATAACTTCAACAATACTAAATATTGTAAGGATTTCAGCACGTGTTAGGGTATTGCAAACAATTCTCGTTTTTAGAAATACTCCTGGACAGAATGTATGATGGTCAATATAAGAAACGATACAACATTTGATCCTCGTTAGAATCAATTAGATACGGAAATTTAACTCTCTGGCTAGTGTAACGACGGAAAGTGCTATACGGTGATCTGCAGGTCTATTGAAGTAGTAAATTATGTCTTCCAAAGGTTAAATAAAGTATTATTAGACATGAAAGTTTTGTTAGAAGACAAGAAAAAAATGTTAAACTGTTATGTCCTATATAACAGGTAATACTGGAATTCTTTCTCGGAAGATAAGGCATTGAACAACAGAGAGATGGTTTTGCAGAACAATGCTAATAATAAGATGGACAAAGGAATTTTTTAAGAAAAATGAAAAGAAGCAAAAGAATTATTAGTTAAAATTAGAAAGACACTACTGAAGCTTGTAGGGCTCATAATGAGAATTTAACATTCACAAGATATATGGAAAGCACAAGTATTCTATCTAACAGATAGCAGAGGCCAGATTGGAAACTATGGTAAATGGATAATCGTTGCTTAGATCTACTAAGGAAAGGAAGTTGAGAGAACTGGGAGGAAAAGGAGAAGAGAGGATTGCATAACAATCCAAAGGGTAATCGTGGAAAAGTCAACATAACAAACTTAGCTGGAATTCGATCTCAGAAAGAGGAATTCTTTTTCCGAATCTTTAACGGTTATACGACATGGATATTATTGATTTTAGGATTTGTACTGAGAATTTGTTTTTTATCTTTTGATATACTAATGCGTCAATGCGTTAAATAAGTAAACCTATAAAAAAGATTTATTGATTTGAAAATATATATATATATATATATATATATATATATATATATATATAGAGAGAGAGAGAGAGAGAGGGAGAGAGAAATATAATATAGATATATAATAGATGCGAGAGATAAATTGTCATCAAAATTACGCAAAAATGAAAATAATACTGATATTTCCTTTTAACAGGTATATTTACCAAAATTACAAAAATAGCTTAGAATTCATAAAAGTAAATTTATTCAATAAAATCGCCATTGGCTTCAAAGGCGGCCACTAGACAACTTTGGAATCTCCTGCAACTTATCGTTTAAGCTGATAAATGCTGCTATAATCCTTGACTTCACTTTATTTTTTGGTGTTTTGTACGGTCTCTCGCTCAACTGCGCAACACACAAAATAAGGAGTTTGCAGTCTGGGAGTTACGTGGCCAGATGTAAGGGTTGATATGACGCAGACATTGTCAGCCATCACTGGTTTCTCCTGCATGTGAGGCATGTTGAAGAGTCCTTTTGCCAGACGTAGAGTCTTCCATCAACGACCCTCTTGACGCCGGCACCATTATGCCTCCCCCACCAAGGTACTTAATGTAGGCCTCCGTTTTGAATCTGAGGCTCTGTTGGAAATTGAATGCAGGTACAAGGTCGCCATCATTTATTCTCACTCCATCACCTTAGTAATCACCATTAGACAGATACAACTCTTTCCGTCTCCTCTGCACTGCCATCAGATTGATACCCAAACACTCTGAAATGTTCCTATTAGTGCCTCCGGTGCAAATGCCAAACAGTAAGCCGTTTCTGGCGGAATGAATTGCGTCATGATTCTCTTTTTTCTCACAGACGACGCCCGACTGATTCTACTATACTGTGCGGTCGATAAAGTCAAATACCAACAACACGAATGCGTGAAATTAAAAAAAAAATATATATATATATATATATATATATATATATATATATATATATATATATAGGGTCTTAGTTACGGTGGACTGGTCATGTCTTGAGAATGTCTGATGACAGGATACCCAAGATCCTAATGTACAGCCACTTAGATCAGGGCTATAGGAATGTAGGACACCCATGGTTAAGATACAAAGACCATCTGAAAAGCAACTTGTCAGCAGTCAATATGCCACATAATACCCTTGAGTGCTTAGCCTTGGAGCGGGTAGAATGGAGATCGACGTGCTTTAGTGGACTCAGCAATTTTCAATTTGCTTGTCTGAATCATCTTCAAGAAGCGAGAGCAAGATCTAAAAGGTCAGCCAATCTAACAGTGATCTCATTTCACAATCCTCACACTTGCTCCATATGTGGCCTCCTTTGTAAATCACTAGCGGGTCTGAATAAGACTTGTGTTTTTATGTCCATCGTATTTGTCATATTGAACTGAATTGTATTTTGATGAATATTGTCTTGAAAAAGGTTTATTAAACCGAAACGTCAGACGTCGACATTTCTTTCATTTTAACTACATTTAAGGATTTTTGTTTGTTTTTTCAAAATTTCTTCATATATATATATATATATATATATATATATATATATAACTACACTCGTCTCGGAAAACCTTCGGTTTCTTGATTTGCTAATGATCAAATAAATTTCGAAGGAAACAAATGTTTTAAAAAAAGAAAGAGCTAGGAACATGAACGTCTGTCGAAAATAATCATACAGCATCCAGGTCCAAAGCCCAAAGAAAGAAACCCCGATATGAGTAATCAACTAACTAAAAAAGTGCTCGATACAAAAGTAGAGCAGACCTAGTCAAACCTAGAGAGCCAGACAAACCTACCAAGGTTTCACCTAAGCGGATCGTCTGCTTTCCCTGACGATCCGCTTAGCTGAAACCTTGGTAGTTTTGTCTGGCTCTCTAGGTTGACTATATATATAATATAATATAATATAATATAATATAATATAATATAATATAATTACGGGAAAATTAAACGAAGAAATTTTATTCCAAGTACGTTCGACATAATACTAAAGTTTTAAATTTAATTTTTTCTGCGTCCACCCACCACCCACTTTGCGTTTTAATATTTTTTTTATTCCCCTCCATTCACAATTTCTTTTCTCAAATGATCCTCCTTTCTTTTCTTATCTTTTTCGTGTCATTCTTTCTTTATAATCCCTGTTTTATTTGCCTTTTACTTCTTTCTCTTGAGACTCTGAGTGAAATGTGAATAATTATTAATTTAACAAATAATATCTAATCCGCCAGGAAAATAATTTTATCCCCCTCTTTACTTAAAAGGCGTTGTTGTTGTTGTTGCAGTTATTCTATCAAACCTTGATTTGTTCAGAGACAACAGATAACACGAACCGGTATTATATACCTTTCCAGATCGATGAAAACTTATTTCATGTATCTTATTTATTTATTTATTTATTTGTTTATTTGGTTCATGTGACAAGGCAACAATTAAACAGTGATGACCCAAATCCTTCTCGGCAATGATCAAATGTGTTTGGGGATTAATATAACAATGCCAAGTCTCTCTCTCTCTCTCTCTCTCTCTCTCTCTCTCTGCCTCTTTCTCACTCTGTCTCTGTCTGTCTGTCTGTCCGCCCCTCTCTCTCTCTCACTCTCTCTCTCTCTCTCTTTCTCAGTCCCTGTCTCCTTCTCTGTCTCGGCCTCCTTCTCATTCTGTCTCTGTCTGTCTGTCTGTCTGTCTGTCTGTCTCTTCTCAGTCCCTGTCTACCTCTCTGTCTCACTCTCTCTCTCTCTCTCTCTCTTTCTCACTCAGTGTCTGTCTCGGCCTCTTTCTCACTCTGTCTCTGTCTCTCTTTCTCAGTCCCTTAGTCCCTGTCTACTTCTCTGTCTCTCTCTCTCTCTTTCTCACTCTGTCTCTGTCTTGGCCTCTTTCTCACTCTGTCTCTGTCTGTCTGTCTCTGTCTCTCTCTTTCTCAGTCCCTGTCTCCTTCTCTGTCTCTGTCTCTCTCTTTCTCACTCTGTCTCCTTCTCGGCCTCCTCCTCATTCTGTCTCTATCTGTCTGTTTCTCTCTCTCTCTCTCTCTCTCTTCTCAGTCCCTGTTTACCTCTCTGTCTCTCTCTCTCTCTTTCTCACTCAGTCTCTGTCTCGGCCTCTTTCTCACTCTGTCTCTGTCTGTCTGTCTGTCTCTCTCTCGCGTTACAAAGACATACAAACAAAAACGAACTATAAAGAAAAGTAATTTGTGTCATAAGATTAATGTATTTCGTTCCGTTTCTATGGAAACGTTCTTTTTAGCGTTTTTGGTTATATTCTCTTCATTTTTTTGTACTTTCCTACGTTTTTTTTCTTCATAGTTTTTTACTTTTCTTTTCTTCACTAATTCAAGTTTTCATGAGGGCTTCATGTCTTTCTTTTGATCTCGCTCTTCTTCCTTTCCCTTCTTTTTATTTCGTTTTTTTAGAAAGTCACTTTTTCGTTATATCGTTCAAAATCCTTCCAATATTTCATATATGCAGTTACTTATAGATTTTTGTTTGCCTTACGTTTCTTTCTTTCCTTCATTCTTTTTTTTTTTTTTTCAAATTCAGTTAACCTTCACTCATATACTTCCTTCCTTTAACGATTCTAGTTTCTTTCTTGCTTTCGTTCCTTTTCTTTCTTTTATTTTTATTCAGTAAACCTTCATACTTAGCATCATTCCTTTAACCTTTTTTTCTTTTTCATTCTGTGAACGTTCAGAATTTTTCTTCCAACTCCAGTTAACTTTATTTATTTATTTCACATTAAGTTAACCTTCACTCAATACTACCTTCCATTAAATTCTCTAAATTATTTCTTTCATTTTCTTTCAGAAACCTTCATATTTAATTGCATTCCTTTAACCTTTCTTTTTACTTTTTTCTTTCTTTCTCATTCAGTGAACCTTCGCAATCCTACTTTCTTTCTTTCAAATTCCGTTCATTCTTCAATCTTTTTCTTTGTTTGTTTCTTTCTTTCTATATTTCTTTCACGTTAAGTTAACCTTCACTCATTACTGCCTCACTTTAACCTTTCTATATTCTTTCTTTATTGCTTTCTTTCATTTTCTTTCTTTTCCATTCAGTCAACTTTCATTCTTAACTTAATTCCTAAAACCTTTCTTTCTGTCATTGTTTCACATTCAGTGAATTTTCATTCTTTTCTTCCTTCCTTTAATATTTCTCATTTCTTCGTTCCTTCATTTACACATTCTTTCTCATTTAATGAACTTTCATATTTTTCTTCTTTCTTCTTTACCAATTATCTGAGAGATCAATTTTATTCTTTACTCTTCTTAAGCCATATTTTCTTCTCTCTTTTTAGATTATTTTGTCCTGTTTTCCATCACCATATTTTAAATAGATTTTCCTACTTTCTGTTGTCTTTTTTTCTCTCAAACACTGAGCTGTTTCCACTTGAAATGTCTCCAAGATTCAAACAACCCTAAAAGGAATAAAAAGCCTGTAACTGTAATTTGGAGTTTGGATGTCTGGGTAAAGTGTTGGGGTGTGGATTCAAATTCTTCAGCCTGAATTTATTTGAATGGAACAATGATTGTGTTTTATTGAATTATAGTTCTACTTTCTCCAAGACATCTTTGTCTTGCTGCTAAGACTGCAAGAACCACGTCAAAAGAGAACAACAAAAGACATGGGCTTATCATATATACGATTATTTTCTGTATTTACTGAAGCGACTTTAAAACCTCGAGAAATGAAGAGACACAACTATTTGTTTTATTTATATATATATATATATATATATATATATATATATATATATATATATATATATATATATATATATATATGTATGTGTATTGCTGGTTGTGTATGCGTGCCTATATATGTGTATGCGTGTGTAGAGACATAGTGTGAGAGCGAGAGTGTGGTATATGTGGTTACATGCATAATTAAATAGGTGAGTAAGATTTATATATGTGAGGAAAACACGTATTTGTAACACTCAACACTACCCGCATCACGTACTAACTAAACAGCGATGTTTCTCGAAAAGTGTATCACACACACATACACACACACACACATATATATATATATTTGTGTGTGTTTGTGTATATATATATATATATATATATAGACAACATGTTCATTCAAATATGTTACATTCAATAATATAGACATACTGTGTTTACTTATTTTTATACTGATCCTTTCCAGTTTTATAATCAGTTCCTTGATGTTGAGATGAAATTCATCAAGGAAGGCTCTGTAGTTATTTAACCCAAGTACTTTAGATAGTTATGAACAGAATGAGATAAACAAATATTATTCAATGAATTATGTTAGAATATATATAAGATGAGAACAAATAGAGTACAATTCCAACGTTAGTAACATTTAATTTAAAAGAGGGACCAATACAAAGTAGAGCAATATTATTTATTTTGGGATATTACACCGAAAACATGTCAAAATCGCTACACAATTGTAGTCGTGTTTCGATGCGTATCAATGCATCTCATCAGGTGATTGTAAATTACTGACAATTGAACGATTTTTTTTAGATTTAAAAGCAAAATGCAACCTCTTTTTACGAAAAAAAGAAAAAAAAACGGGGTTATAAGGTTTGTGGGCTTTTCCCTGATCAACCAATCAAATATGACCTAAATTAAATTTAAATTAAGTGAAGAAGCAAAAATTAAAAACTTTTTTTATACATGGTTCATGACACGTAGATTGTCACCTAACGACAGCCAGACATAACACAGAAACATAAATAGTTACATAAATTATACAAATTAGACAATGCCATTACCTAATTAAAAATGTGATGGAGAGGTAATTTAGCAAAATGTTAATAAAGTTGTATGCTTTGTGTGTTTCTTACATAAAAATTATTTATAGTCGATAAATAAATAGCTTATTTAAGAAACTAGTAAATAATTTAAACGTATAGAATTATTTGGTAAATTAATATGCAACTATTGAATAAAACGTCTTCATATAAGATGTTAATAACAATAACCAATCAATGTAAAATGTCAAAAATAACAATCATATAACAATACATCTGTACAAGGTGTTATTAATACTACCAAGAGATTAATACAAAATTATATTAAATCCAAATTAATCTTACAAATAGAAAGATAAGACATATATGGTGCAATGCAGAAAAAGCATAATCAAATTCCAAAGTTTAATTTAAGTGATTATAATTTACTGTTAATTAATTCCTTTGATTTAATAAGTCATTTTTTATTGAATCTGATAAATTCCAGTTTTTCATGTAAGCAGAGAAAATATCGTTCATATAAAGATCTACATGTCCTTGCCGTTTTTAAAATAGTCTATTTCACCTTAGGGGTCTTATTATCATCTTTTAAATTGCAAAAATATATAGAAAGCGATGTATTATTTCTGTAAATACAGTTGGTGAAGGATAAGGTATATTGATACCACCTAGTCTTGAAAGAATTCTTAGTACTAACAATATAGAAATTTTCAACCGTCGGATTCTCTCTTGTAGATAAACAGGAGATTTAGTTCAAAATTTGTTTGGCAATGAGCATTGGTCAGAATTCCTACAATTACATTGGCCAATATCATTAACAATATTTATCTTGGAACGTGTATTATGATCCAGATTATTAAACTGGTTTAATATTTTATTATTGTGTAACTTTATAATCTTCTGAAGTTTATTGGTGCATCTATAACTTACTTTTAATCTGTCTCTGTTAAATATTTTACTAAGAGGCTTACTTTTAGGAAAATATTTATCAACCATTTAGAGGAACGTATGGCCTAAGTTAGTACTAACTAATTGATTAAATGGGGGTGTGTTCTTTTCTTTGGACCACTATCATCATATTCTCTAAATTTGATTTCAGCCTACTTATAACCACTTTTCTTTAAAACCTTATTATAAACACCACTATATTTATCAATAACTTCTCTTGTTGACAAAGATTTCAGATGTTGCTATGATTGTTGTAAAGTTTAGTTTGTTTGTTTTTTTAATTTTCCATTTTACAATCGGATCTTTTTAAAATATTAGCGTGCATAAATCGGATATTTTAAAAATATATAGCGTTCATAAATTTTTACTTTTTAAAAATAAAGCGTTATGAAATACCGAAATCGCCTGATGATACGGAAAGGTTGAAACCAAGGTAACGAAATCGGATGATCTCCTATTATTTTTTTATAGTTAAAAGCAATATATATATATATATATATATATATATATATATATATATATATATACTTCCTTCTTTAAATATTGGTGTCACATTGGTTTGGTGCTTCTGGTATGTATTTAGAGATTCTTGATAAAATCCAAAGAAGAATCTGCAATGTTGACCAGGCATCTCAAATTGACACACTTTTCCACCACGTTAACATAGCCTCTGTTTGTCTTTCCTATAAATACTTTCATCGTAGTTGTTCTGATAATAACGATTGACATTACATTGAAATTTTTGAAGATCAAAGTTGACTGGAAAGTAAGAAGTGTGAAAGAGAATTAGAAGACTTAAGTGAGGGGAAAGGACAATAAAAGAAAAGGATTTAAGAAGACAGAAGATAACGATTGACATTGCATTGAAGTATTTGAAGATCAAAGTTGACTGGGAAGGAAGAAGAGTGAAAGAGAATAAAAAGATTTTAAGACGTGAGGGGAAAGAAGAGGAATTCAGAAGTTAACGGTTAAAATTGCATTGAAATTTTTGAAGATCAAAGTTCACTTAGAAGCAAGTAGTCGGAAGAGAGATCCACGACCGAGAATACGAAAGAAGAAACTCTTAACATAGAACTTACGGTTATATCGAGTCATTTCAAGTGAAAAAATTGAAACGTTGCCGAGAATCTAGTAATGCGCTTAAATACATAAAGTAATAAATACTTAGAAATAAATACAACCATAATTTTGATTTTAAAAATGCTACACTCATAAAAAAAGAAAATAACTCACTCAGAAGGAAAATTCTGGAGAGTGCCGCCATAGAAAATTACCCAAATATTAATTTACGCCCAGGCTTTTTCCCTATTTCACCTTTCTTAACAAAATTAATGCTTTTACAAACAAATATGCACAACAGATTCATAAAATCGAAAGAAAATGGTTGAATACATCAACACAGATATAATGACAATATTCTCCAAACGTGACAATCACTGACGTTATTTTTCAGTTAAAAAATATGAAAATAGCGTTTCTTTACATTCCAGTTGCTAGGTGCATTCTGTTTTTGTTTTTATTAGTTACTTTGTTCATTTAATTTCATTTTCGTATTTTGCTTTGATAAAGTCCACATTGGACGAAACGCGTCAGCAATTACCAGTTTTCCTATTGTCATTTTTATTCATAAATATTGTCTTCTCTACCGATTAAATCGGAGAAATTTTCATATATATATATATATATATATATATATTAATCATTTCACTTCAAGCAAGGCAATAAAGACACAATGACGCAAAGGTTGAAAGAACGGAAATTACGACGACATAAGATGACAATTTACATTGCATTTAAATTCTTGAAAATCAAAATTGACTGGAAAGCGAGAAGCTGTAAGAGAGTTCCAAAGACAAGTAGTGCAAGTGAATAAACTGTTAGCAGAAAACCTACAGTTACGTCTAACTATTTCAACTCTAAGATGATGAAACATTGCCGACAATCTAGTACTGAGCTTAAATTCATAAAGTTCAGGTACCAAAGAGAAAAACTCATCAGAACAATTACCATGTAAATATTCATAGAAAAGGCAGAGGGAAGATACGTTACGGCGGTGGGAAAGGGACTGAATCCGAGATGACAGGTTATGAACAATGATATTGCAGATTTTTTTGTCTTTTATCAAGGATCTTTAAAAACATATTCAATGAACGTTATATATATATATATATATATATATATATATATATATATATATATATAGTTAAGTTATGAAGAACTTGGTAATCCGTATGGGTAATCCCAAGGAGGATGAAATCCTGAGAGCTCAATGTCAATCCAGAGCTAATATTTTAAAGAAAAACAGACCATTTTAAGGTACTATTATAATAGTTTATTTCACCAGAGCCTTTTAAAGGACGCCGGATCATCAGATAGCACTTTTCATTTTTGGAAGTGCTATCTGATGATACGGCGTCCTTTAAAAGGGCTCTGTTGAAATAAATTATTATAATGGTACCTTAAAGTGGTATTTTTTCTTTTTAAATATATATATATATATATATATATATATATATATATATGTGTGTGTGTGTGTGTGTGTGTGTGTGTGTGTGTGTGTGTGTTATCATTAAAATGTGTTGATGAATGATCCTTTAAGCTCATTTCAGATCTCGACGCTGTTATTGTTTCCAACGATGTAGAGGCGTCATAGAAATCTTTCCGGGATGGAATTTTCTCTACAATTGATCATAGCAATAAGAATCAACTAGTTATCAACAAAATCCGTCAAAAGCATAAAACCTGAATGGGACTTACTTGCCCAAACGAATGTTTAAAAGGAAGGCAATTAAAATGAAATCTTAATTAACAAAAGCAACTGAATTGCAGAAAACTGCTCCCAAAAAGAAAACTTTCTAAGGAATCCGAAAGGTGATGTTTGATCTAAAAGGAAATAGGAGTTTTACCCTCTTCTGTGCTTCCGTAGTTAAAGAGAAAAACATATCCACTCTCGATATAAAGTATATTTCGAAAATGTTCCAAACAATGAATAGTTGGTTACCGAAGATGCTATTACATTACAATTTCAGAGGTATGATATTCTAGAATTCGCTCTTGAGTCCAATATCATTGTCGTCCGTGATATTATAAAGCATATATAACCTTTCACCCCTGGCCACTTAAGGTTATAAAATTGGGTTGAAAATATCTTGTTAAAAATTTTCACGATGTCTTCCTTGTCATTTTGGAGACAGGAGAATTTTGACAAGATTAAAAAAACGCCTCCATTGTACATCTCTACAAAAACTATGACAAAAGAAAGATAAATGTCAAGGAATTTTAATTCTATGCATTGCCAGTAAAATTCATGCTCATGTTATCTTGAATAGAATTATATCTAAGTTGGTAGATAATGCATATCCTGAAAGTTAATGTGAGTTTCCTGCTAGACGGGCTCTCATAGATGTGATTTTTTATCTTTTGAAATCTAAATGTTTCTGTGGTCTTGACAAAGGTCTTTGAATCGCTTAACTCCGATGTTCCGTGGCAGCTACACCAAAAGCTATGTATTCCTTAAAAACATAATGGCTGTCATTTCTTTGCAACAGAATGTGGAAGATTCTGCCATCTCGAATGGTGAAAGTTTTGCTCTCTTTGCAGTAAGAAATGGAAAAAAAAAAGTATGTGTCATGGCTGCTGTACGTTTTTCTCTTTATTTCTCTGTTTTATTTAACTTTGAATTCGGAAATTCTAATATTGGCATTTAGTTCCAATTTCATTGAGCAATATAATCCTCAGTGATTCTAAACAAAGCCCTTAACAAAGCACATAATTATTTTAGATGTCCTATTTACCGAAGATGCTGCTCTTCGTAAAGCAAAATAACTTAAGAACAGATTTTCAAATGCATGAAAGACATTTGGCTTAAAAAGTAGTATCAAAGAAACCAGAAGTGGCACATCAAACGAAATCAGTGCCTAAATATGTACGTGGTATTAGACAACCCATTTCTGCAGACATTCTACATTCTTTACTACTTACTGATGAAGGTCAGTTATGCGCCATGCGTGCAACATGCTTAGGCGATCATGTATCTTTCGATACATGACTGAGGAGGTAGATTTTTTCCTGCAGTAGGTAGCCATTTCTTTTTTCCGGCAGACCACTTGCCATCTAAGGCTATAGAATCTACTCTGTCCATAGAGGGGAGAAGAAGAGGATTCATTCTGAAAATATATTAAATAATTTATCTGAATTATTAATCCATTATATATATATATATATATATATATATATATATATATATATATATATATATAGAGAGAGAGAGAGAGAGAGAGAGAGAGAGAAGAGAGAGAGAGAAGAGAGAGAGAGAAAGGAGAGAGGAAAAATGTTTTCAGACACATAAATAGATGTTAACCAGCTGTTCCAGATATTTTTCACTCACTCACAATTACAGCAGTGTAACATGAACGCGTATATCTTCATCTACTACTCGGCTACGAATAGTCTGCATCTCAGGTACAAATGTTTGTCTGACCTTGTTACCAAGTGGCCCACCGCGGTTATTCAGAGAATTAAATTGCCGTATTTCATATATGTGAACATTAGCGATTGGTGCAGCCAATAGCAATTGATTTGCCATCGTGGCTAACATTAATTACATTTTAATTGATGGGTTGTACCTAATAGTCCGTTTTTGTATTTCATAATCACTTATGAGCTTCTTCCTTTACTTTGCTTGTTTTCTTTGAAAATTTGACATTTTTGTGAACTATATCTCATTAGAAAAATTAATTAAAATCTCGTTTGTACAACCACATGCACTGTCAAATTAAAAAAATATATTAGGCCGTCAATTTCATAAACTTTAAAGTCTAAACAGAAAACAAATTATTTTCCATTATTTTCCTTGTACTCGATGTGAAATATTGTTTCTCAAGAAAAACAAAACGATACAATTACATAATTTTCAATTGTCGTTAGTATAAAAACAAATATATATTGAACTTAAATTTTCTAGAAATATTCTCATTACTCAATACAGACACACACACACACACACACACACACACACACACACACACACATATATATATATATATATATATATATATATTATTTTTTAATGATTTCTCCCCAAGCAGGTGAAAAGTGAAAAAAGGCTGACAATAGAGAGGATTGAGAAAAGGACAAAAAGTGAACAACGTTCAAGAAGACAGATGATGTCAGTTGACATTGAATTTAAATTTTTGAAGATTGTAGTTATAAAGGAAGCAAGGAGGCGAAAGGAAGTTCCACAGGTGGGAAGTGCGAGAAAAAAAAACTATTGGAATAGAAGTGGCGGTTGCATTTAGTTATTTAAACAGTAAAACGGACATTGGCACCTATTTGACAATCCAGTAGCACGTTTAAATTCATGTATTGTAGCAGCAGGGTAAAAGTTCGTCAGAGCATCTGCTATCAAAATATTTGTAGAAAAGACAGAGAGAAACCACATCACGTCGGTGAGAAAAATACCTGGCCAGGATCGATTACATTACAGATGCTTCTTTGGATTTTGCCAAGAATCTCGAGATGTACAGCAGAAGCAGCAATACCAAATATGGCAATAAGATTCAATGTATGGATGAATGGTAGATTTGTAAACGTGCAAGATGGATTCTGAGGAGAACAAATTTCTAGCATGACACAGTGAGCCAACCTTCCTTGCAGGAGCCGTTAGCAATTGATTCAACATAATCACTCTACTTCATACCAGTGAAAAAATGTGAGGCCAAGAAGACGTCATGTGCTGCTCTCCTGGAGTTTAGCATCAGCCATGCTGATGGCAGGCAAAAATGTTTCGCTGTAAGGATTAAATGAAAGCAATTTTATTTTGAAGACGTTCAAATTTGCAAGCCATCGAGATGAATAATAGAAGCATCCGATCAGATATGGCAGCAGTAGCCATGAATGGTAGATTTGTAAATGTGCAAGATGGATTCAGAAGAGAAAAACCTTCTGGCACGACACAATGACCCAACTATCCTTGCAGTAGATGCAGCTATTCATTCTATGTAGTAGCTCCACTTCAAGTCAATTGAGGCCAAGAAGGCGTCGTGTTTTACTCTCCTGGAGCTTAACGACAGCCTTGTTGATGACAGGCAGAAATGGTTCTCGGTGGTGGTTAAATGAAAGCGGTTTTGTTTTGGCGGCGCTAAAATATGATATGGAAAAGATAAGTGATCAGTAAAAAGCGCAAGAACAACCTTGAATGAGCTGAACCTTGCAGGGTATCATTCGCAAGGATTTCATTGCGACACGGAAAACTGTCGTTGGAGTAATCTGACTTCTTCTTCTTGGGGCTTCTAAAAAATGTTTCCTCTGCACACTCAACCATTTCGTCCGTTACTAGTAGTCGCCCAGATCTCTTTGCACAGACAGCCATCCTTTTAAACTTTTTTGTGCCATATCCAAATGTGCACTGCTGATGGTGCATTTTTAGCTAATTCTCACACAAATACACACTGCACAGTCTTGTTCGACTGCGACTTTCCTTTTCAAATCAATTTTCCAAAACGACTTTACTTTTCCAATGAATTACATTTCTGTACATGAAAAAAAATTAAACACTTGTTTTTGCTGTTAAAATTTGAGATAATTTCAATGAGGTTTGGCCAGGCTATTAGATTATGAAATATCAATTTTTCTGAAATACCCTGTACATGTATCGATATACCAGATGTAACAGCAAAATTGTCTAAATCGTGTAACAGCAAAATTGTCTAATTGTTAAATTAAATTTTGAACCGTTGTATCTTAGAAATGATTAAAGATATCCTACTTGATTTCTCCAAAGTTTTTATAAAGCTATTGGACTTTAAAAAGGTATTTAACTCTAAGTTAAATGATGATCCCTGTTGCTGTTGTGACCTCCTGATCCAGTTTTCCTCTCTACTGTTCCCTCTTTTTTAAAACTTATTAACCGTCTTCTTGATGGTTCATGAATGAACTTTGAAAAGGGAAGCAAAGAGTATGAATGTTAGTTCGATTACTAGAACGCTCAATGATCATTTTTACTTCTTACCATTGCTCAGTTGGGAAGACATAGTGAAGTTGACACAAAACGGTTTTAGCGTGTTCCCTTTCTGGCTGAATAACTGAAAGTGTTTTTCAGTGATTCTTACGATCAATGGTGGCAAGATGGCTAAATGTCATCCGAAAAACTGGAAAAAAGAAACTCAATTATTTTAGTGTTTTGGTTTTTTTTTTTTTTTTTTAGATATTAAACATTTTGCGGTATGGAAATTATGTTGTAAAATGATTTGGACAACTTTTGTTGTTACACCCGGTGTATACACACACACACACACACACACACATATATATATATGTGTATATATATATATATACTGACACACACACAAACGCTCAGACAGACAACAGAAATTTAAACAGACACACACACACACACACACACACATATATATATATATGTGTGTGTGTGTGTAATCATTTAAACAGACACACACACACACACATATATATATACACACACACACACACACACACAAATTTCACACTGACATGTATATATATATGTGTGTGTGTGTATATATATATATATATATATATATATATATATATATATATATATATATATATATATATATATATATATATATAATATAAGATGAAACTCTGATATCCAATAAATCACTCCCAAGTACCACGCTACTGGCATCAGGAAATTACATTTTCCCTCCGGCTCTTAATGCATTTGGAGAATTACTAAGGTTTTATCATTTTATATCTACCAGCATCTTTTTTTATATCTGTCCTAAATTAAAAGTTTCTACTAAAAAACATCTGGAAAGTCAGGAACATATGCCTTATATCAGTCTGTTGGGTGGAATTGGCATTCGCAATCTTTCTGTGTGCCTGTCTTAAAATTGTGATTCTACGTAACCATCTTAGGCATTCCTGCGTAACCGAATAAAAAAATGACGTGATGCGAGACACAATGGAGCAAGAAAGAGTTCCATTGGAAGATTTTATATTGTTGTTGTTGTTGTCGGTACCCGCTCACCTTCAAGCATCGGAATCTTCATCCCCCCTCTCGCTCTCTCTCTCTCGCTCTCTATCTATCTATCTATCTTTCTCTCACTCTCTATTCCACTCTCTCTCTCTCTCTCTCTCACTCTGGTGGAGGTGGCAGAGATGTTTGGGAATCAAAGAGAATTTGACGAAGCCATTCACACGAATCTGATTTCAGTGCAGAACTCTGCGCGATGGAGAAGCCCCCACACTTGGCCAGAAACGCCCCCTCCCCCGCGGCTCAAAAACTTCATAACCAGCATCAAGAAGATAAAACTGAAATGGTAAGGTAATGTCAAAAAGAACCAATAATCTTTCGACTCACATCCTACAAGGTACGACATTAAGTAAAAAGAGGAGCTATAGACAGAGATGAATTGACAACATCACTGAGTAGACAGGAAGATCCCTCACAGAGACAAAAGGACATTGGTACATAAATGACACATAAGGAGGAATCTGGTAAGGTGTCCAGTTGCACAGTGACCTTACGACCACACCCGTTCATGGACAGGATGATGATGACGACGACGACGACGATGATGATGATGATGATGATGATGATGACGACGATGATGATGATATCTAAATTGCTTTTTCATCTTTAAAAATAAAATTTCAGTTTTCTTATTATTTTCACCTCTGGTCATTAGTGATCTTTAGAAACAAGTGAATGTTATTTTGATTGTTTTTACAAAAGAAAGCAGCTCTATGCAACCATTTTCTGAGATCAATGGTTAAAAATGGCTTCGAGGAAATGAAGCTTGTAGGTCTTAGCGTGGACCATATTTCTTCAAGTCTTGTGGATTGGTGCTACAGAATGAAATATACCAAATAACAGAATCCACACCACTATCCTTGGGTTTGGTAGTATTGATAAGACATACTCTAATTCAGGGGGAAAACAAATAAGAGGTACAAAGGTGAATAGGTCACATGGTGATTATTAAGTGATATGAAACAGGGTAATAGGAAGAGACTAACTCAGTGAATCATACAAAAGTTTCGGCTAAAAATTCCTATAAGGCTGAATAGTACGACACCAATTGTCTGATAATTCTGCTGTCCCAATGATATTTGCACATTTTAATCTATTCTGAAATTCAAAAATTAATAAAAATGTTAAAATAAAAATTTCGATTGAAATTTTAATTTTTACTCATTGTACCGGAACATATTTAATTTCGAAATAGACTTCTTCTAAATTAGAATGAATTAAAGCGCCTGTGGCTAACTGCGAAGGCATGTCAACTGCAGAGGTTTATATTAGTTTTTTTTTATCATTAAATTAGAGGTTGCGGTTGAAATACCTCCCAAATAATGATAATAAATTAGCTAGATGAAGACACAATTGCCACTAATCTCTTACCATTACGTGGGAGATATTTCTGCGAGATATATGGGGGAGGTATTACTACCCTTGTCTTACACGTTTTGTACTCGTTGCTTCATTAATAATCGACCAGTTAATTTCAGAAATAGGCTAACAGATAGCCGGACACACAAATTCAAAATAGATTAATCTAAATTTAAAGTTTGATAGGATAACACATTATCATCATCCAAACGAAACATATGTTCGATTTTTAGTAGGAGTAGAGATTATCCAAACACAGAAAACGAGAGAGATTTTTCAAAAAGATGATAATATGTGGGTTTAGTTTTGTTTTGGTTTACGCTATATCAAATTCAGTGGATTATTTAATGCCGGCAAGATCTTGTGAATAAAATATGTATTATTTGTAAGAGATCTGGTTATATTGACGTGCTTTTTAAAGACGGTTTGAATAATGGTTTAGTGATACAAATTTTACTAATTAATCCATAGCTAGGGGCAGAAGAGGTGAAGCCTATCTTTCTCAAGAGTATTTGCGCGTAAGTGAATATATTGAACCCAACTTGGAAGTGGAACTTAGCTCACCGATTAACAATATTGAACCATTATTCATTACACCACCCGCACATCACCTGGTATTTCCAAATGGTCACCTGTCTAGATATTGATCAGGCTCGACGTTGATCGAACGAGAACTGGTGTTTCAACGTGATGTGGACGTAAATCGATAATGTGTGAAGTGATTCGATTATTTTTTACTTATTTTTAACAATTAATAAATATATTCTGAAAGTTGCAATTTAATGAAGATAAAACATTTCATATGGTAGAAATGTTCTTTTGTCATAGTTTTTTATAAGGCATCGATTAAATGTCTGTTTAAACTGATTATTTTTTTTCTTTCCTGTTCGTCTATTTGGAAATAAATTCGATTTTACTCGAGGTCGTCTAAAAACACATTCAAAACCTTTTTTTTTGTTCGTTGCTTTAATAGGATAAAATTATTTTTCTATGTCATGTCTAAACGGCCATTTAAAAAAATAAAATGTCTTTTTTTCTCTTTATCTCGTAAATGTCTGGATAATGACAATAAATATTTTAGTTTTATTTATTAGCTTTATTCTTTAACAAGTATGTGTCTCATCTTTTGGAGAATTAATAAACATTTTTTTAAATGCCATGTCTCGTCAGAACATAGTCTATCCAAATATTCCTTTTCTTTAGTATCTTAGAAATGCCACGACTTCTTGAACGAAATAATGGAACGGTCTGCCGCTAACTTCTCCACATTTTGTATTTCCGAATTTGACTTCTCTTAGGTTGCTTAACAAACGTGGGTGGATCGTTCGCAATCTTGTGACTGGCTTAACACTATATGCTCAAAAATAAATGTATTATATACAGGTATACCTCGGTTAACGAAAGGTGATTCCCGGAGGAGATTTGCTTTTTAGGGCCTATCGAGGCTTTGTGAGTTATTTAAAGCCGAAATATATTTTGGGTTATAAGAATATATATTTTTTGCGACTCAATATTTGCATTAACTCTTTTTAGAAAAACATTTAATTTTTCTCGATACAAATTGTACTATTTAACCCATATTTTGGAGGGAAAGATGGATTCCTTCATTTCCCAATGGAGATTTGCGTGTAAAATGAATATAACGAATTAGACTTAAATTCGAACTCGTTTTGCCGATTTTCCATCCATTACACCATCCAAACATCCGCTGTTTTATGAAATTCCGCTTTATATCAATTCGCTTTTTCTCCACTGAACGAAATGGCGTAACACGAAGAAGTAATTATAATTAATTTATACGGAATATCTTTTTGATCGTTCCTATACCTAAAAATAACATCCTTCTGATATGAATTTCACTGGTTTTGATAAATGACAGGTTTGCGACAATAATGGAGCGTTTCTACTCTTTACAGAAAATCTTTTAAGCTTTTTTCATGTTCATCGTGATATATTAAGCTCTTTAAAAACACTTACGACTGTTGCTATTTTCTGAACGATACGCAATCAGTTATATTCGGGACATGTCATTACACCGTAAATTACATTATAGAGTTTTCATTTGCTGATGAACAAGAGAACAATTAGTAACAAGTCGAGTTTTTTTGTTCGATTAACATTCCTAAAATAGAAATAAAGAAATTCGCCATAAAAAGAAAATAAATAAATATATTAACATACAACATGAAAAATAGAAAAGCGAAATTGTTTCTGTGAAAATAGACTGCCATTTTTTCCTGGTATATATTGATGAATTGATAAATAGCGAAAGGACAGTGACAGACTCGCCATATTCCGCCTGTGAGAGAGAGGTTGAAGAATGGAAAATAATTCTTCTCCAACAAGGGACTCGCAGACACTTTTAAACTCTATCAAGACTGGAATGTAAGAACCGTGTAGCTTTTGGTAATATATGCCAACAGTACTCCATTTTCAGCTTGATTGGACTCTTATAGTTGAAGAGACGATTTCGAACTTATATTGATTTCATTACATTCACTTACAATCAAATATCCTTAGGAAAGCTATTATCCATCTTTTCTCCCCAAGCTATGGGTTAAATAGTAAGACAGACTGGGCTCTAAACCATGTAAGTAAACAATCTAGGACAACTCTGAATTCAAAACCATTTAAGCATGAGGCTAGCAAGTGCCTCTCGTAAAATTCTATGATTTGCTATTAAAACCACACCAGCGATGTCTAGCATGCTGAGTGCTGTGACACCATACTCCTCAGGAATCTACGTGACTTGAGAGTTGTTTGTCCCTATAATACGAGGGAGTCTACGTCACTTGAGAGCTGTGATCCCCATAATCCTCAGGGAGACTACGTCACTTGAGTTCTGTGTTACCCATACTCTTCAGGGAGTCTACGTCACTTGAGTCCTGTGTTCCCCATAATCCTCAGGGAGTCTACGTCACTTGAGTGCTGTGGTACCCATACTCTTCAGGGAGTCTACGTCACTTGAGTGCTGCGGTACCCATACTCTTCAGTGAGCCTACGTCACTTGAGTGCTGTGATCTCCATAATCCTCAGGGAGTCTACGTCACTTGAGAGCTGTGGTACCCATACTCTTCAGGGAGTCTACGTCACTTGAGTGCTGTGATCCCCATAATCCTCAGGGAGTCTACGTCACTTGAGTGCTGTGGTACCCATACTCTTCAAGGAGTCTACGTCACTTGAGAGCTGCGATCCCCATAATCCTCAGGGAGTCTACGTCACTTGAGTGCTGTGGTACCCATACTCTTCAGGGAGTCTACGTCACTTGAGAGCTGCGATCCCCATAATCCTCAGGGAGTCTACGTCACTTGAGTGCTGTGGTACCCATACTCTTCAAGTGGTGTACGTTACTTGAGAGCTGTGGTCTCCATACTCCCCGCGGAATCTACGTGACTTGAAAGCTGTGGTCCACATACTCCTCAGGGAGTTTACGAGACATTAGCGCTGTGAACACATATTACTCACTGAGTTTGAGTGAGTAAATAGCGTCTGATTAAGAATTGTTTTTATTAGTTTCGTCTGAGTTGAATGTGATGTTCTTTCAGAAATGAGAGAAACTAGATTTGAAACGTATTCACATGAATTAGAAATATTTCTTCTGGAATTCTAGATAGTAAAATTCCATCAAGGAAATGTACAATTTCGGAAATATATAAACCCATTAAATTACTCAACACTTATTTCGATTAACCACGTTACTTAAAACGATTACTTTGCTAGTTACATGAATGTAAAAAGATTCTTAGCAATAATATGACAAGATGACTATAAAAAGACCCTATTGATTATTTACAGTTAATTTGTTTAAATAATGCATTGACTATAGTTTTCATTACGCGGCAATAATTTTAAGTACAATTCTCTAAATTCGATCTTCTTTAAAAATACTTATAAATATAAGAAGTATCCATATTTGATGAGCTCTTTGTAGTATTTATACTAAGAGTCTTCACCCGCTCGTTATCGCTTCGCAAAGTAAGATATATTCACGACTTGAAATCTTTGAAACAAAAATTTTAAATGAACATTTCATTCATAAATTGACTTCTTATAGTTAAAGAAAGTTTTACAAATTGATGCCAAGTTCTTGAAGGCCAAGTAAAATGCAAATTTCAAACATTTTTTGCACTATATGAGACGATATTCTTAAAAATAACTATTTTTGATATGAAAATAAAAACAATCCTCGAATGTAATAAAGGACAGTTAATTAATTAAATATTTTTTTAAATCAATATGCAAATTAGTTAAAACTGAAGAGTGATAGTGCCAAGAAGTAGATAATATATAATACAGATATTGAGCTCTTAGTGCGTAGATTGCTATAAAATAGTAAGCTAGCTTAAAAGTTTAAGCTAACTGAAATTTTTGGCTACAAAAGGAAAATAATTGAATCATGAAAGCAACGATAATGACTAGTATAATATATTAATATATATCTTTAACCTAACGTAATCTGGCAGCCATGAATCTGAGATCAACGATAATAGTTCCCTACACCTAACTTTCCTAAGGCTTTTGAATGAGCTATGAATCATTGAAATCAGACCAGTAGGAGCGGAGGAGTTGCTTGGACACACACACACATACAATGTACTTTATATATAAGATATTGGTTTTAAAACGCCTAATATTTATAAAGTTCACACTAAAATTCTCGTAAGATGTAATTTATGAAAATCAGATGTTTTGTTTTATATTTTATTCTCCTGTCTACGTTTTCGTTTGAAAGGGCATCAACAGAACAATTGAAAAAAATCAGGAAAACATCATTACCATGGCAATATTTTTGGGTCATTTTTGTTCTTTTATATTTAAACCAAGAGGCAAATATTCAACGTTTGTACCTGGTTCGATAAGTAAATATTGTCCGGTTATACTTGAGTCTATATGTAATTATTGGCCATTTTAACTGTTTGCCATCAAATATTTAACGTTTACTCAGTCTATAGGAATGTCTAAAGAAGTAATGGATTTTTTATTTATTGATCCGACAGATTTTATCAGTTAAATATTATTTTTAGTGGTTACCTATATTTGAGTTGATGTTCCGTATATTTATTAAACAGTATATTTTTTTATTTTCGTCTACCGGCCTGAATAATTGAGATAACTTATTAAAGAAAAATAAACGCCCACCGGCAGGATTCGAACCTGCTTTCGCCTGGCAGGGAAAACCATCGTTAGATTCAACCTGCTTCAGACAAACTCAGCCACAAAAGGTTGCACCACCAATCAAGCAAAGCCCAATAATGCCTTAAAACGCAAATTGTTTACGAAATTCTCGGAACATTCATCTCTGCTTAGTTTTGTATCCTGACGTGAATAAAGCATTTTCTAAGGAAGTTGTGGATACTTTATTTATTAATCAATTTAAGCGTTAATTTTATTGTATACTTATATTTTAGTAAACACTATTTATTAAACAGTATATTTATTTTCGTCTACCGGCTTGAATATTCGAGAAATTATATTAAAGAAAAGATATGCCGAAAATAAATAAATATATTGTTCAATAAACGCATCGTCTACAAGTAAATATTGATTGTTTATACTTTGCCGTATAAGATGGTCGCATCCATGGGAGTGATGGCCAAATTGAATATGGAGGAGTAAAATCAGCTTTCAAACAAAGTACAGAATATAAAAATGGCTGATAGTTTCCATTCTCCCATATGGATGTGAAAAGTGTACACTCTTGGCAGATACAGAGAGAAGGATCCAACCGTTGGAGAACAAATGCAGGAAAAACCTCCTTGGCATTTTCTGTTGGGAACAAAAAATGTGTTTGTGCAGAAAAGGTTTGAAAGTTTTGTGGGACGCCAGAAATCTCTTCTCGCCACGGAGAAAAATGGCGTGGTTTGGACACATTACAAGCACGGCACCGCAACCTGTGTATGACCATCATGCAAGGGACCCGTTGATGATGGACACAGTGGATAAAGGCGTTGGTTAGATCCAGTGACAGACCCAAAGAATGTGAGTTCAATACCCGGTTAAGGCAGTGGAGAACTTTCAGAGGGAAAATTAGCAGGAGATAACTGATAACTGATACCCTTCTCAGTTGAAATTGAAAAATCAAATTAACTTCTCCACGCGTGTTTCGCAAAAGTAGAGGCCTTAACAGCGGAGAACAATGCTTAACTCAAATAACACAACTTAATTGTATTCTGGTTCGTCTTCCGTACTTTATAATTACAGCCCGATTATAAACACAAAATTACATTTCTTAATTACTGCAGCTCTTCTGATTAGTCAAAACGATACAATTTACAACGCGGTAAAAAAAAGATTTCATAAGGACACCCTATGCGGCTTTTAACTAATTTTATAATATTTTAACAACTTAAAGGTAAAAATATATTATAATTAAAAATAACAAATAATTGTATTAAAAATTCATTTTTCATCAATTTTTTTTTTTTTTTGCTTTCAGAAAATATTGTCCATATTCATAAAAACAACTAAAAGCAAATAAAAGCATTTGAAATTAAATAATATCTTTGTTTTATTGAATTTTGTATGTTACAATTCAGAGCTGATTTTCAGGTGGTGGGGGGTCCATTTAAAAACAAAAAAAAACGATTTGCATTCCTCAAAGCCTTGTGCTTTTAACTATTGTAATTGTAAAGTGGACTCGATCGAATTTCTAGAGTTTGCATAAAATTAGTTATGTGGGGTAATAAATATAAAAAATATTTCTGACATGACTTTAATAAAAAAACATATTTATAATAATTTCAATCATATGTGAATAGTTTCTGAAAGTTTCATTAACATCCGACAATTGCTCGTATTTTTGCAAGATTTTCCAAATTAATATGTGTCATACAAAAAAACGTGCTAAAAATTGTGTTATTTTACTAGTTCCAGTGATACAAAGAGAAACAAGGATTTTTAAATCAAAATTTAGAATGTTCTAAAAAGAAGAAAAAATGTTTAAAAATAATTAAAATAAAATTTGATCTTTCCTCTTAATAATAACATAAACATTTAGACGATAAAATTTTGTTTTCGTCAAGTTTGGCATCTCTTTCATCATGCTATTTTCTTTTTTTTTTTAGCGATCTCATGGAGGTACCTATATTTAGTTCATGATATTCTCAGCATCTTTCTGTAGAAAAAATATTTCTATTGCCTCAAGTTTATTCTTCATCTGTGATATCCAAAATTCACTGCCATATAGAATATACTTCCATAATGTTTTAAACCAAGTTTAACGGTTCACTTTTTGACCATAACTGAGAACCTAAAAGATGCTACGACCCCGGGTTATGGCGGAGCTAGGAAAAACAGCAATTCAGTGGTGGGATTCCACGCTCCTCAAACCCTCCTCCTTGCTACCAGATGTAGTTGACCATCATACACAGGACGATAAGATTTCAGTACTCTTTTCTTGGTTTTTAACGAATTTTTTTTCTTAATACGTAGCTTAGATTTTGGAAGGCAACTTTCGCTATCCCAATGCGACTTGGGAATTCGGTATCACATTTTCTTATTTAATTTTGATATCTCCAATGTGTAATTAATGTCTTCACATTTTTCTCTTCCAAAATATGTTGAACTAGCAGCATGGCCCGGCGTTGCCCGTGCTTGATTCAAAAATCGTACGACTCATACAGCAATCGCTATCACTTGACTTAAAATATTTTTGACCTTCCTTGCCTTTAAAGGAATGCCCTTTGCCCTGCTGATGTTGCTACATGCCTTACTTCTTGCCTATCTCACACTGCAATTTTTTCTAAGCTCTATACTAAACATTAAATCTGTTACGAAAAAAGAACTAAACAAAATGAACACAAAACGATCAGCTTTAAAAAGGACTCGTAACTGGAAAAACCGAATGAAAAAAAGAATGTTAACAACAAATACTTTTTCACACCCAACCCAGTTCTGCAGAATCAGAATCAACGTTGAGTTTAAGCAAGCGAATGAGCCAATTGGAGTAAAGTGCCATGCAGATTTAAATTTTTCCCACTTGTAACGAATGCAGCTATCGATTTTTTTTGCATGCTAGCATGCTAGTTAACATTCATGTCAGTCAGCTGTTGGCTCTCACGCTAGCCAATAGAATCTTCCTGCCTATTCGTGGCAGCCAGCTATAGGCTCACACTCTGGATAGTAGAAAATGGCCGCAAACTACATGAAAAGTGCCGTAGAAGCATGAAAAAAACGATTAATTCCACTATCGATGGGAGTTGGTACATGCAGAATCGGTCTTGGCCTTCCAGCTAACTTGGAGCATGTGCATGTAAATTTTGGTGCAAATCCGTCGGAAATTGCGACCGTGCATTCGTTACACACACACACCTACATTCTGCCTTTTATAGAATGTAGTACATAGGAAATTTACGTAAATTATACCTTTTGTGGTGGGAGAGGACTTTGAAAAGATTTTATTTTGTCGCCTCTCTTGTAATGTTTTGGAGAGTCTCATATAATTATAGTGAGCAACGCTTGTGCAAATCTTAAGAAAGAAAATCTTTAAAAAAAAAAAACATGACACAGATCCGCATTTCTCCATCTAGAATTTAGTACCTATAAATGAAATTACACACTGTTTCGGTTTTATATAAAACACCACTATTTTTTTCAATGTTTTTCTCATTGTCGTTTCTCGTAAATATTTTATCCCTTTTTGGTTTTAAAAGCGGCTTCTTTTATAAAGATTAAGCGATTACCAAAACACGCCAATCAATCAAACTATTTATCAGCAAAAGTGACGAGGGAATTTTCTCGAAATAATCGATTTTTTTCTTCAACATCACTTCAGAAAAATACGTTTTATTTTATTTTTTTTTTTCTTCTCAGCAGAAAAATCGAGATTGTTTTTCAAGATGGTAAGAAATACTTTTGGTTTTGAAGAGTGTATAAACTAACGATATTTCCATTCAGTCAGTTATATGCCATGTGTGATACACACTTAGGCGATCATGTATCTTTTGATACATGACTAACGAGGTAGATTTTTCACGCAATAGATTGCCATTTCTTTCTCCGGTAGGCCAGTTGTTATCCAAGGCTATAGAACCCGGTCTGCCCTGCTATTTACCCATAGCTGGGGGGAAAAGAAGAGGATTCATAACTTTCCCAAATGAATCAGCCCGTAAGTGAATGTGATGGATTCGACTAGAATTCGAACTCGGTTCTCCGATTCCTCAATCCGAGCCGCTATCCATTACTGCTTCGTAAAATGGAAAATAAATCTTGATGAACAAGAGAAAGGTCAAAATTTCAACATTCAAACCCTTAGGCTCAATTATTGGTTACAAGCTTAAAAGCTACCCTATTGGGAGACATTTAACCTGGTTCCTGCGGAGGACTCCCGTTTGGGCTTTCGGCTTGTTCAGAAGTTTGAGAGTCCCTAAGTCTTTGCGTATTCTCAGCATTGGAAGCTCCCCCGACTGCTGTTTGATCTGGGTTTTCCTTTGCATAAAACACGCCGCTGCCTTGGATCTTTTGCAATCTGGTCTTTTGTTAACTGAAATTTCTTTTCGCGAGTCAGACTGCCGCAGTATGTGATAGGCAACAATAGAAGAATTCAAAATTGACCTTTGCACTTAAATATTGCATTGATATTTAATTTTACCGTTAAAAGTGCAACAATAATTCTAATGTCGCCACTTAAATTAAAGACTGTTTCATGTACATAGGCCCTTACTTTCCGTAAAAAACAATTATATTTATTTTAGAGGTGACTTTCGATGGATTACCGATTTAATTTCGATTATTCCCAAACTTATTTCGAAATTTAAAAAGTTATCGTACAAAAAAAAGTTGTCGCAAAAAAATCGCCGAAAACAATCGTAATAATGAAAAATTGGGAATCGAAAATTTAAGGATTGCAGCCTCGGGTCCGGAGTGTTTTTAATTTGCTCACGGAGTCGACCTGATTCCAAAATGGTATAATATTTTGGGCTATGGCCTCTAGGAGTAAAGTTGAAAACGTTTGACATACAGACATTCGCATTTATTTATATTGAAGATGATTCCAGAAAAGTAATGATTTCAAGAGTAGCACAACCATCCAGAAAGACGGGAACATCTACCTTAAAACCAAGATTAGTCTGTTGCAAAGTTGGTCCTATCAGCCTTTCTTTACGTCTGTGATTCTTGGACATTAACAGCGGAAGTACAGCGAAATAATACGAGCATTAGAGACGCGATGCAAAATCCGATGAATTTATTTTTCAGATACAAGTCAAATTATTTAACACATAGCTAAAAGGGGAGAAGACGTGGATTCATAACTTTTCTCAAGGGTATTTGCGTGGAAGTGAATGGGAGCAACTCGACTAGAATTCGAACTCTGGTTTTTCATTACGAGGCAGTGTGCATAGAAAATTCCTAAGATGGTTCTGTAACATCGTATTCCTAATTTTTTATCAATTCAATCCATGCGAGGCGATAATACCACTGAAACGTAAAGGGTTACTGGAAGTGAAAGAGAATACGAATACAAACCGGAAACGAATATAAACCGGAAACCTAATCCAAAACAGAAAACAAGGGATAAACCTTTACACGTGTTCAAAACTGGAATGCTGCTATTATTCGCAGTACTTCTGCTGTTAATGTCCAAGATTCACAGACATACAGAAAAACTGACAGGACCAATCTACGAACAGACTGTTTATTCAATGAGTTCTTCAAATCACAAACCCCTTCACGTCACGAAACCTCTCACTTTAACTCTGATATCTTGTCATTTTGAAGAAATAATATCGATTTCCTCAATTCACAAAGTTTTAGAGATATTTCAAAACTATTTTTTTTAATTCACAAAGATTTTGTTTTACTTTAAATTCAAAATATATTATAAACTTAAAATCACTATTTTTTTTTCAATCCTGGAATCATATTGGTTCCAAACAGGTGCTAAATATCTAGGTAGAGCAACCTTGGCCCGACTTATAGGATTTTCAGACACACGGATGACAGGTAGAATTTATTTATTTAGATGTAGAGTTATCAGTTATTATTGATTTTGAATAGTATTTTTGTCATGCTAATATCACTTGCTTTTCATCGTAGCTACTCCGATCATTGCTCTATGAATATTTTATTAGATAAAACATTGTCGAGCATTATTAAATTTTGACAAGTATATTTCATCGTAAATTCAGTCACTTTTTATCGCAACCGTTCAAATACTCAATCTCCTATTTTAAAGTAGATGTTCCTGTCTTTCCAGACGGCGATTAGTTCTACAACGGCTGCCATAGTTGGTGCTGTTCTTGAAATTATTACTATTTTAGAATCACTAGTTTTAGCTTTTGATCGCTGATATGATACCCAGTAAACGCTGAATAATTGACGAGTTGTGTACTTTAATTATACTCCACACGCTGTTTCATATATGAATCATTTCAATAATCTGCATTCAAGCTGTGTAACGATAGCTGATATATATATATATATATATATATATATATATATATATATATATATATTTTTTAATTTGTTTCTTATTATATCTTTTATGGACCCCCCACCACGAAGGACAATATCCATTTGCTAAAACGTTATTCTTAAAGTCCGCCACTATTAAAATAGCTTAAATTTATGTGTATTTGGAAGGTTGTGTGTATTAATGTCAGTTTTTTTTTCTTTCTTTTTTAAGCATTTCACCCCAAGCAAGGCGGGAAGCCACTAGGACGCAAGGGGTTACAGAAAATTTAGAGCAAGATCAGATAGGAGTGATAGGAGAAAGGATGAGGGTAGTGGATAGATCAAGGCAACTGGAGATGTCGATTAACATTGCACTTGAATAGCTGGAGATTATAGCTCACAGGGAAACAGGTAAGGGAGTTCCACAGGCGAGAGGTGCGAGGCATGAAGCTATTAGAGTAGAAGAGACGGCTACATTTAGGAGTTTCGATAGTGAAGGGGTGAGAACGGGATGCCGGCCTCGTAGGGCGCTGGAACTCATGACGTCTGGGAACCAGCGAATGCAGCTCCTCGGAGCAATTTCCATGAAAGTATTTGTAGAACAGACAGAGGGAGGCGACGGCGCGTCTGTGAGAAAGTGACTGTAGACGAGACGCCAGGGCAGGGCCAACTACATTGCATATCCGTCTCTGGAGCCTATCAAGAACCCCGAGGCAAACAGAAGGGGCACCAGACCATATATGGCAGCAATACTCCATGCAAGGGCGAATTGTGGATTTGTAGTTCATATTACTTTCAAAGATAACGGGATAAATATCCGAAAAGTTTGATAATAACTAGTATGCGATTATTATCATCTCTCTCTAGAAATAATCATTCGTTATTATATCATTTTTACTTCAGTAATGTCAGCTTTTATTTAACTGAAGTAATCTTCTTTGCTACACATAGCGCTTAACACATGGGTGGGCAAACTTTTCAGTGCAACGGCCACATTCAAAAATTCACAATTTTATTGGGTCACATAGTATATTAACCCAAAATAATTAATATTTAAAAGAGCTAAAAAAGGCTCTTAAAGAAAAAATTCAATTAATTTTTGCTAATTAATATTTTAAAGTACTGTAGAAGATTCACATGAAACACATCTATTTGAAAGACAAAGTAACCCAGTTTAAAGTACTTCAAACAAAAAAATATAAATAAATATTTTTAAGATTTACATGAAACACATTTGAAAGACAAAATAACCAGTTTTTTTAAGAAAAATATTTTTAGTATTAATATTATAAATTAGAAAACATTTATTTCAAAAACAAATTAACTCTGCGTAAAGAAATAAAAAAACAGTTCTTACTAATATACTACTAAGTAGCAAATTCAAATAAAACACATCTAAAATAAGTAAATTTAAAGAAAAAATTAATTTTGATTTTAAAGTAGAAACTTCACATGAAACAGATTTGTTTTAAAACAAATTAATTCAGTTTAAAGAAAAGAGTATTGATATTTTGAAGTATTAACTTCACATAAAACAGATTTATTTGAAAAACAAAGTAACTCAGCAACAGAAGGATCTCACAGACTCAATAAGAATAATTTATCTAATTGCAGTCATTTACCCATTTGGTGAAATTTGGCGACGAGTTGCTTGTAACAATTATTTGGATTTCCCTGGTAACTTTCTATTTCATTTGGCAGGCCGCATGTATTCTTTTGGCGGGCCGCACGTGGCCGTTGTTTGCCCACTCCTGGGTTAACGTTAGAGTTCTCAAACTCATTTTCCAGCCCAATACTCTTGTGCAGTTACCTCAAACCGACTTAGTGGTCGACACCATTGATATTGTCGGATTGTTGGGCTTAAATAATACTTCTAATGCATAATTAATATTTGAATTCCTTCCTTGGGCGCCATACGAGAGACATATTGCATTTCGATTTAAAATTGACTTAGCAGAAGAATTCCCGCTGTATACAGCCGTTAATGTATAGGGCAGACCGGTCGTCAACCAAGACTACAGAACCCGGTTTGTCATGCTATTTAACCCATAGCTAAGAGGAGAAGAGATCAATTCATACGTTTCCCAAGCCTTTTGCACGGAACTAAATGTACCAAATTCCAGTCGAACAGGGATATCCGATTTCTCATTCGGAATTGTTATCCATTTCATCAGCCACACATCCAAGATTACAGAAACTGTTATTCCCAATCTTTAACTAGTATGTCTTTAATCTTAGTTACAGTTATTTTTCAGCGCAGATGAACAAACTATAATATTATTTGATTATTAGACTAGCTTAAAAGCTGCACACTCCGTACAGAGTTTTATGTTAGCTCCTGCGAAGGGCTAATTTGGCCTCCAGCCCAAAACGGAATGGAACCTCTGGTCCAGCTTAAAAAATAGCAATGATAATTTAGAAGAAATTCGTCAGTTCACTTCATGGAGCTTCAAAACCTCACTTTAACTCTGATTCGGGCTGTAAGTCCAATTCTGACCAAAAGACCGATTTGAGCCGAATTTCCAATTCAGGTAGAAAAATGAGTTCTTCAAATCGCAAACCACATGGAACTAAAAGACTTCACGTCACAAAACCTCTTACTTTAATTGTGATACCTTGTCATTATTGAAGAAATAAAATCGAGTTCCTAAATTTACAAAGTTTTGGAGATATTTCAAATTATTTTTTTTTTAATTCACAAAGATATATATCTTAAAAACTTAAAATCATTCTTTATTTTTTTTCAATCCTGGAATCCTACTGGTTCCAAACATGTGCTATGTACCTATTTACAGCAAGTTTGGCCCGACTTATAGGAGTTTCAGACACACGGACGGACAGACAGTATGTATTTATTTAGATGTAGAGTTATCAGTTATTATTTAATTTGAACAGTATTTTTGTCATTTTTGTTAATTTCACTTGCTTTTTATCGCAGCTACTCCGATCATCACTCTATGAATATTTTATTAGATTAGCTTTATTAAATTTTGACAAGTATATTTCATCGTAAATTCAGTAACATTTTTATTGCAACTATTCAAATACTCAATCTCATATTTTATAATTAGATGACCTATTGTTAATTATCATTAATCATTGACAAGTATTTCTTTCATCTTAACTTCACCTACTTTTCAACGCATCAACATTTGCCATCCAGGTCTTTCTGAATCTTCTTATATAAGGGTAAATTAAATTACCTTGTCCTATATTAGTTTATAGGGAAGAAACAAAAGTGGTCATATATATATATATATATATATATATATATAGAGAGAGAGAGAGAGAGAGAGAGACAGACAGACAGGCAGACAAACAGACAGACAGAAACAGAGACAGGGACAGAGAGAGACACAGACAGACAGATATAGAGACGAAGAGTGAGGGAGAGAGTGACATAGAATTAATACAAGTAAAAGGTTGTCACTTCGCTGATTGACGTTATCTTCAACATCCCGACTCCAGAATTTCGTAAATGGACCCGTATATGCCCACTCGTCAGGAGGTATTAGCAATTGACTGCTTATACTTCTCGATTTTCTTGTATATATATATATATATATATATATATATATATATATATATAATTATTTATTCGAAAATCATAACATAAATATTTTATAAAACACTACAAAATAGCCATTTTTCAACACTTCTGGTATCTTATCACGTGATGGTGTTGAAATAGTATAGTATAATGGTATAGGAAATGGGTATATATTAGGAAATGTAAATAAGACATATTTTTAATTTATTTGTTAAAACGTTATTTTTAATGGATACATATATTTGAGTAGTTGTTCTGTTTTTACTAGTAAAGGGTCACATATTTATCTAAACATTTCTCAGATATTCAGGCCGCTAGATATAAATAAATATACTGTTTAATAATAAAACAGATCATATAATCAGATACGAAAACCCATTAAAATAGCGTTTAAACAAATAAATTATATACACACACACACATATATATATATATATATATATATATATATGATAAAATATATTTAAAGCATGCTATATTTATGGGTTAAAGTGCTGAGTAATCAAGGATAGAGCGTATGTAAATATAAAAATATAAATTGAACTCAACACCCAGAGATGTTTGTCTGTTTCATTTTAAATGCAATCGTCAGGCCACCTTTATATATATATATATATATATATATATATATATATATATATATGTGTGTGTGTGTGTGTGTGTGTGTGTGTGTGTGTGTGTGTGTGTGTGTGTGATATACTTTATAAATTACAGACATTATGCCTGTTAATTTTTAACAAAATCCGTTCCTACTCACGAATAACCTTCCGTGTATTGATGTTAAAGGATGGGAGAAATATGCTATGGTTGTTTAAATTTCTTTTATTTTTATTTGCAAAGCACTTTCGATCTTTTTCCAAGATCATCTTCAAGGGTGTAAGTAATACGAAACTATATTTTGTTCATTAATATATGTATACAAAGTTGTGCGTTTTTATCCATTACCGTATTTTTTTTCATTATGCTTTTAAATGCAAAACGGTTGACAATGTGTTTAGCGTTCATTAGAACGTGAAAAAATTGTCATTATGGAATTTTTGTCTCTCTTTGTTATAATGCCATTGTCATTCTCGCATTAATGCGTGAAAATAACTGTTTCTTTACAGGCATTTCAGAACATTACTGCAGTATTCATAGTTGATTCTCTTCAGTGCCGGCTTTAATTTTATAATATAAATTGCTTCTAGTATCTGTAATCTAGATTTGTTGTCTTCATGGTGTAGGAAAGTTGTGTTGTTAATAAGTAAATTTTAATATTGTGAATGCAGACAGGAATTGCGAAACATCTATAACAACATTCAATTAGACATATATATATATATATATATGTGTGTGTGTGTGTGTGTGTTGTGTATCTTATTTTCAACACACATATAAGTATATATGTATATAAGTAATATTTTGGTCTTATTGACTGGGAGATAAAGAAATTAAATATAGTAATAGAAATAGTTTTATTGTCTTTCTTCAAGAATTAGGATTGTCCAGTGTTTGGAAAATTAACTCAATAAAAATAACCCTGATGAATTTCTTCAACAAAGCTCCAATGTCATTTTGATTGCCAACAAATAATACACAATCTCTCAGATGCGCACTAACAAAAATACACGTATCTATAGAAAACGAAAGCACATATATCTGCTTAATGTCGGTAACGATAATATATAGATATACTTTGGTTACACAAAATATAAAATTTACAATCCGATGTAAGGATTGAATGTAAGGAAGGACGGAGAGAAAATAATTGCTAGGTAAGTAGATTAAGAGTAGAAAATAAGAAGAGGACATTAGGTTGATAAAAAATTGTCTTATATATTTATAAGCATATATATGTGTGTGCGTAAATTTATAAAACCCAAATATAAATAAATGTGTATATCTGTAAAATAAAATGAATAAAAGATGAATCTAAATCTTTTGTTTTATTCATATATATATATATATATATATATATATATATATATATATGCGTGTGTGTGTGTAATATTCATATATATTTATAAAGTTTACATATTTAATGAACATATATATATAGTTTATATATATATATATATATATATATATATATATATATATATATATATATATATTTTATATATACAGGGATTAGATAAAATAATGTGAACAGCCTGTAAAAATAATAATCTTTTCAATTCCGGCATTTTCCGGGTATTTGTAAATATCAAACCAGCATACAAGGTCACTACCCAGTATTTTAATCCCTAACCTTGCCTTTCCATTTAATTAAGTCATTATTTATCTTAAGGTAAAAGAGTTTCATACTAAAATACGCAACCTGTCTGATTTTCAGAGATTAGCAGGAGTATCTATGTTCTAAAATGTCTGAATTATTGAATATGCCACGAGCTGTAGCATGACATTTTACACAAAAAATAAAGGCAAAATATTATCAGCAAAGATTAATAGTGGACAGAAACCAAAATTAACTGACGATCTTTAAAACGAATTGTGACAAAAACAAATCATAAAACTACTGCAGAAAAGTGACATTAGATATTATTACTCACCTAACAAATATAGTTTCTACACACACAGTACGTAGGGAGCTGGTATTTACGGAAGAGCTGTGATTCCTAAACCTCTGATTAGGAAGCCAAAAGCCAAGTTGAGAAAAAATGGTGTGATGATCACAAAAATTGGACACTCCAGGAATGGAAAATCGTTATTTGATCTGATGAGTTATCTTTCATTCTATTTCCTACAAATGGGCGTGTATATGTATGTAGAACACCGCGTGAAGCCTATGGGCCGGGTGGTATAGTCCCGACAGTCTAACAGAGAGGTGGCTCAGTAATGATTTGGGCGGCAATTCTTCCTATCACCACGCTTAATGGTACAATTACTGCTGATAAATATATCGACATTCTCAATGACAATGTCCTTACAATAACTCCTATACTGTTGCCAGAATGTGCCATATTCCAAGATGATAATGGACCCATATAAACTGAAAAAAAAAGGTACGGTTGGATGAACATCATAACGTAATTAAGGGTCTTCCATGATAAGCACAATCACCTGATCTCAACATATCTGAACCATTATGGAGAGTTCTAGAGCAGAGAGTGAGAAACAGATTTTCTCCTACATCGTCGCTGAAGTAACTTTCCGGGTCGTTGATTGAAGAAAGTGATAGAATTCCACTGGAAACAATTCAAAAGTTATTTGATTCCATTCCACATAGAATCAAAGCAGTTTTAAAAGTTAAAAGTTGTCAAAAACTTAGTCAATAATTAAATGTTTAAGGCAGTGTTCACATTTTTTGTCTAACCCTCTCTCTCTCTCTCTCTCTCTATATATATATATATATATATATATATATATATATATATATATATATGTATGTATAAAATTTATATATATATATAAAAGTCTATATATATATATATATATAAAGTCTATATATATATATATAAAGTATATATATGTATAAAGTGTATATTTATATGTATAAATTTTGTATATATAAAGTTTATATACATATGTATATATAACGTTTATATGTATATATATAAAGTTTATATATATGTATATATATAAACATTATAAATATGTATATATATATAAACATTATATATATATACATATATATATATAAACTATATAAATTCTTTACATATACATATATATATATATATATATATATATATATATATATGTGTGTGTGTGTGTGTGTGTGTTATAGTTTATTGATATAGTAAGGGATTTTTTCTCTTTTCCATGTCTACAATATAGTTAAATTCCCAGATCAATTAACATTAACCAGAAAAAGAAAGGCTTAGACAGAAGCGTCTATCTTTTTAAATTTGGACTTTTTAATGAAACTAAAAACATTTCGATTTCATTTTTGCCTTGAAAAAGTCGGAAGACGAAACGCGTCGGCAAAATCTAAGATATATGTTGCTTAATAAAGTGAAACACAGAGGACAATTAACGTATATTCTCGCGTATCATAATTTTGAAGATAGTTTTACTAGATTAAATTGATATATGGTTTGTTCAACGGCATACTAAGGGCCAGCATTACGTAAGCTAATTCTATATCTTGTGTATCATGCGACCCCCTTAAACGTATCCTCAAAATTAGGATTGTCTACAAATATCACATATAAATATATTCTGAGAACCTTGCTATACATGTCTGGTTATTATTAGCAATTTTATTGGGAAAATATTGACTTAAATTATAAAATTTGACAGTAGATAAATCAATACGAAATTCAATCCTATTTGTCAATCATTTATCATATAAAAGTTGAAAATTTTTAAGTATTAAATAAAAAAAATCCAGGAAATATAGACTTGGCCCTCAGTACTTTCATATCATCAGCATTTTAATTTTTTTTCCTTTTGATTCAACTGTATTATATGTTAGATTTGTAGATCTAAATCTAAACATATTTCAATATTCATAATGAATCAAGCCTTTTCTATACATGTGTATATGATAATAAATTGAAAACCTATTTTGACTGCAGTAAATGAATATATAGTTTAGTCAAGGACGTAGCAAGGTACACGAGTCTATTGGGTACATCGCGTTTTCAATCACCTTGAAATCTATGATTACTCGTATGCTTGTCACCATTTAATAAGATCTCCAAGACGTAGCCAAATGTGCAACTATCCTCAGGTTATTCAACACATTTGACGAAAGCTATATTAAGTTATTCTTTTAATTTTATTTTTATCATTTTTATTATTATGGATCCCACGTAAAAATGATGAACACAAAAGTATAAATTGTAGAGTAAATGGCCATGGTTAAATGTACTTGACAAAATCCTCAACAATCAGAATTGACAAATTTCTCATTCAACAATAAGAACAGGAAGGAAAAATAACAGGGTAAAATAATACCTTGATAGAAACATATATGCCAGTCAAAATTTAGCAACGTAACAGTAATAAGGTAAAAAGGAAGAAATGTGTTCACACGCAAAATTGATACACTCAAGTGTTTATAGTGTTGAGACCTCGAGACAGACGAGCAAAACTATGAAGGATTAGACCTAAAATTAATAAAATATATTTTAAAAAAATAAGGCCCCGAGAGTGTGTGTCCCTAATCTATAGTTTATTTACTTTATATGCAAGTCGAACACAGGTTCCCGCGCCTTAATTATATACCTCCTCCCCTTCATACGTCTATACAATTCCAATTTGTCATTAATTTTCCTAATATTTTTCCGATATATAAAAATGTATATATTATATTCCCTCATATATATCTAGATATATATGTCTGTGTGTGTGTGTTCTAAAAAACACGTATATTTCCTCCATCACGAAGCGTCTTATTAAAAACCCAAAGTGTGCCGCTAACTTTAGCATTGACTCGTTTACAGTTTTGCAGATAAAGGTGCTGGAAACAATTTAAGTTCGGTCCAGACAGCCCTCCCTCTGTAAACAGAAGAATTTTCTGTTAGAGCTAAACGTGATTTCAATTTAAACTGTATTCCGGCTTCATTGATATTACACATCATTTTTTAGGTATTTGAGTAGACGTTCCATTTTTTTTTAACTTTTTTTTTTTCGAGAGCGCATATTTTTCACTCATAAGATTTCTGATTGATTTTTTGATTTGTCTATTTACCGGCACATCAACATCTTATGGGTCATTTAATGCCGAAATTTAATTTTCTTGTGAGCTTGAAAGTAATAAAAATATGTTATTCTGCTTTCACAATTGAATACATGGTAGATGATACTCAGCTTTTGTGCATAGACATGTTTGTGTGGACACAATTATGAGAGGCGATGATATATATATATTTTTATGTTGTAATTCTGTTGAAGTTATATTTTGGAATACAATTTGATTTCTTTAAATTGTAGGACATTATATGGATTAATGCCATGAAAGTGTTCATGTTGGTTGATTGGTACTATTTTAAATGTTTGTGAAGTCGCTACAATTTCTTAGTATCTGTGTATTGTTAGCAATTTTACTATATTTTTTAATGTTTTTACAAAAATGTATTACTGGCATTTTTACTATAGGAATGTTTTTTTTTTTTATAGTTTCATAATGTTTTGTTTTTGGTAGGGCGTTATTTGCCCATACCTGGGACCATAATAGGTGCTACCACACCGGGCCGGGATGACTATGGGAACAACAGCAATTCAGAGGCGGTTCCAAGATCCTCAAAAAGGGCAATCTTCCGATCAAGGGCCTTGCTGCCTGATGTAGTTTATTGTCATACCAAGGACAATAGATGTCTCGAATCTTCAGGCCGGCAGACGAAAGTATATATATATATATATATATATATATATATATATATATGTGTGTGTGTGTGTGTGTGTGTGTGTGTGTGTGTGTGTGTGGTTTCACGAATTTTGGGGCAGCGTTAGAAAATTGATTAAGAAACATACCAACATTTTCTTTTAAATGCTTTTTATTTTCCCAAGTACTTTCACACTCATCTGAAACCATCTTAAGTTGTTAAGTTGTCTGTGAGTACGTATGTGTCTTTGTGAATTCAAAACATTTCAATTGTTCGTTTTTACTGCATATGCTGCGTTCTTGATATCAAAGTTCAAAGTTCACGTGTTTTGTTGGTCTATCCTAGTTTAAGGGAAGTAACTTTTCCATTACTCCTCATACATATATAATTTTTTATACTGGCATTTAAAGACTTTGTTGCTATACTCATTTTGGCCTTTAATTTTCTTATTTCAAAGGGTTCAAGGCGTTTCAGTTTTTGCTTATTATTGTTTTTATATGATGTAGATGTATTTTCAATCAATATATGTCTAATTTGTGAGCGTGAGCATGAGTGTTTCTTTAAATGATGTGCTATTGAACTATGCTCAACCAAATGAAATGTAAGTCTTTTTGTTAGCATCGTCGTAGTAAAGCTAATGTACTTATTGACATTTTTATCAGAGATACAATCTCCTAAAGGACATTTAAATTGATATACAATGTTGGCCTTTTGCGAGATGCTGCTTAGTGGAGATGAGTTGTTTTGGATAACTAGGTTGGTTCTATTAAATTTAGTATAGTATTTAATTAATTTTATTTTTTTACTTGGGTCAGTGCGAGATATATTAGTGTTTATGAGATTTTAGAATTTTTTCCTCCTGTTTATAGTTGGAATGTATTTGATTATGATATAGTAATTTGATACGTTTAGAGTTATTTGATATTGTATTCATTTTGATTTATGTTAATAAATCTAATAATTTGCCTAATTTGTTCATCAACAATGTAATTAGGGAAGTCATTATTAATGAAGGTTTGTTTAATATTTTTTAATTTAGTATAGAAAATCTTTTTTGTTGAAGAATTTGATTTTGAACGGTTTAGTAAGTTTTGTATAATAATTATTTTGTAATAGTTAGGACATTCAATTTTGTAGTTGGGAGTGCATGTGATTATACTGGTTGTTGTTTTTATAAGAAGTGGGCAGTAAATGTATTATTATTCTTACTATCACTACATTGAGGAATGGGAGTTTTTATCATCGTTAAATTCATATGTGAAATTAAGCACAAAGCTTTTTGAAAGTTTTCTTGTAATTCATGTATTTCATCTACGTCGTTGACTAAAATGAGAATGTTATCTGTATATCTTAGGTAAATGGTGATTTTTGTGGTATTAAGTACATTATTTTCTAATTTAGTCATGAAGAAATTGCTTAATGTTGGCCCAAGGATGGAACTCATAGAGTCACCATCGCATTGTACGTATATATTATTTTAATGATCATAAAAAGGACCTTCTGTGGTGCACATCAAGAGTATTTTTTTAATATTAGGTCGAATTTTTAATGGCAAGAGAGATGGATTATCGTAGATATTGTGTATGATTATATATATATATATCGTTTCCTTGACTGTGGCGTTGGTAAGTAAGCTTTCAGCATCGAGAGAGGCTAAAGTTTCATTATTGGTTTATTTTTGAGTAGTTCGTACGTTGACTTTATGCTGTATTTATTTGGAATGTAAAGTGTAATTAGTTGATCAAGTGCTTTGGTTAGCTGGTAAACAGGGGTGGGTATTTGGGATATGATAGGTCGGAGAAGGGAAGTTAGGTTTATGTATTTTTAACAGATGCATACATATATCCTGGTTTATAGTCTCCAATTATTTTTAGAAATTTCAAGTTATCCAGTCCTGCTTTATTAGCTGCGATAAGTTTGTTAATTTTTTGAGTTTTATTGAATAATCGAATTTTTTTCCGACTTTTTAAAAATTTGTTATTGTCGTCAAGTATTTGTTGCATTTTCGAGTAATATTCCGATGTATTTAATATGTCAAAGATATTGCTTTTATCTGCAATTGTAACTATTATATTGTTATGGTTTCATAGTTCTTTAGCCGCAGTTCTTTATTGTTTTGATAGAAGTCTGGACGTTCTTTTTCCTCTGTCATGCCTTTCGACGCTTCGGCCTTAAGTAGTTTCCAGATTTTTAGTTTTGTATTTAACAGTTGCTGAT
>CAHIKZ030000397.1:377500-575000 GCA_903632075.3 Acanthosepion pharaonis | reverse complement strand
ATATAATGTATTTAAGCTTTTTATATATACTGTATTATTTATTTTTCCATCTTTTTATCTATGATGATGATTGTAATTATATTCATGTAGATTACATGAGGATAGAAATTTTGATTCAATTTCAATGTATTTCACTAGCTGTCACTTGTACTTACCCAACCTATCCCTTATCATTGTACTGACACCTTGCTTCTCCTTTTTCATACCTCCACTTCTCTCTTTAATAATGTAAATCCCCCGGGAACTTTTTCTAAGTCAAGTAATTTAGATTTATACTTCTTGATCTTTTGCGATTTAATTTTAAAATAATTTTTAATAAACTGTCTGGATAAATTTAAACCATTTTGTAATTTCGCTCTGATGATTTAGATATAAAACATTATCTTGGGACGGCAGTTCATTATTCAAACATATATTGTTAAATATAAGAGACAACGAATTTCTATTATGTTTGATCATGATCCGTTCTATGTTTCATATAGTGGTTAAATAATCTAAGTATATGTGGATTTATTTTGGTTGTGATCACACACACACACACACACACACACACACACACACACATACATATATATATATATATATATATATATATATATATATATATATATATATAGTATACTGGCGTAGCATCATTATTACGGATAAATTTTTTGGTAGCATTCGAAAATTCATTAAGAAAAATACCAAAAGTTTCTTTCAAATAATTTTTCTTTTCCCAAGTACTTTCAGTCTTATCTAAGACCATCTTCAAGTCGTTAAATTTCCTGTGAAAGTGTATATGTATTTCAGTAAATTCAAAACATTTCAATATCTAAATAAGAATATGCTGCCTAAATACACACACACACACACATATATATATATATATATATATATATATATATATATATATATATATATAGAGAGAGAGAGAGAGAGAGTATTGTGAAAGCTGTTGATTATTCAAATATATATTGTTAAATATAACAGACAACGAATTTCTATTATGTTTGATCATGGCCCGTTCTAGGCTTCGTATAGTGGATTGAGTTTTGGGAGAAATTAAAGACAAAACTTTCCAACATTTGGATATAATTTATTATGCTGTTCTTCGATCTAAGCTTTCGGCTCACATAAGTCATCATCAGAGTGGTTGTATGGATATTACACTTGTTATATTGTTCACCATCAAGGATAGATTGATCCAGATTGATTTTTTAATGTAAATTATGATTTTTTAAGAACAAGTAATCTTCCTGAACCTTAAGAATTAATGAAAAGATTTTTCACTTAACTCATGTTTACTTCAAAGTTTTATGGTTACATAGATGTAGCTGCTCATCAGAAGAGTTCAACTCTGTTCTGAAGAGTGACCACGACTATCGCTACCTCCGATATTGAGCTCTTTACCACAAAGCGTGCTTGCCTAAGATGACTTTATCAGCAAAACATAAATTTGGACTTCAAAAACAGTCTTTCAAACTAACACGTATGAGGGTCAAGCAGCTCAGTTCCTAGGAAGCGACAGGCCACACACCAGCACATATGATTTTGATTGTAGTGGTGAAGGCTTTGTGCAAAACCAACCACACATTTTGAGGGATCGAATGCAGAGAACTGGTGCACTACGTCCCACAAGGTCCCTAAACGACCCTCCGCAGGTTTTGAATTCAGAGTTGTACTTCTGCTAGACTTGTTGATATCCAAGGCTATAGAACACTTCTATTTAACTGGAGGGAGAAGACGATTAATATCTTTCCCAAACGTATTAGCGCTAAATGAATGTAATGGATTCGGCTGAAATTCGACCTCGTCTCTCCGATTCCTCAATCCCAGCCATTATACACTGGTCAACCGTGCCTCCTAGAGAAAACAGAATGACGAAAGGACTGAACGGCCGTTTCGTCCTATATTTGGGACTTATCAGCAGTATGCATCCACTACCGAGAATTAAGTCCAGACCGTTACGATACGACGCAAGCGTCATACCAACTTTTTCTAATGTATATATATATATATATATATATATATATATATATATATATATATATATAGATAGATAGATAGATAGATAGATAGATAGATAGATGTGCGTGTGAGTTTATAATGACAACAATATAAACGTAAAACAATACATTTCCACTTACTACTGCTATTGTTTCAGCCTGAAAGGTCTCATTAGATAGGCTAACAAACAATACATCCTTTTCAATGCATATCACAGAGTTCTTTTTATAAGTTGAATTCTAATAAATGTGTGTATTCCTATCTATAAAATCAGTTTGCCTCATCAAATGCTAAATGTTCTAGAAAATATTTCTTCGCATGAAATCATGCTCTTATAATCTCTTATGTTGGAATAAATAAGTCACACTATTTTACGATGTCTTTTTGTACAATACTATGTGATGTGGTGTGATGAGCTGAATGCTAAGATGGCGGCGCTGGAAAAAATCCCTAATTCACCAGAATCTGTATAGTGATTAACAAACACGATTTTAGACAGTGACTTTAAAAAAAACACGATATATTTCAACAATTCCTTCTAATCGCACAGGAGTGCGATGATACAGAATGCTGTTGATATTAACGGGTACTGGGCCCAAGGGAATTAATGAAAAATGAAATAACATTCCAGGGATCTGCTATGAGTTCACCACAGGTTACCAGGTAATATTTTGCTTCCTTTAATATAGAACCATATCAACACCCACAACGTTCTTTCGATACCGTTATCATAAGTCTCTTTTCTACATTGGCGAAAAGATATAAATCCATATTTTTTTGAAATTATACATGCTTTCTATGACATGTCAAAGGTAATGATTGTAGTTTTATACTATACATGATCAGAGAAAGCGATATTCAACTGTTTATGATTTTCTCATTAGAGCAAATTTTAACATGAAGTCCATTTCGGAAGAGGATTGACGTTATTCACAGAAATATACTTGTAATTATCAAAATGTACGATGAAACACTGATTTCTTTTACACTTCGCTAAGCACAAATAAAAAAAATAAACCCCAAACTAAGTCAAGTATCAAATTGTATTTTAAATAATCGATGTTTACATCATTTATCTTCTCTGGTTCTGTCTCTTTGTTTTCCCTTCTTTTGTTTTGATTTTTTCTCACAATAATTCATTTTGGCGCCAATATATCTACTGTGAGTAAAGAGTGTTAAGAACGGACCGTACATGTCTGAAAAAAAATCTTGGCAGCCATGACATTGCCTTGTTCAATCTGTTCTCCATCTTTAAGTGATATAACATTTTGATTTTTGCTTTTATTTTCTAACCTTTAAAATTGGCAAGATTGAAAAAATACGCTTTAATGAAAGGGACTGTCTGTGGCTTACAACACTGAAATAAACTCATAACGACCCAGAAAAATACCAAAGTTGATTAAAAGAATGGACATTCTTTAAAGAGATAAATAACCTGCAATCATTATTGCATAACAATCAGCAGACGTGAGTGTTTGTAGGATGACACTGGTGAACAACTTATATCAAAAGCGTGTAGGACAATATTTAATGAACCTACTCTGCTTGTAAGGCGTAAGCTTCAATAAAAACTGATTTAAAATGTATGTCTTTTCTTCCTTCCTTTTCGGCATTAACTGTCCCCCAGTCTACTCCATCTGCCATGGTCGTGTGCCAGAGCCTGGGTCTCTGCGAATGATTTCTCTGTCCATTCTTCGATACTGTCATTCCTCTATTTCTTCTTTCTTCCTCTCCTCCTATGTCTCACACGGTTTCTTGAAGAACGTGGCCATACCATCTCCAGTTTCCTTTTTTTTTCACTGTAGTGAGAAGGTCTTCGTGGGGTCCAATGTGCTGCTGGAACTTAGTGCGTACCGGGTCGTTGGTGATGTTCCCAAGGTATGTGTTACACAGGATGGCGTGATAGCATCTCATTCCCAGTGTCGGTATCTTTGTAGCTCAGCTGTGAGCGTCCAGGTTTCGCATGCATACAGGGAGATAGATAATACCAGTGAACACTAGAGCCTGATCTTGTACTTCATAGAAATGATGTTAACCCTTCATATGCTCTTCAACTTTGATAGTTCAGTCATAGTCTGTTCAGTTACTACAAGGATGTCTGGTCTTAACCCTTGGTCATTGATGATCGTCCTGATGTATTTGAACTGCTGCATAGTCTCAAGATTCTAGTCATGGGATCAGATGTCTACCGTGAAGTAACCATTATCATTTGTCATGATCTTAGTTTTTTGGTAGTAATTTCATCTCAAACTTTGGGGAGACTCTTTCAAGGTGACTGACCAAGCTTGCTTGTTTGCTCTTTTCCCCAGCTAGACTATGTCATCAGCGATTCTCCGATGCCGATTGTTTCCACACGGTCTTCTTGGGCATCGCTCATGATCCTGTCTGTTGAAGAAAGTCGGAGAGAGGGGGTATCCCTGCCGAACCACGGGAAATATGGAACTATATACACTGGCATAAAAGCGCGGAAGGATAGACGACGTTCTCTGATGCCAAATAGGAAGGCATTAATTAAACGATATGTAGTAACTTCGGGAAAAAAGAACTTATTTTATATATAATTTTACATACAGATCATCATCATCATCATCATCATCATCATCACTCCTATAACGGCGTAAGTTCGAAGAGTGCTGCGGAGCTGAGAATCTGAACAGTTCTCTCTACTTAACTTGTCTGAAAGTTTAAAAAGAGAGATATCTCTTCCTGGGTAGCGTTTATTGTGTATGGGGTCCTGGCGGAGCCTATCCCTCTCCAGGTTCAACCACAACTGATCTCCACTAACTTGAGTACTCGCTTTGTTTATGAACCCGTAGAAATTGATTATATCGGGGGAACCCTCAAACTTGGCCTTCTACTCGTCCCTAACCATGGCGAGGGATCAAATTAGTGGACATCCATTATAGTTTCACCTGGAGATGGGTAGGCCTTACCAGATCCACATACCCAATAAATGCTACCCATGAATGAATACCTCTCATTTCAAACTTTCAAACAAGTTATGTGGTGAGGAGAGTGTAGGACATCCCCAAATCCCCAGAGATACCGTATCACCACCGCGTTTACATAGCGATGAAACCAACTCTGGCTACAAGATGCTTCACCTGCCCTTTGACACGTTTTTTTTAATCTTGCTAGTTTTCTAGCCACCCTCAGAACATTCAGGTGGGGTAACCGTTTAATACTTAGCATGTGGCTTTACTAATTACCACATGATCGAGCTATTGTTGAGTTTGCAAAACAAGATGCAATTTTATATAAAGCATCTTTAGTTCTTTCATAGTGAAGACGACAATGAAACTACAAAGCGTCTATCTTTTATTACAGTAATTTTTACCCTTTATAATATCTATTTTCCCCTATCATTCATTTACACAAATACGTTAAGAGGATAACTAGCTGTTTACTCTGCTTCCTTCAATATCTCTTGTATATGGTTAATTTTCTTATACGCACCAATCAGAAAAGCATTAATCAAACATCAGGAAATTTTTCTCCCCGGAATCGATACTTCAAATATACAAATCAACCATTCGCCCTTGCATGGAGTATTGCTGCCATATATGGTCTGGGGCACCTTATGTTTACCTCGGAGTTCTTGACAAGATCCAGAGACGGATATGTAATATAATTGGCCCTGATCTGGCGTCTCGTCTACAGTCACTCTCTCACAGACGCGCCGTCGCCTCTCTCTGTCTTTTCTACAAATACTTTCATGGTAATTGCTCCAATGAGCTGCTTTCACTGGTTCCCTGACTTCATGAATTCAAGCGCCCTACGAGGCTGGCATCCCGCTCCCACACTTACACAGTAGAAACTTTTAAATGTAGCCATCTCTTCTACTCCAATAGCTTCATATCTTGCACTTCTCGCCTGTGGAACACCCTTCTCAATTACTGTTTCCCTGAGAGCTATAATCTCCAAGTATTCAAATGTAATGTCAATCGACATCTCCAGTTACCTTGATCTGTCCACTATCCCTCTCCTCATCATTTCTTCTATCACTCCTCTCTGCTCTCGCGCCAAATCTTCTGCAACCCCCTGCATCCTAGTGGCTTCATGCCTTGCTCGGGGCGTAATACTTAAAAAAAAATAATAACTTATAAGAAATTATGTAATTTGTACCTCAAATTTTAGTCTCATTTACAATTAATTTCTCATTTGCGTACCTTTTTTAATTAAAATATAGGTGCATAAAAGAAGATGCAATAAAAATGCTATGAATTAATTAATTTATTAATATTTTATTTTAAAAACTATTTAGAGTGATTTTCCGGATAGTATTCTTCTGTTCTTCATATAAATGACGGTACCGAGAAATTGTTCCTTCAAATTTTCCAAACATTATAATCATTAGTGTTTTAACGTGAAAACTTTATTTGCAATATTGCCATAGTAAATAAACATCTTTTATATTTCGATAATTTTTCAATAAATGTAAATCTCTGTAGGTAATTAAATCGCTCATTTTTTCACAAAAATTTCCTTTTAAGAGCTTCAAAATAAACATGAAAAATATCTAAATATTCAGAAATTTTTAAAAGACAAATATTCAAATATATATTTTTATTATCGACATATAAATTTATCTATTTATATCCGTTTAATTTTTAACATTTTCCATTTTTAAATTTTAGAAGATTTTTGATGAATTGATAAATATAATAAATCAATTTTCATTTACTCTGGTTAAACTGAAGAATATTTTAGCGCACTAATCGAGTATTATGCATGCATTAATCGAATTTTGCTATATAAATATATAAAGCATTAATCTAGAGATTCCTATATTTTCCTTAATATTTTCTCGTTCCTCTCATATTTTGTCCATGGCGCATTCGTCTGTTTCTTCAAATCTTTTCATCTATCAGGAAATTACCCTCTATTCACTGTTATATAAGAGATCAGATATATTATCGTAATTCAGTAATGTTTATTTTTCATCATGATATTTCCCTACATCGCTGTCAAAAATGATGTCTTTATTTAACTATAATTATAACTGAGGGATAGAAGAATCTGGAGTTCCGAGTTCGAATTCCATTCGAGTTCATCTCATTAACTTTCTTGCAAATACCTCTGAAAAAGATTTGAATCTATTTCTTTTCCCCACCCTAGCAATGGGTAAATAACAGGATACACTATATAACTGGCTACCTGGGTAGCAACCTGTCTAGAATATTAAATCGCAATTCGGCAATCTTGTCTTTATGGAGTTTCCCTAACAATATTATCCTACAGCGTTGTCAGCAATCTCCAACTCACAATTGCATGCATGGATGTAACAGCATAATTGTCCAAATTGCGTAACAGCAAAATTGTTCGGTTGTTAGATTAATCTTTGAACTGTTGTAGCTTAGAAATGATTAAAGATATCTTACTGGAATTCATGATATTTTTATAACACTTTTGGTTTCTACTTTAGTCAATAAGAATGTATAATTACTCTCCAAGCTTAACAAAAAAATTGATCATAAATAAAAATGACATATTCATCATTAATTAATCATAGAGGAATCGCTGACATATTTTCCGCAATTGTCAATGATGGCCTGTCTATGTTCCGGCTTATCATGACATGAAAAGATAACTCATCCACCTCCACCCTCTGAGCTTACTTTTCTATTTAGCTTAGATCTGACATGTAATTGGTTAACCAAGACATACCCACAAGTTTAATTTTAATTCTAACCTTATGTCCCCCTTTAACTCTCGGAAAAGAGATAACACTTTGTTTTTAAATTTCCTTAAATATAATTTAGTCACTAGTTAATTACCATTGCCTGAAGAAGTACAATCAAAGTATTGAAACATGAAAGCTTTTGTGTTGCGATCTCAACAAGTTTTTATTGTAATCTCTTATAATAAAAATAATAATAATAATAAAAATAATAATAATAATAATAATAATAATAATAATATATTGCTCTACTTTGTATTGCGCACTTTTTTTTTAAGTAAATGTTACGAACAGTGGAATTTTACTCCATCTGTTTGTTCTCTCATTTCAACATTAATAACTTTTGAAACAGGAAATAATGCCGGATAAAAAGTCGATTCATTTTACCTATACAGCGTGAATTAATTTGGTAATGTATTCTGTAATTTATATAATTTAATTCTACTATCGAATTAAATCAGAACTGAATGAACACAACACTGTTTTATCGAAAGATGTTTTCCAATAGGAACAAAATGAGGTGTGAGCATTTTAGTGTCTTTTTATGCTTTTATTATAGACTTGAGCGTAAATTGTTTGAAGTGCAAACCAGAGACAGTAGCAACTGTCTGTGTTCCCTTAACATCGGAATCGAAAACTACGAAACCCCCACAAGAAAAGAGAATGAAGTCAAACGACAAGTAAGAAAGACTCGACAAAATCGACCTCGTCCTCCATCAACATTATTATGCAGTGAATGCAATTGGCTCTTCGATACAAGAATTGATCTACTTATTCATCAACGGCATCATCATAAAGAAAACGATCAGCAAAGAAGAGATAAAATTCTTCGATACAAAATAAAGCCGACGATGCTTGAATTTTTTAAAGTCTGTCAGAGCGGGTCTCTATTTTCTGATTGTTTATTCGCTACTGCGTTTATTTTCTTTTTATGTAAGAGCATAGATTGTCTTCGGTGATTTAATGCTTACCACAATACGTGGCTGAAACATTCTAAAGGTCCTGATATTGCCTGTATACAGACATTAAATTTTTCCATTGCCAATCCCTCACTCAAGTCGTGAACTTCCGAGCAACATGCTTCTTTATTGGATCTATTTCTTAGCTCCTCTCCCCGCTCTTGCCAAGCTCCCCAATATTGCCCTCTTGTTAACTATGTGGTAGCTATTGATGTCTCACACCAAGCATCCATTAAACAAGAGCCCCCTATCCATAAGACTTCTTTCCGGTACCAGTATGCTGATTGGGACTCATTCCGCGATTTTCTACGTGACGCCCTTCGGAGTGACATTTTCAACCTACTAATTGAAAATTGTATTGATCATGGGTCAGAGTCGCCATGGATGCTTTCATCCCTTCTCGGAAATACCAGGTGAAACCGCAACCTTCTCTATCGTTCACACCAGCATGATCAGCCATCATGGTACAGAGGAACCACTATTTCCGGCTATACCAGCGTGACAGCTCTCGTCATAATAGGTGCCTATTTACTACTACTCGTAAGAAATGTAAGCGAGCCATCAAAGAAGCTAAGAACCTGTTTCCTGAGAGAATGAGACATCGTATAACCTTTAAAACCTATGGCCCCTTGACTACTAGTGTCTTTGTAATAGGGTATTAAATCAAGACAAGGTCTCTATTACATCTCTTTTCAATCGATTTGAGGTGTTAAGATCCTCTGCTGATAATGCTGAATGCTTTGTTTGTAAATTCTTCTCAAACTCTATTCTTCACTTAGATTATCTGCTGAGTGATATGCATATAACCCCTTCCGTGGTTTTTTCTACCATCGCTATCATCTCTAACCTTGATCCCCATAAAGCATGTGGACCCGATAGCATCCCTGTAATAGTCATCAAGAAGTGTGCTTCCGAACTAGCTCCTGTTCTCTCTAAACTGTATGATAAATGTCTCGCTACCTCCTACTTTTCAAAATTCAAAAATTAGTTACAGTAATGGATAAAATGTAATCGTTTTAAAAAAAAGTATATATATATAACAGTGAATGCTGGTCAATCTCCTCATATATTTCAGGAACTAAGCAAAGTATTATGAGATGGTAAAATATCGTTAGAAACAAAGAAAAGGGTACTGGACTGCTATATAATATCTAATCTAGTATATGGCATTGAATGCTGGGCCCATGCCTTTCAAAAGATAAGCGATTAAATTTAAGAGATTGGCAAATGTCGTTAGGGTGCTGAACTGCTACGTAATATCTAATCTCTTATATGACCTTAAATACTGGGCAATCTTCTCAGACCTGTTTTGAAACTAAGCAAAGTATTAAGAAATAAGAAAAATGTTGTTAGAAACAAAAAATATTGCTGAACTGCTATGCAATATCTAATCTAATATGGCCGTGAATACTGGACAGTCTTCTCACAGATGAAAAAATGGCTTGAAATGATAGAGGCATCTTTCTATCTTCAAATAACGGAACCTGTGTGCATCAAGAATGATCGACCAGGAAACTGATACTTACAATCGTAACGAGACAGCTGGAATTTCTGGGACATATGATGAGAAAACAGGGCATACTGAAGAAGGCAAGAAAAGTAGAAAGAAACAGCGAGGAACCTAGTTAATGAATTTGTGTTAATAAATGGCAGAGCAAAAACTAAGAAGTGTTGTAAGGATCAAAATTTAATGCAACCAAAAATTGTGAGGCGCTATGATCACCAACGTGATATATACAAGAAGAAAAATAAAGTAAAAGGAAAAGAGAGTATAGAATAAAAATATTATGCATTGCTTATCTCTTTTCGAAACTAACCTTGGCGTGTGACGAAGATTAGAAGGAATAAGGGAGAGTTTTAGAAGATACAGACAAAAAGCAGATGCATTAAATAAACTTTAATCTTAGTTTAAGTCATACGACTGCATTTATCTGAGGAGTAACGAGTAGCAACGTTTGTTAGATAAGGCTTTTAAGTTATTATGGTGTTGATTTTTACTCAGATATTCATTTATGCGGTTTGAACAATTTGACAATCCGTAAAGTAAGGAAACTCATAAACAAGATTAAATGATTTGCTGATTTGAACATTTCAAGCCGGCTCGATTTTTGATTAACGAGATTTTCAGCAGATTTCACAAAAAAAAAAAAAAATCACGCGAGATTGAATAAATAAAATGTCTATGAGGCTGAGCCGTGAAAACGTCATAAAAAATTCTTTACTATAATTATCTTTAGGCAAATAGACGTACAGCACATTATTAATGTAATGTTAAACCTCAAGAGCCACTCGAGATAGAGGGTTACCTTAAGGGGCGGTTTATGTGGATAAGAGGTTAAATCTAGACCTGAACAGGTTAAGATTGTAGCGATCGAGGAAACATTATCTTGGGAGTATGTTCCACAGGGCAGTGGTCAACCGGAACAAGCTGTTTGAGTGGAACTCGCTTCTTCCCTATGGAATGTAGAATAAGTGTTAGTGGTTCGCTACTATGTAAGTGATGTGGCAGGTCATAGCCGTGAAGTTAAGACCTGGTGGAACCCAGAAATAGAGTTCGTCTGAGCACTATCCATGGTAATAACGATCTTAACGGAGAACACTATTTCCTTGATACTGTTCTTATATGTTTTCTTAAGATTAGCCAATATAATTACTGATCACAACGCGCATATTTGAATTTATGTTGTCATTAGCGTTTCATTGTTATAAAAATACATAGCAGTTCGCAAGCGAAATCTGCTCTAATAATGCTTGACTTAAAAGGTAAACGATATATTCATTTTGCTAGTGTACTTCTTGAATTAGCGAGAGGGTAAAAACACTCCGCTGATCTTTTAGTTACCTGTTCCTCCCACAGAAACCGGATGTCACACATAGACGGTTAAATCTGGAGTGCCCATTCGTATACATATGGGCCAAGTACAGTAAATTTTACTCATAGCGAACGTTGTCATGTTGGTTTCTATATCCACGGACTCTCCCTGTTTATTGCAATAAGAAAGGTGTTGGTATCTCCGAGACAAAGTTTCTTTCGTAGAAGCGAAGAACAGATACTAGAAATTTATCTCAGCTCGAACGGAAATTTGCGCCCTATCTCATAGTCTTAGTAATTGGCAAGGTTGGTTTAATGTAGGCCGACACAAATAGATGCTAAAAAGAAACATTTACCGGTCTACTGTCATACTAGCGTCAGTATCCACCAATCTGACCTCTTTAGTTCAACGAGTAACATGCTACCGTAATGCTGGAATACCCAGGACCGGGCTTCTCCCATAGTTTACAGCGGAAAAATACTATACTTAAACCCCGGCCTGAAGATCACATAAAAGATTTTATCCTTTGTTTACTCGCCTCTCCCCGGTTGTGGGATATGACACACGGTCGGTGCAGTGTGTGGCACCCATACGGTACATATATGCTAAAGATAAAATAATTACCTACTGACTACGACCAGTGTCACACTGATGACGGAGGTTCTGCTGCGAAATGGAATCCTTGAAACGAGGCTTTCCTCATTATAAAAACCGTGAAGTGCCCTAAGGTAGAAACAATCTTGAGAGATGGAGAAAAGATACCACACTTTGATCCCCATCGAAGATAGTGTATAACAATAGAGATTCTACGGGGTGCGAGAAGGATGGTTACCAAGATTGTTGCATGGAAATTAAGACCTATCAAAGGGCGAAAAAAGTCTCGATGAGTCACCGACACCCTAAGAACTGTTCGTGTCTGAATAAAATTACCATGAAGACAGCAATAGGAAACTATTCCATGATTAACCCCCAAGTAAGTAATCAACCCCATAGCAACACAGAATATAAATATAAGAGCCTGGAGAATAGTAAGGATTCTTTTATGGATATAAAGTCGGGTCTCGAATTACTATTGTTATAAGATGATAAATTGATCCCTCAAACTTATTGCGTATTCATAAAATAATAGGATTTGCCGATAATGTAAAATATAACAACTGCATAAAAATAAATCAACAAACCAAATTCGGATTCTGGTTGATTTTGCTTCCTTCGCACTAATAACCTAGAAAATGCATAAACACATTTTCCGACGACGACGGATTAAATCGCAAATCAATCTGGGCTTCTACGTGGCAACCAATCTAGGAGAATGAATGTACTGAAATTAAAACCAGCCTGGAGAAGGATGACACCGATGAGACAAACTTTCACTAAGCACAACGGAAATACCACGTGTGGTGCCCCGACGACACTCAGGGGCTATAGAACTAATCACGTAACGAATACAGCAATGCCTTGAGATACGACCATACCGAATTCATTTTTAAATACGAGCCGGAGTTCGGCCAATTTTTTACCTTGAGACACGAGTTGAATTTTGAGATACAAGCAAGTTTCAATTAAGTACCCTCTAGTTTGGGCAGCAAGCGCCAATCTTCTCGTATTTCCACTCGCATTAAACGTGTCAATCTCGCTCCGGAAGGATCTCTGTTGTGTTTCGTTGTGTCTTTTTGACGTTATTTTGAAAAATCCCCTTAGTGACACCATGTATCTGAAAAAAGATAGGTGTAAAGAGCAGTGGTAACAAAACTGAAACGTATGATTTCGCTTGAGAAAAAGCGAAAAATTATAAAAAAGACGTACGAATAATGGATTTGGTGAGACAGTGTGAACTTTCTACATCGACGATAAAAAAAATTATAAATGTTAAAAAACTTAGTTACAGTAATGGATAAAATGTAAATGTTTTAAAACCTTCAAAAATTAAGTGATAAAATTAATCTTTGGTATCATAGACTCGGGTAGAAGTTGCTAGGCCAGGTTAGCGGTTGCAAGACGAGCTGCTGTTGTTTTTCTCTCTATCTCTTCCTTCAATTGGTCAATGACGTGTCTGTTCATGATTTAGTACAGTTTATTTCTTTACAATTCGTCTTTTCTCTTTTATGTTGTTGTTTGTAAAATACATTTCTTCTCTATTCACATCATAAATATAAAAATAGGGGGGGGGTAAATTTTAGGAAAATAAGGATGGTTTTTAGGGGCCTGGAACGAATTGGAAATATTCACATTGATTTCAATGGAGAAAATTGATTTGAGATACGAGTCTTTTGAGTTACGAGCTCGCTCTTGGAACGAATTAAACTTGTATCTCACGGTATTACTGTAATTAGAAAATTATTGAAAAACACACATGTGACAACATTTTAATATCTCTAGTTGGAAGCATTTAACAAAATAAGCTGTCAGTTTTGTGGCATAACGCTACGAGTGAATTAGAAAGTTCTCAGCGTGTTTCACTTTCTTAAGACAGTATTTTAATGGAGGAATGTTAGAATTTTGGTAAAGAAATGCTAAATAAAGTGACCTGTATTGTATTAGGTTGTCACATATGTATATGCCTGTATTTATTAGGTTGTCACACATGAAATGAGGCACTTTATAGGGAATTAGTAAAAAAGCTTCCGAAATGTTAAATACCTAATTTATTTAGTGGAAATAGGCATCATATTGTAGATTGATTGTGCTCCAACGTCCATCTAAATTCTTGATCTCATCTTTAAGAAAAATTCCATTCTTTGATGTGATAAACAGTTCAAATCTTCGATTAACTCTTCCTCATTCGAGAATGTTTTTTTGAGTATGGAAAGCTCAAAATGCTTAAATAAGTGATAAACAATATCATAGATGTCATGTGAATATGGAGGACGAGGCAAAAATTGAATAATTCAGGCGATGTAGCTTTTGGACATTTCATTGAGAAAAGTAAGACCGTGCGTTGTCGTGCTGCAAAATTGGTCCATCCTATTCACAAGGCTAGGATGTTTCTTTTACAATTTTTTTTTTGTGGATATACTCAATTTCTCCACAATACGAGTTTGTTACTGTTTTCCCTTGAGACAAGAATGAATAATGAATAAACCCTTTGAGATACCACCATACAGTAACATTTAGGGTGCAATGGAGGTTTTGGATATTGTTTTGGTGATTCACTTGCATCTAACCACTGGCTTAATCCCTTAATGTTGTCAAAGAGTATCCATTTCTTATCGCATGTAATGATTCGACGCAAACATGTTTTCCCCAATGTGCACTCATAGAGTAAGATTACTCGACATAGTTTCATTGTAAACATTTCCATTTGGCTTATGAGTAAAAATATATTGAAAGAAATGTTATCTGGAAAGAAAAAAGTCAGATATAAGTTTTTTTTTTATTTCTATCTCTAAAAGACAGCATGTGTGTGTGTGTGTGTGTGTGTGTGTGTGTGTGTGTGTGTGTGTGTGTGTGTGTAACGAATGCAGGGACGCAATTTTCGACGGATTTGCACCAAAATTTACATGTACATGTTCAAATTTAGCGGGAAGGCCGAGACCGACTTTGCATTTCTCAACTACCATCGATAGTGGAAATAATCGATTTTTCATGCTTCTACGGCACTTTTCATGTAGTTTGCGGCAATTTTCTACTGGCCAGAGTGAGAACCTCTAGCTGGCTGCCACAAATAGGCAGGAAGATTCTATTGGCTAGCGTGAGAGCCAACAGCTGACTGACACGAATGTTAACTAGCATGCAAAAAAAAAAAATCGATAGCTGCATTCGTCTCAAGTGTGAAATATTTAAATCTGCATGGCACTTTACTCCAATTGGCTCATTCACTTGCTTAAACTTAACGTTGATTCTGATTCCGCAGAACTGGGTTGGGTGTGAAAAAGTATTTGTTGTTAACATTCTTTTTTCATTCGGTTTTTCCAGTTACGAGTCCTTTTTTAAAGCTGATCGTTTTGTGTTCATTTTGTTTAGTTCTTTTTTCGTAACAGATTTAATGTTTAGTATAGAGCTTAGAAAAATTTGCAGTGTGAGATAGGCAAGAAGTAAGGCATGTAGCAACATCAGCACGGCAAGGGTCACTCCTTTAAAGGCAAGGAAGGGCAAAAATATTTTAAGTCAAGTGATAGCGATTGCTGTATGAGCCGTACGATTTTTGAATCAAGCACGGGTAACGCCGGATCATGCTGCTAGTTATTATTATATACTAAAGCGGTTAATTCTTTAGACTACCGAATCAACAACCAAAAAATATGTCATTTTATGTGTCACAACCTAATATATGCATGCAGAACTTTTTATTCAAAATTTAATTTGTAATTTTTTTTACAATTTTTCGTGCATACACTCACTTTATCCACACAATGAAGTTGTTAATGTTTTCCCTTGGGGAATGAATGAATGATGAAGAACCCCTTTGAAAGACTACAATACAGTAACTATTAATATTTTAGTGGTGCAACCTAATACAATACACGTGTATTGTATTAGGTTGTCACATATGTGTCTGTATTTATTAGGTTGTCACACATGAAATGACGCACTTTATAGGAAATGGAGAATGATTCGACCCGTGTGATGTCGTGCAACAAAATTGCTTCATCCTGTTCACAAGTCTAGGATGTTTTTGTGGACATACTCAATTTCTCTACAATACGAGGTTGCTGTTACTGTTTTCCCTTGAAGCAATAATGAATAAAGAATAATAACCCCTTTGAAGTGCCACCATACAGTAACATTTAAGGTTCAGTAGATGTTTGGGGTATTGTTTTGGGAATACACTTGGATTTAACCATTGGCCTACTCTCTTACTGTTGTCAAAGAGTATTCATTTCTCATCACGTGTAATGATTCGATGAAAAAATGGTTCTTTTTTCCCCAGTTTGTACTCATAGAGTAAGATTATTCGACATTGTTTCATTGTAATTATTTCCGCCGAGTAACAATATATTAAAAGAAAGGTTATCTTGAAAGAAAAAATGTCAAGAATAAGTCAAGATTTTTTTATATACTAAGAAGGTTACTTCGTTAGAGAAACGGATTAACAACCCCCCACCCAAAAAAATGTGTTACTCCATTGTTGAAAAACTAGTACATGCATTGAATTTGTCAACTAGCCTGTAAGGTTCATAACTCTCGCTCTAGTCTAGGATATTTCGGCACCCACTTATATCAGATTATGCAGGACATAAATTGAAGGGATCGGTTTTCTATTGTTATCAAGAAATAAGCTGCAATGTTGCATTGGAATCATCAAAGAGGCCTTCTCAAAGAGAAGCAAAATAATAAAAAAAAACAGTAATGTTTCTTTATCAACAAAAAAGATTACTGAACTGTTATGTAATATCTGTCCAACCACATGCAGTAAAAACTAGACAAACTTTACACAGATAAAGAAGAGACTTCAGCAATCATGTCGTTCTAGAGAAGGATACTGAGGATACTATGGAGATAAAATGGGAGCAACGACGAAATCTTAGAAAAATGGAAACTTAAAGGACACTTATGTTTAGAAACAGGAGATTTAAATTTTTTAGGGCACATAATGAAGAAAGAGGGATTGAAGAATTTGATACCCGTAAGGCATATTGAAGGTAGAGTGATAAAGCGAAGGAAAAGAGACAATGATTTACTAAATGAACCTGTGTAAATGGTTGGCAGAAAAGTGATTATGAGAGATACCAATAAGACATAAACTCATTAGACACTACAAATAACAGAAATGGTCACGAGATATAAAAAGGAAAAATGTCCCTCATTAATATTTCATATATATATATATATATATATATATATATATATATATATATATATATTAAATAAAAACAGACCACTTTAAGCTTCCATGTAATAAATTATTTCACCACAACCCTTTTAAAGGACTGCAGATCATCATACTTTACTTCCAAAGTTTGAAAAGAAAATGAACAGAAATTTACACATTTTTGACGGGTTGTATTAAGCATATGTAAATTAACGAAGTGAGGAAATGTGGGGAGAGAAGAGACATGAGTGAGTTACATGTAATTTAATATTTCTATTCTTTCATACTTAAAATTATATATATATATATATATATATATATATATATATATATATAGAGAGAGAGAGAGAGAAGAGAGAGAGAATTATTGGAAAAAGTGAAAAACTCTCCATTTGTTTCTTTTATCGAATTTACCTATAACGAATTTTTTTCCTTTTTTTTTTTTTTTTTTTTTTGTTAAATTAAATCATTTCACCCTATTCAAGTCGGCAATCCCACTGGAATAAAGAGTGCTACAGCGACTGAACGATAATGACAAGTAGGAAGTGCGAGAAAAGAAACTGTTGGAGTAGACTACCGATTGCATCTACTTACTTCAACATTAAAAGGCCGTGACTTAACTTCCAATCTAGTAGCCCGCTTGAATTCCATTAGTCGGATCACCAGGGAAGAAGAAGCTTGTCAGAGGAGTTGCCATGAAACTATTCGTAGAAAAGACAGAGGGAAACCACGACATGTCGGTGAGAAAGTGACTGATGTCGAGATGCCGGGTCAGGATCGATTATATTACAGATACTTCTTTTAATTTTGTCAAGAATTTCAAGAAATACAGAAGGAGCACCAGGCCATATATGACAAGAGTGTTTAGTGCCCGGATGAATGGTAGATTTGTAAATGTCCAAGATGGATTCTGATATGAACGTTTTTGAGTACGACACAGTGAACTAACTTTTCATATAGTGGACGAAGCAATTGATTTTATAAAATCACTCCAATTCATGTCAGGGGAAAACGTGAGGCCAAGAAGGTATAACATTTTGCCTCCCAAAAGTTTAGCATCATTTTCAGACAGAAATGATTCTCTGTGGGGATTAAATTAAATCGATTTGTTTTGGAGGCGTGCAAACTTACAAGCCATTTTTGTTCGTGCTCACCACTCATTGGAGGTCCTTTACAAGAGCAGTTTTACTATGTCAAATCTGTCGGATTTGTTACTGAGACAGGATTAAATGTTAGTGTCATCTGCATACCCAACTAGTTGGTAACTGATGACATCGGGGAGATCATTGATGAAGATTAGAAGCAGTGTAAGTCCCAGGATAGAGCCCTGGGGGCCCCCACGTACGTATGCAAGGATCTGGAAGCGAGCCCGTTTAACACGACCTTCAAACAATAAACACAGGTTGAAAGTGTAAAAAATAATTTTATATAACAAAACAATTGAATAGTGAGAGAATATAAGATAGAAAATGTAAGTTCAACAAGAGGATCTTATCTTATACTAGATACCAGTCTAATTATCCATGTTTGTAACAAGAGATAGATGTTCTTTAGAATCGGTAATTATTCCTTTGGCAATGTAAACTGGGAGATTCCGGAATTGTACTTGTATTTCGTTCCACATCTAGTAATCGAAATAAATCAAAGATAACACTAGTAATTTCTTTGGGAATGGTATTTTCTTATTTGGTACACATCTAGTAATCTAATAAATCCAAGATAAAACTGCAAAGATTTCTTCGAGAATAATATTTTAATATTTTTTACACATCTAGTAATCAAATATGTCTATTTATAATGAACACACGATGGGAGTCAATTTATTCCCGATTTGACGTAGTCAGAAATTTTCGGGAAACTGAAAATATATTTCAAAAGCCACACTTGTCGAAGCATGACACGTGGGCTTATGTTACCGCCTTTTATTTATTCCATTATGAGGTCAAACTGTTCACACGCAATCCGAGGCCTCTTTTGCGTCTGTACTGATGCGTGTTCACTACAATATTAAGGGTCATATTACAGTTGTAAAATCGAAATACCACATAATTAAGAAAAATAAAAATGGCCGCATTACCGGTCCTCTGGTACCAGTGCTAAATCTTAAACGAAATTATGCACAGCGACTAAAAATGAAAACCGAAAACTAAATGTTATATAAAAAACAAAAAAAAACTTACTGGTTAATTTACCTTTAAACATACCAACCATGACTTCTGCTTACATAGCGTTGCCTGGCCACCTAGAATTTCAGATATTCGGTATTATCTGTACTTAGTACTTAGAACATATTTCGTGATTTTGGTTAGATTGGTTAGTTTGGTAGAAAATGTTCAGTTATCAACGAATCAGTGCTATTCATGCAAATTGTCCACCTTCCACTTGAAAATATTCCTGGGACAAGTTGATTCATCCATGCTTCCAAACTTTTTTCCTACATATTCAGTGTCACAGATTTTGTTTGTGAAATAAATTTGAAGATACATTTTAAAGATTCAAACTGGCAACATATCTTCGAATTTCAGACTTCGAAATTCAGGATGTTTCATACAAATGGCTGCCGTTTAATTAAACCTGCACAGAACGAATTTTTAATTGTTATAACTGATCGATGTTGTTATACATCAAACAGATCTTTAGATTCCAGTAAACACTTCTTTTACATATAAATAAAATATAACATCAATAACGGATCGGGTTTCCTGTGAATTTCCCAAAAAAAAACCCAACTATCAATTACATTAAGTTTTTCTCTTAGCAATTCATCCCTGAAATGATTTTGGATGAGATCGAAAGTCCTTGGGGAAATAAATAAATAAAAACTAATGTGGGACCTTCCTTAATGAATTTAAAACAAAATTAAGAAACTGATCTGTGAATTTGAGAGGATTAAAATAAAATAAGTAGACATGATAACACCCAGATTATTGAAGCATATATATATATATATATATATATATATATATATATGATTAATACAAATATAAAAGTTGTCACATCTTAGTAATGCTATATACATACATTTAACTTATACACAAAAATAGGCGTTTAAAAAGATCAGTCACAAATTATAATGAAATGCCACCCCGCTGTGCCGCACTATGGTGAAAACATAAGAACTCCTCTTACTACACAGACAGGCATACACAATTAAAAATACACATTACCATCAGATGCCCACTTAGACATACAAATAATCTTTACGAACTTACGTATATATTGAATTATCTACGGGTTTAATGCACCTGATACGTGACTGACCAATGAAAACTGATCCAGACAAAATTCAATATACTGAAGTGCCTGTCTTTTTTTTCTCTCAATCTCTGCCGAAGTTTTAATAAAAGTGAAACATGTTAGATCGATATACGTTTCTTATTTGTTCTTCATTTTACCATATATATATATATATATATATATATATATATATATATATATATATATATATATATGTAAAAATATATGGATATAGATTCGACAGTATGAAAAAAAATATACGGAAAAAACAAACAAAAATCATTATATGCAATTATGCTGTTTTAATGTTAATATGTCAACGTCGGACGTTTCGGTCTAATAAACCATCTTCAAGACATATTCATAAAATATAATTAACATTATCAATTCAACATGACAAAGACGATGGACATAAGAACAACACTTATCCAAACAGATAACTGAAATTATATTTTATGAATATGTCCTGAAGATGGTTTATTAGTCCGAAACGTCCGACGTTGACATTATATTAACATTAAAACAGCATAATTGCATATAAGGATTTTTTTGTTTGTTTTTTTCGTATATTTTTCTTCATATATATATATATATATATATATATATATATATATATATATATATATATATATATTAATGAATCAAAAATGTGATAGAGGTGTCAGTACGTCAAAACCTCAGATGATTTATTATACATTTATTATAATAAATAATTATGTGCAAATATATTTTATATGTGAATTCCTTAGATGGCAGGTTACTGGTACTTATATCATTTACATTATTTCCTAATTTTCTCATCAATGTTATTATCACAAAGTTTCACCTGTTGGTCCCATCATTGCTAGATTAGGAGGGTCACCTCTGTAGGTCTAATATGCGAGCTATTAATAAATAAACAAAAATGTCAGTAGGATTCACCAGAAGCATCACCGGGTTTGAAAAGTATCAACAGAAGAAAAGAAATCCGGAGGTTAAAGCAGTCAAGCGTGACAGCAGCACGTGTAGGATTGTTTCGGCAGCAGACAGGATAGAAAAACATTAGGTTTAAGACTCCAAGTTCTAGGTCCGTGATTGACCCAAAGGATTACTAAGTGGATTAAAACATTGGCTCGAGAAATTAGTTGTGAGTTTATTACAGACAAGATATCACTGAAATAAAAATAGCTAGATTAAATATAGGGTTGTCCAAAATTTCTTGTGGGTCGAAAGATACCTGAAGAAAGACTAAAGGCACCATGACAGAAACCTTGTAACAGTCGCAACAAAGATGAGGATATTAATACGAATGTAAATATAATTGTTTAACATAATTTTTGCTAATGGATTTAAGCTGTGGATATTGATCTCAAGGATCTAAGATTATAGAGTTAAAATTCCAGATCAAATTTCAGGCAATATCTTTGTCGGCTTCTGAACCCAGTATGTTTAAGATATACTTTATTTAAGAAGGTTGACGTCAGATTCAAATATACTTGATAGAGAAAAGTAGAATTGTAGAACAGAAATACAACAGAAGATTATTTACAAAGAACAAAAAGAGATTTCTCTTAGCGAAATAAGCTGGTAATAAGAAAAGTTATTTCTCTGTTCAGCTTAAATGTAAGAATCAGACGAGTTCATGATCGCCCGCCAGAACTATGCAAAAGGTCAGTTCTTACGAAGAACTTTGTACTAGATTCCAATCCAAAGAATGGAATAAAATAATAAAAGAACACCACTGGTTAAAACAAGGAAAAAAAACTCTTCCCGCCAGTAATAAAATGAAAAAAAAATCTGTGGATTCTGTCAAGTTGGACTTTCTGTGAACACAAATTTGAAGGTTTCTTTTTTTCTTTATTTACTCTCTCTCTCTCTCTCTCTCTCTCTCTCTCTCTCTCTCTGTTATATACAGGTTGTGGCAAAAAATACGCGCTTTTTATTTCTTAACTTTTATTGGGCAAAAATAAATTACAATAGTTTTAAAAAAATTATAAATATTGTCACATCATAACAGCAAAATTTGTTATAATTTGTTATAATTAACAAACTATTTGACATGTCCAAAATGCCGCCCCTTCATGTTCAATGCAACACTGAAATCTATAAAAAGCACTTCTACAAATCATTTGACAAATTTCTATAGTAATTTCAGAAAGATTATCAGAAATTGTTTGTTTTAATTCAGGAATTAGATCTTCTAGTATACCTCACAAGAAAATGTCTGGTGGTGTTAGGTGTGGTGATGGTGAGAGACACTTAATTGCTCCATGTCCTCCGATCTACTTCAGATTTAAAAAACAAAAAAAAAAGATCTTTCAGTACACGCCCACAAGAAAAAGTCTGATGGTGGTAAGTGTGGCGATCATCATGGCCACTCAATTGCTCCACGTCGTCCTATCTACCTCAGCTCGAAATTAAGATTTAACTTTTCTCGAAAATAGTAATTCTTAATCAATCGTATGTTCACTAAATGTTAGTAAATAAAAAAGCCGTTACTTTTGCCGCGCCCTGATATCAATATATATATATATATATATATATATATATATATATATATATATAGATAGATAGATAGATAGATAGATAGATCTCCAAGTACAGGGTTTGTGTACATGGAATAAAATGCCTATAACCAAAAACACCATTCTTAAAAGTGTGTTCAATAACGAGTAGAGCTAATAATATTTATTCAAACTTATAAAATATACATGCTAAAAGATCACTACAAAAGTTGCAATTTTGTTTCGACACTTCAGGTGTCTTATCAGATGATGAGGTAGAAAGAAAAATAAACGATTTTAAGAATTCAAAAAACTTTGTTATCTGTGTTTTCCCTACTGAGGAGTTTTGATTGAAGTGCCGAAACAAAATTGCAACATTTGTAGTGAGCTTATAACATGCATATGTTATAAAGTTGAATAAATATCATATATATATATAAAGAAATGGACAAGGTCCGACAATTTATTTATTAAAGACATTTTTATGTTTAACGTTCTTTTTATAGATACAAGTATTTAAGTAAATGCTCTGTTTATAATAAACAGTATTAAATAACATTTACCGGCGTGAATGTCCGAATAATTTTCATAGAAAATATTCGTCCTTTGACAGATTCGAACCTGCATCCTATACGGAACCGTCATTTACGCTGACGTGCCTTACCGTCTCGGCCACAAAGGAGCTTTCGGTAGGCAAGGTTTATAAGCAGTAAATTCGACCTTCCCTACCGAATGCTCCTTTGTGGCTGGTCGATAAGGCACGTCAGCGTAAATGACGGTTCCGTATAGGATGCAGGTTCGAATCCTGTCAAAGGACGAATATTTTCTATGAAAATTTCTCGACATTCAGGCCGGTAAATGTTTATTTATATATATATATATATATATATATATATATATATATATAATAAAAAGGCTTAAACACTAATATTCCATGGTCATAATTTATTCCATTGTAATCGTAAATACGATCCAATTCATCAGACCTACAAATTCAAAAAGAAAACAGAAAAAACCCAACTCCGGAAATAAAAACAGAATTTAGAGAGAAAAACCCTTAAAATTTATACTAAGATAAATATGCAAATGCCACTTCATTTGCATATTTATCTTAGTATAAATTTTAATGGTTTTATATATTTTTTTGTGTGAGGTGCTATTTTTGTTTTTTTGCATTTAATATTTTAATTTCAGTTAATGTTTTTTTTTAATATTTTGTTATTTTTAATTAATTAACTAATTAATATATTTATATATTATTTATTTTTATATAGTATTATCTCTTGATTCTAAAGGCATCTTTTGATTCCATTATTCTTAAGACACTTTTCATTAATTTTTTCCAAATTTAAGTTTTTTTTTATATTATATACTAAATTTCAAATATAAATTTTCTACTTGTGAATGGGTATTAATTAATATAAATTTAATTTAATATGTGTTAATTTGGATTTATTCGTCCTATGATATTTATCCCCGACCAATTTTTTATTATTTTTTTTTATATTTCCCTTAATTTTCTTTTCTGATATATTTGTTAATTTAATTTCTTTTCTGATATATTTGTTAATTTAATTTTCTTTAATTCTGAATTATCTCCCTTTCATATTTATGTGTTTATCTCTTATTATTTCATATAATATTTGTATTTTCATTAATTTCGGAAACTTCCTTTAGTCTATCTCTGATTTCTGCCGGGTGTATTAAATAGGTCATTTCTTTCTCTCCTTTTTTTTTCTCTTTCGCTCTTCCTTTCCCCTCTGACCATCATATCAAGTCTTTACATCACTTCCTGTATCTTTTACTACCTTTACTTCCTTTCCCTTCTTCATCTTATTTTTCCCCTCTTTTATCCTTTCTTTCCTCGCTCTTCTCTGTTTTTTTTTTTATTATTTCAAAATCTATCATCCATTGATTGTTTGAAAAATCCTGTAATTTAATTTTACAAATAGAAAATGATCATTTACATAATGGTACCTTAATTCCGATTGTATGATTGATATATATATATATATATATATATATATATATATATATATATATATATATATATATATATATATATATATTCAATGATATTCGGTTAAGTAATTTTGATGTATTATGTCTATTTTTTTTTAGTTTTAATCTTGTCATTTCCATGAATTAATTTCATGGTGGTTACAGAAAATTATTTAAAAAAAAATACCAAAATATTCTTTCAAATAATTTTTTATTTTCCCAAGTAAAAAAATATTTTCTTCAGCCACCAAGAAACTAATTCCTGGACTTGAAACGATTAAAACTGAAATAGATATAATACGTATAAATTATGTAACCTAACATGCTTGAACGAGAACATGCTGCATATATATATATATATATATATATATATATATATATATATATATATATATATATATATATATATATATATATATATATATATATATATATATATATATATATATATATATATATATATATATATATATATATATAGACTCTTCAGGAAGAGCGACTTGAATCAATGGCGGTCACTGTGTGTGTTTCTCTAAAATAAATACGCTAAAATTCACCTTCATCGTTTCCATGCGCCGACGACTTAGTGGTAGAATCTCCGACTGACACCAATACAGTCGGGTTTCGGTCCTAACTAGAGGCCACCGGATGTCTAGCCACACTGAAGAGCTTCAAAACAGTCTGTCTGTGGATGACTTTATTTTTTTTATTTATATTTTTTTTTTTATATATATATATATATATATATATAATCCCGGCTCTTATTTTAATATATTTAATTTTATAGCCACAAATATTTAAGTAAATTGTCCGTTTATTATTATTGTAGTAGTAGTAGCAGTAGTAGTAGTAGAAGTAGTAGTAGTAGTAATAAAAAAAAGCGCTGTTTTTTAATTAAACAGCAATCTTTATCCAACTACATCTACCGGCCTGAATATTCGAGAAATCTTGTCAAACCAAAATTGCTGACAGGTTCGCCTCATCCATACTTCCCAGAATTCGAAAGCATTCTCTACAGAGAAACGTTCCCAAACCTATAGCTATTCAGGTTCAAACGGACTACATTCCAGACTCGCACCAGTTCAGAGATTTACAGTTAGGAGCCGACCTTCGTATTGCATTGGTAAGAAGGGAATTACACTTAGAAAACTTCTCGATAACTGCTTCTTTGGGAACAGACTCCTGAGTGGGTGCAATCTTAACCCCTTTTAAACCTAGCGTCAATTAAAAATCCTGATAACCTGCACACCCATACAATAAATTCATTAGTTAAACCTCTACCTTGAGTGGCTCTTGTGTTGGGTGAATATATGGTAAAAACAATAAGAAATTTATTCAAAAAGACTGGTTTACTCTGTTAATAGAATTTCTGTTTCTTTGGCCTATATATTTTGAATTAATTTACAAAAAAAGAAATTGTCGCATTTAATTTCTTTAATAAATACTAGTTTTACTTGGAGAAATTTCACAGTTTTTCTATTTCAATTTTTGTTAAATCTTAATTCTTCAATTAATAATTGAATATGCTCATGGCGAGTTCTACGATAATAAAATATCCGTAGAAATTTCCATATCTTATTGTTAGGTGTATTTGAGTTTAACAAATATTCAAAAACAATCATAAAATATGAATGCTGGTCGTTATTTTAAGAAGGAAGGGGTACAAATGAAGAGATTTGAAATTGAATCTTTTTTTTTTCCATTTTACTGAAAGCACTCTATATTCTACTCTTTCTTTCGCTCGTTTTTCTCACGGAAGCCAAATAATGTCATTTCCTTTCCCGCTAGGAGATCAAAACAGAATAGTCCATTATTTCTGAGGTATTGGCAGGAGACGTTAAACACTTCTTTCTTTCTTTCTTTCTTTCTTTCTTTTTCTTTTTTCTTTTCTTTCTTTCTTTCTTTTTCCTTTCCTTAATGAGACCAAGTAGTATCTTTTCTCCTCTTTCCATGCGATCAAAACAGAATAGTCCATTATTTCTGAAGTATTGGCAGGAGACGTTAAACACTTCTTTCTTTCTTTCTTTCTTTCTTTCTTTCTTTCTTTCTTTCTTTCTTTCCTTTCCTTAATGAGACCAAGTAGTATCTTTTCTCCTCTTTCCATGCGATCAAAACGGAATAGTCCATTATTTCTGAGGTATTGGCAGGAGACGTTAAACACTTCTTTTCTTTCTTTCTTTCTTTCTTTCTTTCTTTCTTTCTTTCTTTCTTTCTTTCTTTCCTTTCCTTAATGAGACCAAGTAGTATCTTTTCTCCTCTTTCCATGCGATCAAAACGGAATAGTCCATTATTTCTGAAGTATTTTAAACACTTCCTTTTCTTTCTTTCTTTCTTTCTTTCTTTCTTTCTTTCAGTGAAACCAAGTAATGTATTTTCTCCTCTTTCCAGGAGATCAAATCGGAATAGTATATTACTTATGATGTAATTGCAGGAAATGTTACACACCTTTTGCTTTCTTTCTTTCTTTCTTTTTTCCTTCCTTCCTTCCTTCCTTCCTTTCTTTCTCTCACTGAAACGAAATATAATTTTCCCCCTCTTTCCATGCGTCAAAACGAAATAGTCTATTATTTAGGGTGTATTGGCAGGACGTAACGGTTGTGCGAACTAATGAAGTGAGGGAAAAGGAAAATTGTAATAGGATTATTACACCTTTTTGTTGCGTGTCTCTTTAAGAGGTAAAATACCACGACTCTCCCATGTCTCTGTTATCCATTCACGCAAACACATTAATTTCATTACTCTCTGTTTCTCTCCACGCCTTCCTATGTTCAATATGTCCTCAGAGTCTTATATTTTCCAAGCTATCTTTCTCATTATGCATCCCAGAAGTTTCAACTCTCTTTTATATTTTATGTATGTGTCCTTTGAGTCCCCATAATCATTAAAGACTTTCTTGTTGGTGCCAAGTTTAGTTGATAGAATTTTCAACATCCGCCTGGAGAAGAACATTTCTGTTGCTTGAAGTCTCTTCTTCATATATATTGTATGATTTATTTATTTATATAATTTTTACGGCTTATCAACCTTTTCAAGGTTATTTAAAACTGGAAAATATTTTGGGATTGTAGGAATTTTTGAAGGAGATAATGATGAGTTTTTTATACAATTCCTACTCTTCAACCCAAAGAAAAGAGGGAAAGATGGACATTTATGCCTTTACCAAAGGTATTTTCATCTAAATGAATGAAAACACCCGCCAACATATATTACCCCGAGTTGTTATCCATTACATCACCTGCCCATCCAAGTTTACATCACCCGCTCATCCAAGCTTAGAGCACCTGCCCATCCAAGCTTACATCACCCGCCCATTCAAGCTTAGAGCACCTTCCCATCCAAGCTTACATCACCCGCCCATTCAAGCTTAGAGCACCTGCCAGCCCAAGCTTACAGGATCTGCCCATCCAAGCTTAGAGCACCTGCCCATCCAAGCTTACAGGATCTGCCCATCCAAGCTTACATCACCCGCTCATCCACGCTTAGAGCACCTGCCCATCCAAGCTTACATCACCCGCCCATTCAAGCTTAGAGCACCTGCCCATCCAAGCTTACACGATCCGCCCATCCAAGGTTAGAGCACCTGCCCATTCAAGCTTACATCACCCGCCTATCCAAGTTTAGTACCCATCCAAGGTTACAACACCCGCATCCAAGTTTATATCACCCGCCCATCCAAGCTTACATCATCCACCCATCCAATGTTAGAGCACCTGTCCATACAAGCTTACGGCCCCCGCCCATCCAAGCTTACATCACCTGCCCTTCCAAGCTTAGAGCACCTGACCCATCCAAGCTTAGAACACCTGCCCATCCAAGCTTAGATCACCTGGCCATAAAAGCTTAGATCACCTGCCCATCCAAGCTTACATCACACGCCCATATAAGCTTAGAGCACCTACCCATCCATGCTTACAGCATCCACCTATCTAAGCTTAGAGCACCTACTCATCCATGCTTACAGCATCCACCTATCTAAGCTTAGAACACCCGCCCATCCAAGCTTACATCACCCGCCCATCCAAGCTTACATCACCCGCCCATCCTAGTTTACATCACCCGCCCATCCTAGCTTACATCACCCGCCCATCCAAGCTTACAACACGCATTTAGGTACTGATCAGACTCAACGTTGCTTAAATTTGGGGATCGTACGGAACTGGTGTTTCAACGTGATATGGATGTAAGCCTCCATTTCATGTTTTACACAAGAAGAAGACTCTTACAGCATTCACTATTATATAGCAGAATATATATATATATATATATATATATATATATATATATAACACAGCGCGATAGACATTATAATCTTAAGTTCACACGATATATTGCTCAGATGAGAGAAGTATTTATCAACATTGGTTTCTTACTTATGCTATATTCAGTCTATTTTCCATCCTCACGTGTATATCGATGTGGGCATATCGATTTTTCTTTCTATCATTTGACAACATTTTCCATTTCCCTGTAACAACCATTAAAAACGTCTATCTTCCTTTCATTTTTCGTTCATTCATTTTCTCACTGAAACCAGGTGGCGCCTTTGATATAATTTTTTGTTTTTACACGCAATCAAATCTGAATAGTCCATTATTTATGACGTATTTGCAGGAGACATTAAACACTTCTTTCATTCTTTTACTCACTGAAACCAAGGCGTGTCTTTTCCCTTTAAGAAAAATGACGACATATGGATCATATGTATATTATCAATCTATTCATATCTACGTCATAAATATTTATCTCATTCTTTTCATTATCTATATATCTATCTCTCTATTATTCATTTCTTCATAACTATATATTTTTCTGTCTTTTGTTGATTTTCCACTCTCAGGTGAAAAGACGTCTTTCTTTCCTTATATTTTCTTAATTTTTATTGGAATGTTTTTTGTTTTTTATATATATATATATATATATATTTCTCTTTCTTGTTTCTTTCAATTCTTTCCAGTATTCCTTTTTCTCTTTCCCCATTTTGCTCATTTTATTTCTTTTCTTTTGTCACTGCTTCATTTCACTTTATCTGTTCTTTTCTTTTTAAGTGCCGTGTCCTTTCAGGACATAGGCGATCAGGGCTCTCCACTTCCTCCCTATCCCTTGTAGCTCTCAACAAATTCCGTCCCTCTGCCACCTCCCCCAGAGCACGTTTTGTCATTCACTTGCTTAAGCCCGCCAGGTATGTCATACGTTGTTTTCCCTTGTCTCTCTTTCCCTCCATTCGACCTGTGAGTATCAGATTCTCCAGACCCTCCTTTCTCATTATGTGTCTCAGAAACCTCTTTCTGATTTTAAGTATAAGCCTCCTCCTTGTTTTCATCTTCTCTAAGACCTCATTGTTATTCACACGCTCGGTCCACCATATCCTTAGCATCCTTCTGTAGAACTAAATTTCCGTCGCCTCGAGTCTCTTCATCTTTGAGGAGACCGTCCAACATTCACTGGCATAAAGGAGGACAGATGTGATACAACAGCTCAGTACTCTTTTCTTTATTACCAAAGAAATCCTGCTGTATTGCAATACTGTGCCCAGCTTTTGGAATGCGTCCTTAGCCATATCAATACGTCTACGGATCTCAGTGTTGCAGTCACTCTTCCTTATTCCTCCTTATCTATCTATCTATCTATCTATCTATCTATCTATTTCTGACACACTTCTTCTTCTTCTTCTTCTTCTTCTTCTTCTTCTTCTTCTAACCTTTCATTGAATTACGCCGTCTCTCCCCATCAAACCCCGATTTTTTAATATCCTTACATAGCGTCTCATCTCTCAATAGCCTTCTAATGAGGAGTGCCCCCTCTTTTGCTACAATAAACTTCCAGCTGACACTGCGGATTTCTCTTACTGTACAAAGGGACAAATAATCACTATTGGAAATTGCAACGTAGCGTCCTTTAGTCCCATTGGTTAAAAATTGACCTCCAAATAATCCACTACTGACATTGGCGCTTCATTTTATTTGGTAGAAAGCAGAAAAATGCAGATCTTGTTCGTGGCGGGTGAAATACAGTTACGTAGGGTCAGTGTAGTGTGGTGATTGGCCGCTCAAAAGTTGACTCACCCGAAAAAGGGCGAAAACAGAAAGAAAGGGTCGAAGGAATGGAGTCAGGTTGTCTGGAATTTTGAATGGGAAGAATATACGTGAACAGCAGCAACCTTTTTCATTTTTTCAGATTTGTACGCTGAGTAGGAATGGTACTTCAGTAGAGAATTCCAGTCCCGCAGCACGTAGATAAAATCTGAGAAATTAGTTTTCTTTTTTAAAAAAATGGCTGAAATCTTTGCCACCAACACCCAAACATATGAAAATAGATTTAAATCATAAAAACTGTTACCCCAGAAAAAAGTCTTTCAACAAAAGTATCGAGATCAATCCTCTCTATAATTATAGACAGACTAGCAGCATGGCCCGGCGTTGCCCGTGCCTGATTCAAACATCGTACGACTCATACAGCAATCGCTATCACTTGACTTAAATTATTTTTGCCCTTCCTTGCCTTTAAAGGATTGCCCTTTGTCATGCTGATGTTGCTACATGCCTTACTTCTTGCCAATCTCACACTGCGAATTTTTTCTAAGCTCTATACTAAACATTAAATCTGTTACGAAAAAAAGAACTAAACAAAATGAACACAAAACGATCAGCTTTAAAAAGGACTCGCAACTGGAAAAACCGAATGAAAAAAGAATGTTAACAACAAATACTTTTTCACACCCAACCCAGTTCTGCGGAATCAGAATCAACGTTGAGTTTAAGCAAGCGAATGAGCCAATTGGAGTAGAGTACCATGAAGATTTAAATTTTTTCCCACTTGTGACGCATGCAGCTAGTGATTTTTTTGCATGCTAGTTAACATTCATGTCAGTCCGCTGTTGGCTCTCACGCTGGCCAATAGAATCTTCCAGCCTATTCGTGGAAGCCAGCTATAGGCTCACACTCTGGCCAGTAGAAAATGGCCGCAAACTACATGAAAACTGCCGTAGAAGGATGAAAAAAATCGATTATTTCCACTATCGATAGGACTTGGGAAATAAAAAGTCGGCCTTGGCCTTCCCGCTAATTTGGAGCATGTGGATGTAAATTTTGGTGCAAATCCGTCGAAAATTGCGGCCATGCATTCGTTACACACACGCACACACACGCACACACACACACACACACACACATCCTGCCTTTTATAGATAGAGATAATCATGGTTTTAGTGATACAAGACTTACTAATTAATCGGGCCAGAAAGGTTTTATCGTCTGAGTCCATCCTTCAAATCTATATAAATCAACCATTCGTCCTTGCATGGAATAATGCTGTCATATATAGTCTAGTGCTCCCGTTGTTCGCCTTAAGGTCCTCGACAAAACCCAGAGACGAATATGCACGATGATAGGTCCTGATCTGGCATCTAGTCTACAATCGCTATCCCACAGATGCCGTGGCTTCCCTCTGTCTCTCCTATAAGTATTTCAAGGCAACTTTTCCGGCGATCTACTTTCGCTGGTTCCCAGACTGCATTAATTTAAGCGAGCAACTAGGTTGGCATCTCGGTCCCACCCTTTCACTGTCAAATGTAAAATCTCTCGAACAGCTTCTTCTCCCGCGCTTCCCGTCTGTGGAACTCCCTTCCCCTTGCTTGCTTCTCCAATGATTATAATCTTCGAATATTCAAGTGTAATGTCAATCGACATCTGACACCCTGAGCTTGTTCCCCGTCCTTCTCTATATCGTTTCCTCAAACCCGCCTCTTTACTCTTGTTCTCAACCCTCTGTGACCCCCTGCGTGCTAGTGGCACTCCTGACTTGCTTGGGGTGAAGAAGCGGATTCATACATTTCCCAAGGGTAATTGCGCGCCATTTTAATAACTACATATAAATCAATATTTGGTTGATTTTGTTTATCCACATATCATGAACTCGATCGGAATTGGAACTCGGGTTTTCGATTAACACTTCTGAGCCATTATACCACCCACACATCGAAACACGCAGCAACTGGTATTCCGAAGCGGTTACCCATCTAAGTACTAGCCATGTTCGATGTTGTTTAACTTCGGTGATCGTACGGGAACGTGTGTTTCAACGTGATGAGAACGTAAGCCGTTAAGATTTGGTAAATAAACAGATTTGAATTATAGCAAACAACTTATTAAAACATGTTCTGTTGATATTGTAGATTTTTAAAAGAACATATTTTGTTAATCAATTTCATTAAAAAAGAATTTTTTTTTGGAAAATTATAAATAAAATACGATATCCCTACTAACTGGTATACCAAATTAAAATAAAAATTAAAATAAAATTTAATTAAACTCACGGAGAAATAAAAATAATTACACTAAAACTGATATTAAATTATTAATCTGAAAAGTTTCATCGTTTAATTATGTGTACAGGGTATTGCACAAGTGTTGAAACAAAGCAAGCGGTCACTCAGATGGGGAGAGTACGAGGAGCGTGAGGAGTTTGATGAGGAGGAACAATGGTACCAGCAGAATGGTACTTCTCACACTGCTAATGTTACCATGGCTTGGCTTCGTCAAATGTTTGGGGAGCGTATCTTCAACCGCAAATCCGAAGTGGAATGTGCACTTCACTCGCCTTATCTGGAGCATTTAGTCTAGGGATCCTCTACACATTTTTGGTTCATGTTTGAGACTACATGGTTGCAGATCCTAAACTGTTATCCTTTTACCTTTCAATAAACGTAATTTCAAATACTCTATCATTTGTGGTCCTTGATTTGTTTCCGTAGATTTTGTTTCAAAGTTTTTAAACACCCTGTAGTTATTATTAGAAATGTTTTACCCACATTCAAATAGATCTGAGCATTTTTCTATTAACACTTCATGCGTATTCTTGTGTTTACTACTACATCCGTGCACCCCAGATATAAACAAATAACAGTCGGAGTAATAGCCCGAGTTAAAGTAGTAAAATAATCATTCATTCAAAAATCCTCCTGTAGCTAGCCTATTTCCGGCCGTATGAAAACAGTTTTCAAAGAAGAAGCATAACAATATAAAAATGTAAAACACTTCAACAATTTCTGAAATGTCAAAATTCTGGATTTACAATTTATCTGATTTCTTCTCGTTTTCTTTTTTCTTTGTGGATGATTTGAATATTTTTACAAGGAGAAATATTCTCTGCCCCCCTCAACTTTCCACGATATCATATTTTTAACATATCGTTTATTAAGAAGGATAGGCGTCATAGAAAAAGATTCTCTTATGAAAAATTTTCGAAACATTTTTAGCGAAATCTCTGAAAAAAATTCTGTTATTAGCAGATTTTTCCTCTAAAAAATTAACATGCAAAATACCCCCAGCATCTCAGAAAACTGTCACCATCACATTTCCTCTTGAGCAATTTTTTCTTGCTTTAATTGAACTCTTTCCATGTTTGGGTGACCTATGCCTTAAGCAAGCGTTAACTTACCGATCACCCTGTTTCAACTCCAGTTACAATTCGTCTCGGAAAACCTTCAAGGTTTTAATCCTTCTGTTGATAAATTTAATTGAAAGCTTTAGTCTTGTTTGTTGCTGACCTCTGTTCAACAGCGTTGCTCAGCTGTCATTTTTAGAAATAAATTTTTGGGTTGGAGCAATTTCAATTTAGGGTATTAGCTATTAGGGACATTCAATTAAACCTCAAGCAGCATCTATTTTTCCTCCAAAATTAATTCTGATGGTCTGCCGATCCGTTCATCATTTTTACATCTGTCTCATCCTTCTTTAAAAATGATTTTCCATTGGTACATTGCTGATTCATTTGGGGAATTATCTCCAAAACCATTTCTCACTGATGATCTCCTTAATCTTCCAGCCTTTCAGTCCTGGGTATGACGATAAACTACATCCAACAGAAAGGTCACTGATGTAGAGATTGGAGGTATTAAGGGGCGTAGAACCACCTCTTAATTGATTTTGTTCCAGGGTTCATCCTGACTCAGGGTGGTAGCACCTGTTAGGGACCCAGCTATGGGCAAATAGTGATCCCCCAAAAAAAAAATTAGGAAAGTATAAAAATATATTTTTATATAAACAAAATATCTATACATATTTATAGTATATATTTAGTTGAAATCATAACGCTGTGTTCAAAATATTTAGATTTCGGCATTAAATACCCCATAAAGGCGTTGATATGCCGCTAAACAAAATCAACCAACATGAAAGAACTCTTTCCCGACATTAATCCATATAACATCCTACAATCAAACTGTATTCCAAAATATAACTTGCACAAAACTACAACATAAAACACATATATATCTGCCTCTAATAATTCTATCGATACAAATATGTATATGCATAAAAGCTAAGTATCATCTACCATGTATTCAACTGTGAAAGCAGAATAACCTATATTCATATTGCTTCAAAACTCACCCGCAAAATTAAATTTCGACATTAAATGACCCATAAAGGAGTTGATGTGCCGTTAAACAAAGAAATCAATCAACCCGACATTATAAAATTGCCAACTGCTCTTGAAAATTCTCTCCAATCAGCGATTGAATGTCGTAAGTAATGGCTTGTATATTTGAACGTCTCCCAAACAAAACTGCTTTCATTTAATCACCATAGAACTATATCCAGCGGAAAGGTCACTGATGTAGAGATTGGAGGTATTAAGGGGCATAGAACCACCTCTTAATTGATTTTGTTCCCGGGTCCACCCTGACCCGGGGTGGTAGCACCTGTTAGGGACCCAGCTATGGGCAAATAGTGAATCACAAAACAAAAACAAAAACATTAGGAAAGTATAAAAATATATTTTTATATAAACAAAATATCTATACATATTTATAGTATATATTTAGTTGAAATCATAACGCTGTGTTCAAAATATTTAGATTTCGGCATTAAATACCCCATAAAGGCGTTGATATGCCGCTAAACAAAATCAACCAACATGAAAGAACTCTTTCCCGACATTAATCCATATAACATCCTACAATCAAACTGTATTCCAAAATATAACTTCCAAAAAACTACAATATAACACACACATATCACCGCCTCTAGTAAATATGTCCACGCAAACATGTACATGCACAAATCTGAGTATCATCTACCATGTATTCAACTGTGAAAGCAGAATAACATATATCATATTTTTATTACTTCCAAGCTCCCAAGAAAAATAAATTTCGGCATTGAATGACCCATAAGGTGTTGATATGTCATTAAACAAACCAAATCAAACCAATCAAGTTCCACAATGTATTTGATGCTAGTTCTTGCTTCAATATTAATAGGATTCATACTATTCGAGAGAGAGAGAGAGAGAGAGAGAGAGAGAGCTATTTTCAAATGGAGTACACTTCATTTCATGGGTACCTGGTCGAGTGGTTAGAACGTACGAATCTCACCATAGTCGAGTTTTCAGGAAGGAAACTTCTGATGCTACTGGACTGGGGGTGTCGATCCCAGCGTTCGGCACTTTTGCCTCAAAACCATAGTACGGGGTTAACCCAAGCCTTGTAAGTGAAAATGGGAAGACGGAATCCTTGGGGCCGTCATTAGCTGTCCTAGCACGAAGCAATAATTTATTGTGGCCGAAGACTTGAGCGTGCTGCCCCTGTTCAAATTGTTGATCACGCTAGATAATACGCTCTTTCTCAGAAACTATAACTCGGGGGTCTTCTCAGCATAGTTGGTGGGGTCAGAGACCACCTGTGGGTTTTGAATAAACACAAATGCAAGCGTCTGCAATAGGGATTTTCTAGCCGTAGTAAACAGATATCCTCGAATACGAGTGACCACACACACATATATATATATAAATATATATATATATGTGTGTGTGTGTGTGTGTATATATATATATATATATATATAAATCTTGGAAGAAAATCTCTCACAACCACGCAACTCATGTTTGATTGACTGCCTCAGGCGGGGACAATATATATATATATATATATATATATATATATATATATATATATATATATATTGTCATCCACAGACTGACTGTTTCGCTGTATCACAGCTCTTCAGCGTGACTAGACGTCCGATTGCTTCAAAAAGGGATCGAAACCCGACCGATTTCGTATCAGTTAAATATTCTATCCCTAGTCTATCGTCGCACGGCAGGGAGAAAGAGAAATTTTAACGTTTTCTATGCGAAATACATCAGTCGCCCGGAGAGCTCAATTCAATTCGCTTGAAGAGCAATGCATTAATAGCAGCATGAGCCTTTTTTTTTATATATATATATCTACACTTCAGTTCATTACTGCGAAATACTTCCGGTTTGTTCAAGCAAATGTTTCCTTTTCCGGAAACCAATATCAACATACTTGTATAGTTAACTTATAATTTGTTCACTAATTTTTGGAATGTCTATTGTACAGCTTAATGCAGCAACAGTTGGTTTGAGCTAGGTCACATCTGTCTGTCAATATAAACGGAAATTTAATTTCTAAAATATATTCCGGTTAATGAATATATTAACATTATTCCTTCTCTTTCATATTATTTGTCTTCTTTCTTGTTCTCCCGTGTAATATCTAATTAAAGAATATGTATCGAGATGAAGGCGAGGATTAACTTAACAGTTTATTTTACTTATAGAATAAGCTTATCGCTAAAAAATATCATTCAAATTCAATGTCTTTTTCGCCATTTTTGTTTTACTGTTAGCATTGAGGTTGCATCGGACATAGAGAAATTAAACCGGGCCAATAACTCCCCTTCAACATCAAGTTGAATTAAAAACGCCAGAATCCGATGGCTTTATTTGACAGTTTAATGCCGTATCAAATGACGTGAGGTCATGTAAGATTATTTGGATCTATGCCTGAGTAAAGGATTGAGAGCTGTGGCATTGACAAGGGTAGTGGCAAAAAAGCAATGTCATGTAAATTGTTCACAGGATATTTGAAAGTTTCAATTCTTATCGCTCAAGACAATGATCTCTTCTTTTACTTTCAAATTTTGCTGGACTGAAGGCGTTATTGCTTCGAATGAGTAGAAAATTTCGACGTTAATTTTACAAAATATCATATAGGACTGGTCAAGGTTGAATAGGAAAAAATAAAAGATCTAATTTTTAGATATTAATTGATTGAACAATCAGTTGGGATGGCGAAAACGTTTTTGGTGTTTGTTAATTAAACAAAACATTTATCGATAGCGAATTAACTGAAGAACATATTGGATTTGGTACAGTATCCCCAGCTTGTCAAAGAAGTCACAATAGGATTGATACCAATACGGTAATTTCTACTGGAAACCTTTACACTATTCGGTCTTTTACAGACTTGCAATCTCAGTTTTAAAATCAGAGTATATTGTAATTTTTTAAATCACTTTGTTTGCTATATAAGGTGTGCGATGAATAAATTGCCATCTAAATCACGCAAAAATGGAAATAACACTGCCATCTCATTTTAACACATATATTTACCAAAGTTACACAAAAATATATTGAAATATTAAGCGTAAATTTATTCAATCGCCATTAGCTTCAATCACGGCCTCCAAACGACTTTGGAATCTCTTGCAACTCTCCTTGTTTAAGTTGGTGAATGCTGCCATAATTCTTTGTTTCAGTCCGTCTTTGGTGTTAAAGTAGTTTTGATGGTCTCTTGCTCAACTGGGTCCCACAGACAATAATCAACTAATCCAGTTAGGTGGCTAAATGTAACTGTCTGACAGCCATGACTGGGTTCTCCTGCTTGTATGACATGGTGAAGAGTCCTCTTGCCAGAGACAGGGTTTTCCAGCAGCCAGCATCTCTCACCAAACATTCGGAAGTTCTTTCTCATCAGAACAATCAGAATGAGTTTTCCGATCTGCTGTGCCTTCGTAATCACTTATCTAACTCTTTCCGAATCCTCTGCCCTGTCCTCAGATTGGCACCCAAATTATTCTGAGCTAAAAATAAAACTTACATCTCATTTTAACAGATATATTTACCAACATTACAAAAAAATATCTACAAATACTAAAGGGTAAATTTATCCAATAAAATCGCTATTGGTTTCAACGACAGCTTCCAGACGATTTCAGAATCTTCAGCATCTCTTCTGGGGTGTTTCCTTGTTTAATTTGGTGAATGCTGTCATAATCCTTGTCTTCAAATCATCTTTGGTATTAAAGGAGTTTTGTCGGATTCTCGCTCAACTGTAGTCCATACAATAATCAAGCGGTACAGGCTGGGGATTTAGGTGGTCGGATATAAGGGAAGATGTCGTCGCAGAAATTGTCTGATAGCCATGACAGGGTTCTCCTGTTTGTGTGGCTTTGTTTTTTTTCTTTCTTTTGTCAGACCAGTAGCCCAGGACTACCTCCTCAAGCCACTTGATGTAGGCCTCCGTGTTGAGTCTGAGACTCTCATAAAAAATGCGAGAGAGAGTTCTTTTCTTATCAAAACGATCAGTGACCTACTGTACCTTCGTAATCACCATTCATTTCCGAATCCTTTCAACTGTTCTCAGATGGATATCCAAGCACTCTGAAATGGTCGTATTGAAGTCCCCGGCGCGAATGCTAAGCAGTATAGTCTTTCCAAAATATGTGGCAGAGTGAATTGCGTCATCATCCTCTTTTTCTTCCATACGGTGCCCAACTGATCCTACAGTCGTCAAAATGCAGTTTACGAAATAAAAAAGAACCCCGCATATACGAAATTAAAAATATAGAATAGCGACAATTTACCCATCGCACCCTGTATGCATCATTTGGTATGACAACTTCAATAATAATAAGTTACTGGTGCATTTATCTAGTACCACAATATACGAATCGGAGGTGTTGTATCAACCTGTCTGTTTGAAAATATTAGTCCCCGAACAGCCTGGGTTTTCCAACTTCTTCAATTGTTCTACAAGGTACTTGCTCGTACCAATGTTCTGCAACTTGGTATCCATACTCCCGACACAATAACCAAAGTACAAAAAGGCGTACTTTATCATTGCTTATCAAATTATTATAATTAGTTTTTAAATAACTGATGGAGTGAAAAATTATAATATTATTTTAAAAACGAATATTTTTGTGAGATTAAGAAAAAATCTTACTCACCAATATCAAATAATCAAAAAAGACAACAAAACAAATCCAATGGTTATTGCTCTTCGCTCTTCATAGCTCAATTGAAGACAAAACATAAATATGTGCAAAGTGACTAAAATCACGGACGTGTAGAAAAATCAGCAGAGAATCAACTATGAATGATTGAGGGAGAAGAGATGAACTCATATATTTGCCAAGTGTATTTTCATCGAAGTGAATATAACAAACTCGACTGGAATTGGAATTCGACTCTCCGGTAAGGGCCTCATAGCCAACAAGAGGGTGACCACTGGAAGACTCTATATCTGACAACAGGACTCTGCACCATATCAGCTTTCACTAAGTGAAACAAGGAGACTATATAGAAAAGTTGCAGGAGACTCTAAAGTCGTTTGAAGTCAATGGCGATGTTACTGAACAAATTTACTCCTTAGTATTTCAAGATTATTGTTGTGAAATATTGGTAAATAGATATGTTAAAACGAGATGTCAGTGTTATTTTCAATTTTTGCTTCATTTAGACGACAATTTATCCATCGCACCCTGCATATCTGATAAAATGAGATTTCAGTGTTATTTTCATTTTAGCATCGTTTAGACGACAATTTATCCATCACACCCTGTATTACGCTAAGCTTACAGCACCTGGTATTACCAAGTGGTTATCCCTCTAGTCAATGACCAGACGCAATATTTTTAGATAATAATAATTTTGGGGATGATAATAATGATTTAAATTCAGAAAATATTTTTAGATTGTAATAATGTATATTATCTTTTTCCGATAACAATGATTTAGTGATACAAGTCTTAGTAATTAACCCATAGTTGGGGGAGAAGAAGTGGATTCATACTTTTCCCAAGGATATTTGAGCGTAAGTTAATATAACGAACCCAGAGGGAATTGGAACTCGGCTCTCCGATTAACAATTCCAAGCCATTATCCATTGCACCAATCGCGTCTCCGAACTTAGAGTATCTGATATTCACAAGCGGTCACCCATCTCGACATTGCTTAACTTCCGTGATCGTAAGGTCACCGGTTTTTCAACGTGACATGGTCGTAAGCCTGGCTTATGGTGAATATGCCATAATGAAATCGCTTGCTTTTTAGTGGTGCCAACAGTTCAAAATAGAACGAGAAAATATGATAATGATGCAAGATGTAGGCAGCCGAAAACACAAAGAACAAATATGGACAGAACTGACTAGGATCAGAGAATTTGGGAATTAGGACATTTCTTCAAAGCTGGTGCTTCGAATCTTGACTGATGAGCAAAAAAAGATGTAGGTTTCACGTTTTATCTACTCTTTTGAGAAATTCAGTAAAATGTGTGATATGCACCAGTGATTAACCCAAATCCATGGCGTAAACGTGTATATACGTTTTTACAGGAAGTATCTTTTTCAGACACTTACGAATACACACGTCCAAAACATAGCTATCAAATCTGTTTATACGTCGATCATGATTCTTTTTATGCTCTTCTGAGCTTGAAATGAGTCCCATTGTCAATTCATACGTCAGCTAGAGGCGCTAGCCACCGCTTGGATACTTCAATATGCCTCAGTTTCTTAGTTACTATGTTAAAAACAAATATGAAAATTAGTTTGAAAATGAAACGTTTTTCCCAAACTAATTGGCGGGAAATGGGTTAAATGTAGTGTTTTCGTAACGCTAGAGTGCACAGTGGAAAACAAAGAATAAAGAATTCACCACAATCGAAAAATAATATGTTGAATTTCGTATCATTTTTAGCTAAAAGCCCTAACGCTACATTATAGACTGTATCAACGATGGACCATTTTCATTTTTACTTTATTTTTTAAGGAGTATCAGTCGCAGTATCGATTCTAGGATGAAGCGAGATTGACAGAGAATGAAAGATGATTGAGAGGTCACGTGTCAACTGGTTGGCCAAAATCTCATCGCCAGTTGCTGGCTTGCCTCCCTCAGTAATCTGTTTGCGGAATGACCCTTCTGATTCTTGCAGCTGTCTGAGATTCTTCACCGTTTTTTTTTTTTTGGCATTATCCGAAAACTTAAACAAAAGCATTCCATCACTGCCAGAATTCTACTTCCACTCAGTCCAGGTCATAAGTTCTGACTGATAGTTTACCATTTGAAGCCAGCCTCAGCTTTTTTTTTAAAGATGCATGTCTCGCTTGAATTTTAAGACCACAGTGTGTGTTTATTTGATGATAATAATTTGCTACAGTTTCTTAGCAATAAGATAAACAGCCATTCAGCATGTTTATTTGGTGTTGTAAAGTAGTTTTCACAGTGGAGGCTTGTATTTCGCTAAGTCGGTCCTAAAAGGGTCCGACGTACAAAACGTTAGGAACTTGAAAATAATAGTTAATGACGCAGAAATCTAGTTGTGGTGGTTGATACTTCAATGTCCGACATCGACTGACTCACTCAACTCCACTGATCCCCCTGGCGACTGCTACTACTACTACTTATTATATCTGGGAGAGTCTATTAACAATCGAATGGGTATGTTCCGGTATAACATTTGGAAATATAGATAAACTTCTCATGAACGGACTAATAGGTGAGGGTAGATTGGTCCGTTAAAGCCGATTGTCCATAGATGGGAAGGGATTATTTTTGAGTTATAAAACCACTATAGTAACTACCAGTAGTTATGATCATAATGTAAATACTGTAAACATGTATATATGGCATAAATAAATATATGCTTAATATAGATATGTTAATCAAAATAACAAAAATAATAGATTTCTCACAGCTACTTTCTCACGGATGCGCAAATGTATCGTACTTTATATACTGTACACCCGTCTTGGTTTACAATTGAAAAGCACGCCACCGCCACCAAGCGGCCATTTTGAGAACTAATACGACTCGTTCTGTTAAGCCCGCAAATTCTGAAATACGTCGCTGACGTATTTTTTTTTTTTTATTGATTTTTTTTTTTTTTTTTTGATTTTTTTTTTTTTTGCTTGCAGATTTTGTCCGTTGCATCTGAAGTCCGTTGATTGGGGGCCGTAGATGAGAAGTCTGTACTGGACGTGTTGCATGAATTTGTTCAGAGAAAAACTCGATCTCTGGCCTGACAAGTGTATTGAAGGGAAAAAGACAAACTAGTGCATTCTAATGCTAAACCTTTATTTAAAATATTTATGCATGTTTTTTTTTTACTTTTAGCAGTGCCGACTATAGTTTTTTCACAATAATTTCATTTTCTTCATATTGGAACACTCGCATCCCCATTCTATTAATTTTTTGAATTTTTAGATAACGGATTTTCGACTTTTATTAATGACAAATATTTATTATATCTTGATTTCAGTTGCTTCTTATTCCAACTCACAAGTTTCCAATATACTCTTGTTTTCTGTTTTTCTTTTAGATGAAGCATTATCAGCGAGTTGGGAGGAGAAGCGATGAAGTCATTCATTTCAAAGCTAATGGTGCGAAAATAAATGCAAAAGCCTCGGCTGAAATTCGAACTTAACACGCTAATCCTAATTGTGGCGTTGACAACCGCTATGCTATCTAAACATCGAATAACGAATTTTTATTTTTGTAATTATGGTAATTAATATTGAATTTTTAAAAGTTTTATAATTAATAACGGATTTCACGGTGCATATTAATAAGTTAAATCAGAATAGAAATTCACAAAGACAGTAATACTCTGTTGTTAAGCGACATGTTGTATCGTTATTTTCCGGAACGGAAATCATTGTCTGTGCTGAGGTCAACATTTTCCTAATGTAAAGCAGACGAGTTGTATATAACCATTTGTATTTATGGAGAAAGAGATATTATCACGAGACTGAACATTTATGAAGAAAACCAGAATATATAGAGATAATTTATGTATTGCAAGGAAGCTCCTGGCAAAGTTGACATTAATTTTCAGAAGGTTTTCTCTTTTTCATTATATTTATTGCTGCGTGGTGGAGATGTGCAGCAAATGAAATCAGCTAGCGGTGTTCAAGTTCCAGTCTCGTCTGTTTAGGTCGGTTTGCAGTAATCTCCTTGAGAAAGGAATGAATTTCCTTTTTCCATCCCACTCACAACAGCTTAGGAAAAAGAGAAAAAAAACAAATCTGAATTCAAAAACAGTAGAGAAGTACATGGGTAAAAAGTTCAAATTTCCTAGTAATTTGGATACCCCTCTTACATTTCCTGATGGGACATATCTTGAAAATTTAAGGACTCTAATAATAATGACAAAACATGTGACCTTACAAGCGGTAGATACAAAATGCGTCGACAATACTTATAAACATTAAGCCTAAGAAAAAAAATCTTCTCTTTGTCCATTTACAAAATCATCATTCCTCCGTAGACATACGACTATATCACGTTTCTGGTACACCGAAGTTAAGCAACGTTGAGCCTGGTCAGTACCTAGATGGGTGACCTCTTGGTAATACCAAATGCTATAAACTTGGATGTGCGGCTAATATGGTTTACGGCCGCACCACGTTGAAATACCGGTTGCCGGAAGATCACCGATGTTAATTAATTTCGTGTTTGGTCAGTATCTAGATGGTACACCGAAATTAAGCAACGTTGAACTTGGTCAGTATCTAGATGGGTGACTGTATGAAAATACCATGTGCTGTAAGATTGGGCGTGCTGGTGGTGTAATGGATAACGTCTCGGATTTTTATAATAGGAGAGACGTGTTCCAAATCCTGTTTGGTTCGTCGTATTATGCGTAAATATCCTTCTGAAAATTATGGATCCAGCTCATCTCTACAAAGTATGGTTTAATTAGTAAGACTCATATCACTGAATCATTAAATAATTAAAATAATTTTTAGAATATAAACTACAGGGTGTCCGGAAAGTCACTATACACATATTTTTATAAACAGACATGTTTCACTATAAAATACAGGAAGAGAATATGAATGAAAATTATAAACAATGTTAAAAGTGATGCCTGTTAGCATCAAGACAGGTTTTGTTCTTTCAATATCTATATCTGTCTGAGATGAGGTATTATATACATTATTTGGACTATTGTCCTCATCTTCGTCGCCATATTTATTACAACGTTTCGCTTACTGGCGTAGACTGTTCTTGTTCCAGGTGCCATGTTTCATGGATATCAGTTATCTCCTGTTAATTTTCCCTCTGAAAGATCTCCACTGCCTTAGCTGGGTGTTGAACTCACATTCTTTTGGGTTCTGTCACTGGATCTAACCAACGCTTTTATTCACTGTGCCATGTGTCCTTGGTGGGACATCTGGGTATGAATTTCTGGGTATTATAAATCTAATGTCCTCAGCAACCATTTTCACCAGTGCTCATATTGCAATTTTTGCTGTTATCATTGCGACAAAGATGAGGACAATAGTCCGAATAATGTAAATAATGTTTCGTTCCGTCTTATTTTCTTTCTAAACACCGCTGTCATCTGCTCTCTTGAAATAGACTGAATGAACGCCACTATTGTTGCTTTTAAGTCATCCAGTGTACGCGGACGATCTCGATACAATGTAGATTTTGCTGCTCCCTATAAATCATTGTTTCTCAACGTTTTTATGCAACGGCACACCAAGGATAAATTGATAATATCACTCCACACTTTTGTTTTTAATTTATAAAAGGCATACATTTAAATGTTATGAAATAACTCAATACATTAAAAACATACACACACAAATATGAACTTACTTTATTTCAATGTTTCTATTCACGTATTTCTGTAGTGTATTTAGTGTGAAACCTGTATGTCGTGTTTTTTCGCAATTTCTTCCATGTTTGGTCGAATGAGCGATAAGCAGTTGAGTGTAGTCTTCTCGCTTATTTTGATGTTATCTAGGCTGAGAAACCCAATTCATAAATAAAAGTGAAAATTGCAATAAAACTGATAAAGCCTTTTTATCTAATGTGGGATATTCCTTTTGTATTGAACCCAAATGTATCAAGGTAACATCTAATATTGTATTTTGAGCTCTCGATCAATAGATATGGTGGGCCAATTTTATCTAATGTGGATATTCCTTTGTATTGAAACCCAAAATGTATCAACGGTTACCATCTAATATTGTATTTTGAGCTCTCGTATCCCAATATCAATGATATGGTGGGATCAATTATGGAAATGTCAGGATATTCCTTTTTTGAAACCCAAAATGGAGCAAAATTGTATTTCAGCTTATCAATGGGTGCCATCTTATCTAATTTTGAGCTCTCGATCAATAGATTTTGATGGTGGGCCAATTTTATCTAATTTTATTCCATTTGTATTGAAACCCAAAATGTATCAATGGGTACCATCTAATATTGTATTTTGAGCTCTCGATCAATAGATATGGTGGGCCAATTTTATCTAATGTGGGATTCCTTTTATCCCAAAAATGTATCAATGGGTACCATCTAATATTGTATTTTGAGCCCGATCAATAGATATGTGGACTCGATCAGTAGATATCAATGGGTACCAATTTTGAGCTATCTAATATGATGGGATCTTCCTTTTGTATTAAAACCCAACATGTATCAATGGGTACCATCTAATATTGTATTTTGAGCTCTCGATCAATAGATATGGTGGGCCAATTTTATCTAATGTGGGATATTCCTTTTGTATTGAAACCCAAAATGTATCAATGGGTATCATCTAATATTGTATTTGAGCTCTCGATCAATAGATATGGTGGGACAATTTTATCTAATGTGGGATATTCCTTTTATTGAAAACCCAAATGTATCAATGGGTACCATCTAATATTGTATTTTGAGCTCGATCAATAGATATGGTGGGCAATTTTATCTAATGTGGGATATTCCTTTTTTGTATTAAAACCCAAAATGTATCAATGGGTATCATCTAATACTTGTATTTGAATTTTGCTCTCGGGATCAATAGATATGGTGCCATCTAATTTTATCTAATGTGGGATATTCCTTTTTGTATTGAAACCAAAATGTATCAATAGGTACCATCTAATATTGTATTTTGAGCTCTCGATCAATAGATATAGTGGGGTAATTTTATCTAATGTGGGATATTCTTTTTGTATTGAAACCCAAATGTATCAATGGGTACCATCTAATATTGTTTTTTGAGCTCTCGATCAATAGATATGGTGGGCCAATTTTATCTAATGTGGGATATTCCTTTTGTTGAAACCAAAATGTATCAATGGGTATCATCTAATATTGTATTTTGAGCTCTCGATCAATAGATATATTATGGGTAATTTTATCTAATGTGGAATATTCCTTTTTGTATTAAACCCAAAATATCAATGGGTGCCATCTACTTTTATTTTGAGCTCTCGATCAATAGATATGGTGGGCCAATTTTATCTAATGTGGGATATTCCTTTTTATTGAAACCCAAATGTATCAATGGGTACCATCTAATATTGTTTTTGAGCTCTCGATCAATAAATATGGTGGGCCAATTTTATCCTAATGTGGGATATTCCTTTTGTATTGGGATCAATGGGTATCTAATATTGTATTTTAGATCTCGATCGATCCAATTTTATCTAATGTGGGATATTCCTTTTGTATTGAAACCCAAATGTCAATGGCCATCCTATATTGTAATTTTTGTCTCTCGATGGAGATATTGGGCCAATTTTTTAATGTGGGATATTCACGTATTGAAAACCAAAATGTATCAATGGGTACCATCTAATATTGTATTTTGAGCTCTCGATCAATAGATATGGTGGGCCAATTTTATCTAATGTGGATATTCCTTTTGTATTGAAAACCCAAAATGTATCAATGGGTACCATCTAATATTGTATTTTGAGCTCTCGATCAATAGATATGGTGGGCCAATTTTATCTAATGTGGGATATTCCTTTTGTATTGAAACCCAAAATGTATCAATGGGTACCATCTAATATTGTATTTTTGAGCTCTCGATCAATAGATATTCCTTTGCCAATTTTATCTAATGTGGGATATTATGGTACTTTTGTATTGAAAATTCCCAAAATGTATCAATGGGTACCATCTAATATTGTATTTTTGAGCTCTCGATCAATAGATATGGTGGGCCCAATTTTATCTAATATTGGGATATTCCTTTTGTATTGAAACCCAAAATGTATCAATGGGTACCATCTAATATTGTATTTTGAGCTCTCGATCAATAGATATGGTGGGCCAATTTTATCTAATGTGGGATATTCCTTTTGTATTAGACCCAAAATGTATCAATGGGTTCCATCTAATATTGTATTTGAGCTCTCGATCCAATAGATATAGTGGGCCAATTTTATCTAATGTGGGATATTCCTTTTGTATTGAAACCCAAAATGTATCAATGGGTACCATCTAATATTGTATTTTGAGCTCTCGATCAATAGATATGAATGGGCCAATTTTATCTAATGTGGGATATTCCTTTTGTATTGAAACCCAAAATGTATCAATGGGTTCCATCTAATATTGTATTTTGAGCTCTCGATCAATGAATATGGTGGGCCAATTTTATCTAATGTGGATATTCCTTTTGTATTGAAACCCAAAATGTCAATGGGTACCATCTAATATTGTATTTTGAGCTCTCGATCAATAGATATGGTGGGCCAATTTTATCTAATGTGGGATATTCCTTTTGGTATTGAAACCCAAAATGTATCAATGGGTACCATCTAATATTGTATTTTGAGTATCGATCAATAGATATGGTGGGCCAATTTTATCTAATTCCTTTTTGTGGGATATTCCATTTTATTGTATTTTGCCGATCAAAATGGTATTTTATCTAATGTGGGATATTCCTTTATCCCAAATGTATCAATATTAATTTGTATTTTGAGCTCTCGATCAATAGATATGGTGGGCCAATTTTATCCCCTAATGTGGGATATTCCTTTTGTATTGAAACCCAAAATGTATCAATAGTGCCATCTAATATTGTATTTTGAGCTCTCTGATCAATAGATATGGTGGGGTGAATTTTATCTAATGTGGGATATTCCTTTTATATTGAAAACCAAAATGTATCAATGGGTATCATCTAATATTGTATTTTGAGCTCTCGATCAATAGATATAATTGGGCCAATTTTATCTAATGTGGGATATTCCTTTTTGTATTGAAACCCAAAATGTATCAATGGGTACCATCTAATATGCCATCTAATATTGTATTTTTATCTAATGGGGATCTCGATCCCAATAGATATATTGTATTTTGGGACAATTTTAATTTATAATGTGGATATTCCTTTGTATTGAAACCCAAAAATGTATATTCCTTTTGATATGGTGAAATAATTTTATCTAAGGGATATTCCTTGTATTGAAACAAATGTATCAATGGGTATCATCTAATATTGTATTTTGAGCTCTCGATCAATAGATATGGTGGGCCAATTTTATCTAATGGGGATATTCCTTTGTATTGAAACCCAAAAATGTATCAATTTTTCCATCTAATATTGTATTTTGAGGCTCTCGATCAATAGATATGGTGGGCCAATTTTATCTAATGGGATATTCCTTTTTGTATTGAAACCCAAAATGTATCAATGGGTACCATCTATTGTATTTTGAGCTCTCGATCAATAGATATGGTGGGCCAATTTTATCTAATGTGGGATATTCCTTTGTATTGAAACCCAAAATGTATCAATGGGTATCATCTAATATTGTATTTTGAGCTCTCGATCAATAGATATGGTGGGCCAATTTTATCTAATGTGGGATATTCCTTTGTATTAAACCCAAAATGTATCAATGGGTACCATCTAATATTGTATTTTGAGCTCTCGATCAATAGATATGGTGGGCCAATTTTATCTAATGTGGGATATTCCTTTTAATATTGAAACCCCAAAATGTATCAATGGGTACCATCTAATATTGTATTTTGAGCTCTCGATCAATAGATATGGTGGGCCAATTTTATCTAATGTGGGATATTCCTTTTGTATTGAAACCCAAAATGTATCAATAGTACCATCTAATTTGTATTTTGAGCTCTCGATCAATAGATATGGTGGGCCAATTTTATCTAATAATGGGATATTCCTTTTTGTATTGAAACAAAAATGTATCAATGGGTACCATCTAATATTGTATTTTGAGCTCTCGATCAATAGATATGGTGGGCCAATTTTATCTAATGGGGATATTCCTTTTAATATTGAAACCCAAAATGTATCAATGGGTACCATCTAATATTGTATTTTTGTCTCGATCAATAGATATGGTAAGCCAATTTTATCTAATATGGGATATTCCTTTTATTGAAACCCAAAATGTATCAATGGGTACCATCTGTATATTTTGTTCTCGATCATAGATATTCAATTTTATCTAATTTATTCCTTTTGTATTGAAACCCAAAATGTATCAATGGGTATCATCTAATATTGTATTTGATACAGCTCTCGATCAATAGATATAGTGGGCCAATTTTATCTAATATTTTTAGGATATTCCTTTGTATTGAAACCCAAAATGTATCAATGGGTACCATCTAATATTGTATTTTGAGCTCTCGATCAATAGATATGGTGGGCCAATTTATCTAATGTGGGATATTCCTTTGTATTGAAACCCAAAAAACAATGGGTACCATCTAAAATGCCTCGATCAATGGGTATGGTGGGACATCTAATATATTCCTATTTTGTATCAATGGGTACCATCTAATATTGTATTTTGAGCATCAATAGATATGGTGGGCCAATTTTATCTAATGTGGGATATTCCTTTGTATTGAAACCTAAAATGTATCAATGGGTATCTAATATTGTATTTGAGGCTCTCGATCAATAGGATATGGTGGGCCAATTTTATCTAATGTGGGATATTCCTTTTTATTGAAACCAGAGGCAAAATGTATCAATGGGTACCATCTAATATTGTATTTTTGAGCTCTCGATCAATAGATATAGTGGGCCAATTTATCTAATGTGGGATATTCCTTTGTGTGAAAACCCAAAATGTATCAATGGGTCCATCTAATATTGCTTTTGAGCTCTCGATCTGATTGATATTATGGGCCACCTTATCTAATGGGATATTCCTTTTGTATTGAAACCAAAATGTATCAATGGGTACCATCTAATATTGTATTTGAGCTCTCGATCAATTTTATCTAATGTGGGATATTCCTTTTTGTATTGAAACCCAAAATGTATCAATGGGTACCATCTAATATTGTATTTTGAGCTCTCAATAGATATAATTTTTATCTAATGTGGGATATTCCTTTGTATTGAAAACCCAAAAATGTATCAATGGGTATCATCTAATATTGTATTTTGAGCTCTCGATCAATAGATATGGTGATTTGTGGATATTCTTTTTGTATTGAAACCTAAAATGTATCAATGGGTACCATCTAATATTGTATTTTTGAGCTCTCGATCAAAGATGGTGGGCCAATTTTATCTAATGGGATATCATTTGTATTGAAAAAATGTATCATGGGTACCATCAATGTATTTTGAGCTCTCGATCAATAGATATGGTGGGCCAATTTTATCTAATGTGGGATATTCCTTTTTATTGAAAACCCAAAATGTATCAATGGGTACCATCTAATATTGTATTTTGAGCTCTCGATCAATAGATATGGTAATTTTATCTAATGTGGGATATTCCTTTGTATTGAAACCCAAAATGTATCAATGGGTACCATCTAATATTGTATTTTGAGCTCTCTCAATAGATCATATATATGGTGGGAAACCTAAAATTTTATCTAATGTTTGAGGATATTCCTTTTTGTAATTGGATATTCCCAAATGTATCAATGGGTATCATCTAATATTGTATTTTGAGCCTCGATCAATAGATATGGTGGGCCAATTTTATCTAATGTGGGATATTCCTTTTGTATTGAAACCCAAAATGTATCAATGGGTTCCATCTAATATTGTATTTTTGAGCTCTCGATCAATAGATATGGTGGGACAATTTTATCAATGTGGGATATTCCTTTTGTATTGAAACCCTGAATGTATCAATGGGTACCATCTAATATTGTATTTTGAGCTCTCGATCAATAGAATGGTTGGGCCAATTTTATCTAATGGGCCAATCCTTTTGTATTGAAACTAATGTATCAATGGGATATCTAATTATTTTGAAACCCAAAAATGTAATTTTAAATGTGGGATATTCCTTTTGTTGAAACCCAAATATCAATGGGTACCATTTATTGTATTTTGATCTCGATCAATAGATAGAAAAATGGGCCAATTTTATCTAATGTATTCCTTTTTGTATTGAAACCAAAAATGTATCAATTTTCTAATCCTTGATCAATAGGATATTCCTTTTATCTAATGTGGATATTCCTTTTTATAAATGTATCAATGGGTACCATCTAATATTGTATTTTGAGCTCTCGATCAATAGATATGGTGGGACAATTTATCTAATAATGGGATATTCCTTTTATATTGAACCAAAATGTATCAATGGTACCATCTAATATTGTATTTTTGAGCTCTCGATCAATAGATATGGAAACCAATTTTATCTAAATGTGGGATATTCCTTTTGTATTGAAACCCAAAATGTATCAATGGGTTCCATCTAATATTGTATTTTGAGCTCTCGATCAATAGATATGGTGGCCAATTTTATCTAATGTGGGATCTTTTTGTATTGAAACCTAAAATGTATCAATGGGTACCATCTAATATTGTATTTTGAGCCTTCGATCAATAGATATGGTTGGGCCAATTTTATCTAATGTGGATATTCCTTTTGTATTGAAACCCAAAATGTATCAATGGGTTTACCATCTAATATTGTATTTTGAGCTCTCGATCAATAGATATGGTGGGCCAATTTTTATCTAATGTGGGATATTCCTTTGTATTGAAACCCAAATGTATCAATGGGTATCATCTAATATTGTATTTTGAGATCTCGATCAATAGATATGGTGGAATAATTTTATCTAATGTGGGATATTCCTTTGTATTGAAACCCAAAATGTATCAATGGGTACCATCTAATATTGTATTTGAGCTCTCGATCAATAGATATGGTGGGCCAATTTTATCTAATGTGGAATTTTATCCTAATGTATCAGGATATTCCTTTTTGTAATGAAACTCAAAATGTATCAATGTATTGAAACCCAAATGTACCATCTAATATTGTATTTTGAGCTCTCGATCAATAGATATGGTGGGCCAATTTTATCTAATGTGGGATATTCCTTTGTATTGAAACCCAAAAATGTATCAATGGGTATCATCTAATATTGTATTTTGAGCTCTCGATCAATAGATATGGTGGGAATTTATCTAATGTGGGATATTCTTTGTATTGAAACCCAAATGTATTGGGTATCTAATATTGTATTTTGGATATTATGGTGGGGCCAATTTTATCTAATGTATTTCCTTTGTATTGAAACCCAAAAATGTATCAATGGGTACCATCTAATATTGTATTTGAGCTCTCGATCCAAGAGATATGGTGGGCCAATTTTATCTAATGTGGGATATTCCTTTGTATTGAAACCCAAATGTATCAATATATCCCTTTTGATTAAACCCAAAATCATCTAATATTGCATTTTGAGATCTCGATCAATAGATATGGTGGGCCAATTTTATCTAATGTGGGATATTCCTTTTGTATTGAAAACCTAAAATGTATCAATGGGTACCATCTAATATTGTATTTTGAGCTCTCGATCAATAGATATGGGCCAATTTTATTTTTTTGTATCTAAAATGTATCAATGGATACCATCTAATTTGTATTTTGAGCTCCCAAATGTTGAAACAATGGGTAACATCTAATATTGTTTTTTGTATTGAAACCCAAAATGTATCGATCTAATATTGTATTTTGAGATCATGATGGTGGGCCAATTTTATCTAATGTGGGATATTCCTTTTGTATTTGTGGGTATTCTAATATTGTATTTGTTCTCGATCAATAGATATGGTGGAGACAAATCTAATGTATTGAAACCAAAATGTATCAATCATCTAATATTGTATTTTGAGCTCTCGATCAATAGATATGGTGGGCCAATTTTATCTAATGTGGGATATTTTTGTATTGAAACCTTTTTGTATTGAATTTGAGTTCGATCAAAATGTATTTTATCTAATGGGATATTCTTTGTATTGAAACCATCTATGTGTAATTATTTGAGCTCGGATCAATAGAATGGTGGGCCAATTTTATCTAATGTGGATATTCGCTTTGTATTGAACCCAAATGTAAAATGGGTATCAATGGGTTTGCCATCTAATAGATTGTATTTTGAGCTCTTTGTATCCCAATAGAATTAATGGGCACCATTCATTTTTTTGATCTAATGTGGGGGATATTCCTTTGTATTGAAACCCAAAATGTATCAATGGGTACCATCTAATATTGTATTTTGAGCTCTCGATCAATAGATATGGTGGGCCAATTTTATCCTAATGGGATATTCCTTTTGTATTGAAAAACTAAAACCATCTATTGTATCAATAGGTACCATTTTATCTAATGTGATATTTTGAAACCCAAAATGTATCTCATCATTGTATTTTTGAGCCTCGATCAATAGATATGGTGAGCCAATTTTATCTAATGTGGGATATTCCTTTTGTATTGAAACCCAAAATGTATCAATGGGTTCTCCATCTAATATTGTATTTTGAGCCATCAATAGATATGGTGGGGCCAATTTATTAATGGGATCTCGAATCAATACCATCTATTGATTTGATATCAGTATGGTACCCAATTTTATCTAATGGGGATATTCCTTTGTATTGAATTATTGATCAATAGGGATATCATCTAATAACATTGTATTTTGAGCTCAAATTTTTTATCTAATGGGATATTCCTTTTGTATTGAAAACCCAAATGTATCAATGGGTACCATCTATTATTGTATTGAGCTCGATCAATAGGATAAGTGGTGGGGCTAATTTTATCTAATGATATTCCTTTTGTATTGAAACCCAAATGTATCAATGGGTATCATCTAATATTGTATTTTGAGCTCTTCGACTCAATAGATATGGTGGGGACAATTTTATCTAATGTGGGATATTCCTTTGTATTGAAACCCAAAATGGATCAATGGGTACCATCTAATATTGTATTTTGAGCTCTCGATCAATAGATATGGGGACAATTTATCTAATGGGATATTCCTTTGTATTGAAAAATGTACCCAAAAATTTTGAGCCTCGATCAATGATACCATCTATCTAATGTATTTTGATTGAAACCCAAAATGTACCAATCAATAATATAGGCCATCAATAGATATTAATTCTATCTAATGTGCGATATTCCTTTGGTATTGAAACCCAAATGCATCAATGTACCCATATCTAATATTGTATTTTGATCTCGACTTAGTAGTTTTTATTTCAGGAGTATTCCCCAAACAACAATGATCAATATTGATACAGGGATCATTAGATATGGTGGGCCAATTTTATCTAATGTGGGATATTCCTTTGTATTGAAACCCAAATGTATTGAAATCTACCCAAAATGTAATTTATTCAATGGGATACCTTTATTGAACCCTAATAATGTATTTTGAGCCTGAATCAATAGATATGGTGGGCCAATTTTATTCAATGTGATATTCCTTTTGTATTGAAACCCAAAATGTATCAATGGGTACCATCTAATTTGTATTTTGAGCCTCGATCAATAGACATGGTAATTTATCTAATGGGATATTCCTTGTATTGAACCCCAAATGTATCAATGGGTACCATCTAATATTGTATTTTTGAGCTCGATCAATATATATGGTAATTTTTATCCACGGGACATATTGAAACCCAAAAATGTATCAATGGGTATATTCCATTTTGAGCCCTTGAAATGGTGGGCCCAAAATGTATATTCAAAAACCCAAAATGTATCAATGGGTACCATCTAACATTGTATTTTTGAGCCTTTATATAATTTCATCTAATATATTCCTTTGATAAACCCAAAATGTATCAATAAACATCTAATATTGTATTTGAGCCCTCGATCAATAGATGGTGGGCAAATTTATCTAATTGGGATATTCCTTTTTATTGAAACCCAAAATGTATCAATGGGTTCCATCTAATATTGTATTTTGAGCTCTCGATCAATTTTAATTGATATAATTGAAACCCAAAATTTTACCATCTAATATTGTATTTTGAGGATATTCTTTTGTATATTCCTTGTAAACCCAAAATGTATCAATGGGTATTTGAGCCATCTAATATTAATATATTTGAGAAACCCAAAATGTATCAATCGGTATCAATAGATATAGTAACCCAATTTTATAATATTGTATTTTGAGCTAATGATAATTTTATCTTTTATTCCTTTGTATTGAAACCCAAATGTATCAATGGGTACCATCTAATATTGTATTTGAGCTCTCGATCAATAGATATGGTGGGCCAATTTTATCTAATGGGATATTCCTTTTGTATTGAAACCCAAAATGTATCAATGGGTACCATCTAATATGGTATTTTGAGCCCAAATGATCAATAGATATGGTATTTTGAGCTCTTTGATCAATTTTATCTAATGTGGGATATTCCTTTGTATTGAAACCCAAAATGTATCAATGGGTATCATCTAATATTGTATTTTGAGCTCTCGATCAATAGATATGGTGGGGCCAATTTTATCTAATGTGGATATTCCTTTGGATATTGGGTCATCTTTTGTATTTTGAAACCCAAAATGTATCAAAAACCCAAATGGGGTACCATCTAATATTGTATTTTTGAGCTCTCGATCAATAGATATGGTGGGCCAATTTTATCTAATGTGGGATATTCCTTTTAATATTGAAACCCAAATGTATCAATGGGTATCATCTAATATTGTATTTTGAGCTCTCGATCATTAGGATATGGTGAGCCAATTTTATCTAATATGGGATATTCCTTTGTATTGAAACCCAAAATGTATCAATGGGTACCATCTAATATTGTATTTTGAGCTCTCGATCAATAGATATGGTGGGCCAATTTTATCTAATGTGATATTCCTTTTGTATTGAAACCTAAAATGTCAATGGGCCATCTATCTATCAATATATGGTGGGCCAATTTTGTCTAATGTGGGATATTCAACAGATATGGGTACCATCTAATATTATTTTGAGCTCGACAATTTTATCTAATGTGGGATATTCCTTTTATTATTGGGTATCATCTAATATTGTATTTTGGGATCTCCAATAGATATGGTGGGCCAATGTATCAATGGGGATACCATCTGTAAATGGAATTTACCATCTAATGTGTATTTTTGAGCTCTCGATCAATAGATATAGGTGAGCCAATTTATCTAATAATGGGATATTCCTTTTTGTGTGAAACCCAAAAATGTATCAATGTCTATCTAATATTGTATTTGAGCTCTCAGTCATTAGATATGGTGGGTAATTTTATCAATATGGGATATTCCTTTTAATTGAAACCCAAAATGTATCAATGGCACCATCTAATATTGTATTTTGAGCTCTCGACTGGGGGCCAATTTTTATCTAATGTGGGATATTCTTTTTATCTAATGTGGATATTTTGTATTCAATAAACCCCAAATTTATTAATATTAGGATATTCCTTTTATAAACCCATTGTACCATCTAATATTGAGAGCTCTCGATCAATAGATATAATTGGGCCAATTTTATCCCTAATGTGGGATATTCCTTTTATTGAAAACCAAAATGTATCAATAGGTACCATTCTAATATTGTATTTTGAGGCTCTCGGATCAATAGATATGGTGGGGCCAATTTTATCTAATGTGGGGATATTCCTTTTACAGCATTGAAACTAAATGTATCAATGGGTAACATCTAATAACAACATTTTGAGCTCTCGATCAATAGAGATAGGAGCCAATTTTATCTAATGATATTCCTTTGTATTGAAACCCAAAATGTATCAATGGGTTCCATCTAATATTGTATTTGAGCTCTCGATCAATAGATATGGTATGCCTAATATTTTCCTTTTATTGAAACCTAAAATGTATCAATAGGGATCTAATATTGTATTTTGAGCTCTCGATCAATGAATATGGTGAATAATTTTATCTAATGTAGGATATGTATCAATAGTACCATCTAATATTGTATTTGAGCTCTCGATCAATAGATATGGTGAATGATTTATCTAATGTGGATATTCCTTTTTATTGAAACCCAGAATGTATCAATGGGTACCATCTAATATAGTATTTTGGAATCTCGATCAATAGATATAATTGGGCCAATTTTTATCTAATGTAGGATATTCCTTTGTATTGAAACCAAATGTATCAATGGGTACCATCTAATATTGTATTTTGAGCTCTCGATCAATAGATATGGTGGGCCAATTTTATATCTAATGATATTCCTTTTGTGTGGAACCCAAATGTATCAATGGGTATCATCTAATATTGTATTTTGAGCTCTCGATCAATAGATATGGTGGGCCAATTTTATCTAATGTGGATATTCTTTGTATTGAAACCCAAAAATGTATCAATGGGTACCATCTAATATTGTATTTTGAGCTCGATCAATAGATATGGTGGGCCAATTTTATCTAATATGGGACCACCCTTTTGTGGAAACCCAAAATGTATCAATGGGTACCATCTAATATTGTATTTTGAGCTCGATCAATAGATATGGTGGGACAATTTATCTAATGTGGGATATTCTCATATTGAAACCCAAAATGTATCAATGGGTATCATCTAATAACATTTTTGACTCTCGATCAATAGACATGGTGGAGCCAATTTATCTAATGTGGGATATTCCTTTTTGTATTGAAAAATGTAATGGGTACCATCTAAAAATGCATATGGTGGGCCAATTTTATCTAATATGGGATATTCCTTTTGTATTGAAACTAGAATGTATCAATGGTACCATCTATATTGTATTTTGAGCTCTCGATCAATAGATATGGAAAATAATTTTATCTAATGTGGATATTCCTTTGGTATGAAACCCCAAAATGTATCAATGGGTACCATCTAATATTGTATTTTGAGCTCTCGATCAATAGATATAGTGAGCCAAAGTTTATCTTATATTCTTTTGTATTGAAACCCAAAAACTGTATTTTCATCTAATATTGAAACTCTCAAAATGATATGATGGTTTTATCTAATATGGGATATTCCTTTTAATATTGAGCAAAATATCAATAGGTATCATCTAGATTGTATTTTGAGCTCTCCCGATTTATCCAATTTATCTATATTATTCTTTTGGTATTGAAACCCAAAAATGTATCAATGGGTTCCATCTAATATTGTATTTTGAGGATCTCTCGATCAATAGATATGGTGGGCCAATTTTATCTAATGGATATTCTTTTGTATTGAACCCAAAATGTATCGTAGGTACATCTAATATTGTATTTGAGCCTCGATCAATAGATATGAAAATAATTTTATCTAATGTGATATTCTTTTGTATTGAAAACTCAAATGTATCAATGGGTACCATCTAATATTGTATTTTGAGCTCTCGATCAATAGAATATGGTGGAGCGTTATCCCTAATGTGGGATATTCCTTTTGTATTGAAACCGAAATGTCAATGGGTATCATCTAATATTGTATTTTGAGCTCTCGATCATCAGATATGGTGGAGCCAATTTTATTTGTGGGATATTCCTTTTATTGAAACCCAAAATGTGTAATGGGTGCCATCCTATCTCTCGATCATTTGATATGGTGGGCCAATGTAATCTAATGTAGGATATTCCATTTGTGTGAAACTAAATAGGTATCATCTAATATTATTTTGAGCTCTCGATCAATAGATATGGTGGAGCCAGTACCTTATCTAATGTGGGATATTCCTTTTGTATTGAAACCAAATGTAAATGGTGCCATCTAATATGGGGGACAATTTTATCCCTAATGTGGGATATTCCTTTGTAACCATCAAAAATGTCAATGGGTACCATCTAATAATAATGTATTTTGAGCTCGATCAATAGATATGGTGGTAATTTTATCTAATGTGGGATATTCCTTTTATTGAAACCAAATGTATCAATGGGTACCATCTAATATTGTATTTTGAGCTCTCGATCAATAGAGATGAAGATGCAATTTTTATCTAATGTGGGATATTCACTTTATTGAAACCCAAAATATCAATGGGTATCATCTAATATTGTATTTTGAGCTCTCGATCAAAAGATATATGGTGGACAAATTTTATCTAATGTGGGATATTCCTTTGTATTGAAACCCAAAATGTATCAATGGGTACCATCTAATATTGTATTTGAGCTCTCGATCAATAGATATGGTGGGCCAATTTTATCTAATGTGGGATATTCCTTTGTATTGGAAACAAAATGTATCAATGGGTGCACCATCTAATATTGTATTTGAGCTCTCGATCAACCAAATATGGTGGGGCCAATTTTATCTAATATTGGGATATTCCTTTTGTATTGAAACCAAAATGTATCGGTATCATCTAATATTGTATTTTGAGCTCTCGATCAATAGATATGGTGGAGCCAATTTTATCTAATATGGGATATTCCTTTTATTGAAACCAAAAATGTATCAATGGGTACCATCTAATATTGTATTTTGAGCTCTCGATCAATAGGATATGGAAGCCCAATTTTATCTAATGTGGGATATTCCTTTTGTATTGAAAACCAAAATGTATCAATAGAACCATCTATTTGTATTTTTGAGCTCTCGATCAATATATATAATTGAACCAATTTTATCTAATGTGGGATATTCCTTTGTATTGAAACCCAAAATGTATCAATGGGTATCATCTAATATTGTATTTTGAGCTCTCGATCAATAGATATGGGGCCAATTTTATCTAATGTGGGATATTCTTTGTATTGAAACCCAAATGTATCAATGGGTACCATCTAATATTGTTTTTTGAGCTCGATCAATAGATATGGTGGGGACAATTTATCTAATGTGGATATTCTTTTTGTATTGAAAACCAAAATGTATCAATGGGTACCATCTAATATTGCATTTTGAGCTCTCGATCAATAGATATGGTGGGGCCAATTTTATCCCTAATATGGGATATTCCTTTGTATTGAAACCAAAATGTATCAATGGGTACCATCTAATATTATATTTGAGCTCTCGATCAATAGATACAAAGGGACAATTTTATCTAATGTGGGATATTCCTTTGTATTGAAACCCAAATGTGAATGGAGTGCCATCTAATATTGTATTTGAGCTCTCGGCCCCAATTTTAACTAATATGGGATATTCCTTTATCTGTCAATAGGTGCCATCTAATGTATTTTGAGCTCCTGATCAATAGATATGGTGGGCCAATTTTATCTAATGTGGGATATTCCTTTTGTGAAAACCCAAATGTATCAATGGGTGCCATCTAATATTGTATTTGGAGCTCTCGATCAATAGATATGGTGGCCAAGTTTATCTAATGTGGGATATTCTTCTGTATTGAAACCAAAATGTATCAATGGGCACCATCTAATATTGTATTTTGAGCTCTCAATCAATAGATGTAAGATGGGCCAATTTTATCTAATGTGGGATATTCTTTTGTATTGAAACCAAAATGTATCAATGTACCATCTATATTGTATTTTGAGTTCTCGATCAATAGATATGGTGGTAATTTTATCTAATGTGGGATATTCCTTTTGAATTGAAACCATCTAAAATTTTGAGCTCTCGATCAATAGATATAATTGTTCCATTAGCATATTCATACAGCCAACTGAAACCAAAAATGTATTGGTGTATCTTTGTATTTGGCTCGATCAATAGATATGGTGGGCCAATTTTATCTAATGTGGGATATTCACTTTTGTATTGAAACCCAAAAATGTATCAATGGGTATCATCTAATATTGTATTTTGAGCTCTCGATCAATAGATATGGTGGGCCAATTTTATCCCTAATGTGGGATATTCCTTTTGCATTGAAACCCAAAATGTATCAATGGGTAACATCTAATATAGTATTTTGAGCTCTCGATCAATAGATATGGTAGCCAATTTTATCTAATGTATGGGATATTCCTTTTATTGAAACCCAAAATGTAATTGTAGGTGCCATCTAATATTGTATTTTGAGCTCTCGATCAATAAGATATGGTGACCAATTTTATATGGGATAACTCCTTTGGCCAAATGTATCAATTTTCATCTAATATTATATTTTGGCACTCGATCAATAGATATGGTGGAAATTTTTATCTATTGAATTCCAAAAAAATGTATCAATGGGTAACATCTAATATTGTATTTTAAGAGCTCTCGATCAATAGATATGAAAATAATTTTATCTAATGGATATTCCTTTTATTGAAACCCAAAAAATATCAATGGGTGCCATCTAATATTGTATTTTGAGCTCTCGATCAATAATACATGGTGGGCCAATTTTATCTAATAATGGAGTTCCTTTAGTATTGAAACCCAAAATGTATCAATGGGTATCATCTAATATTGTATTTTGAGATCTCGATCAATAGATATGGTGGGACAATTTTTATCTAATGTGGGATATTCTTTTGTGTGAAACCCAAAATGTATCAACAAATCTCTAATTGTATTTTGAGCTCTCGATCGAAAATAAATGTGGTGGGCCAATTTTTATCTAATGTGGGATATTCCTTTTTGAAAACCAAAATGTATCAATGGGTACCATGTAATTGTATTTTTGCTCTCTATTAATAGATATGGTGGGACAATTTTGTCTAATGTGATATTCCTTTTGTATTGAAACCCAAAATGTATCAATGGCACCATCTAATATTGTATTTGAGCTCTCGATCAATAGATATGGTGGGCCAATTTTATCTAATGTAAGGATATTCCTTTGGTATTGAAACCCAAAATGTATCAATGGGTACCATCTAATATTGTGCATTTGAGCTCTCGATCAATGGATATGGTGGGGCCAATTTTATCTAATGTGGGATATTCCTTTTGTATTGAAACAAATGTATCAATGGGTATCATCTAATATTGTATTTTGAGCTCTCGATCAATAGATATGGTGGGCCAATTTTATCTAATGTGGGATATTCCTTTGTATTGAAACCCCAAATGTATCAATGGGTATCATCTATTGTATTTTGAGCTCTCGATCAATAGATATGGTGGGCCAATTTTATCTAATGTGGATATTCCTTTGTATTGAAACCCAAAATGTATCAATGGGTACTATCTAATATTGTATTTTGAGCTCTCGATCAGCATAGAATATGGTGGGCAATTTTATCTAATATGGATATTCCTTTTTATTGAAAAACAAAAATGTATCAATGGGTACCATCTAATATTGTATTTTGAGCTCTCGATCAATATATATGGTGGGTAATTTTATCCTAATATGATATTCCTTTTGTATTGAAACCCAAAATGTATCAATGGTGCCATCATATTGTATTTTGAGCTCTCGATCAATAGATATGGTGGGCCAATTTTATCCCTAATGGGATATTCCTTTTGTATTGAAACCAAAATGTATCAATGGGTACCATCTAATATTATTTTGAGCTTCTCGATCAATAGATATGGTGGGTAATTTTATCTAATGTGGGATATTCCTTTGTATTGAAACCAAAATGTATCAATGGGTACCATCTAATATTGTATTTTGAGCTCTCGATCAATGAATATGGTGGGTAATTTTATCTAATGTATTCCTTTTGGGATATTCTAATTTGTATTTTAGAAACTAGATATGGTGGGCCAATTTTAAAATTCTTTGTATTATCAATGGGGTACCATCTAATATTGTATTTTTGAGCTCTCGATCAATAGATATGGTGGGGCAATTTTATCTAATGTGGGATATTCTTTTATATTGAAACCCAAAATGTTATCAATAGGTACCATCTAATATTGTATTTTGAGCTCTCGATCAATAGATATGGTGATTAATTTTATCTAATGTGGGATATTCTCTTTGTGTTGAAACCCAAAATGTATCCAATGGGTACCATCTAATATTATTTTGAGCTCTCGATCAATAGATATAGTGAAATAATTTTATCTAATGTGGGATATTCCTTTTGTATTGAAACCCAAAATGTATCAATGGGTACCATCTAATATTGTATTTTTGAGCTCTCGATCAATAGATATGGTGGGCCAATTTTATCCCCAATATGGGATATTCCTTTTATTGAAACCAAAATGTATCAATGGGTATCATCTAATATTGTATTTGAGCTCCCTCAATCAATAGATATGGTGGGCCAATTTATCTAATGATATTCCTTTTATTGAAAAACCCAAAATGTATCAATGGGTATCATCTAATATTGTATTTTGAGCTCTCGATCCAATAACAGATATAGTGGAGCCCAATTTTATCCTAATATGATATTCCTTTGTATTGAAACGAAATGTATCAATGGGTGCCATCAATATTGCATTTGAGCCTTCTATTAATAGATATGGTGGGACAATTTTATCTAATGTGATATTCCTTTGTATTGAACCCAAAAATATATCAATGGGTACCATCTAATATTGTATTTTGAGCTCTCGACTCAATAGATATGGTGTGGCCAATTTTAATGTAATGATATTTTTGTATTGGAAACCCAAATGTATCAATGGGTTTTCATCTAATATTGTATTTTGAGCTCTCTCGATCAATAGATATGAAAAATAATTTTATCTAATATGGGATATTCCTTTTGTATTGAAACAAAATGTATCAATGGGCACCATCTAATATTGTTTTGAGCTCTCGATCAATAGATATGAAAATAATTTTATCTAATAATAGGATATTCCTTTTGTATTGAAAAACCCAAAATGTATCAATGGGTGCACCATCTAATATTGTATTTTGAGCTCTCGATCAATAGATATGGTGGGCCAATTTTATCTAATAGGGATATTCACTTTTGTATTGAAACTCAAAATGTATCAATGGGTACCATCTAATATTGTATTTTGAGCTCTCGATCAATAGATATGGTGAGCCAATTTTATTTAATGTGATATTCCTTTTATATGAAACCCAAATGTATCAATGGGCACCATCTAACATTGTATTTGAGCTCTCGATCAATAGATTTTATGGGATATTCCTTTTTGGGCCAATTTTATCTAATATTGTATTTTGGATATTCTTTTATCTAGTATTGAAACCCAAAATGTATCAATGGGTACCATCTAATATTGTATTTTTAGCTCTCGATCAATAGATATGGTGGGCATTTTATCTAATATGGATATTCCTTTTGTATTGAAACCCAAATGTATCAATGGGTATCATCTAATATTGTATTTTGAGCTCTCGATCAATAGATATGGTGAAACCAATTTTATCTAATGTGGGATATTCCTTTTGTATTGAAATTAAAATGTATCAATGGGTTCCATCTAATATTGTATTTGAGCTCTCGATCAATAGATATGGTGGGCCAATTTTATCTAATGTGGGATATTCTTTTTATATTGAAACCCAAAATGTATCAATGGGCTCTCCATCTATCTAATTGGGATATTTTGAGCAGAATGTATCAATCGATCTCGAATAGATATGGTGGAGCCAATTTTATCTAATGTGGGATATTCCTTTTTGTATTGAAACCCAAAATGTATCAATGGGTACCATCTAATGTATTTTGAGCTCTCGATCAATAGATATGGTGAGGATATTCCAATTTTCATCTAATGTATTTTGGATATTCCTTTTATCTAATGTATTGAAAACCAAAATGTATCAATGGGTACCATCTAATATTGTATTTGAGCTCTCGATCAATAGATATAAAGGTGCCAATTTTATCTAATGGGGATATTCCTTTTGTATTGAAACCCAAAATGTATCAATGGGTATCATCTAATATTGTTTTATTTTGAGGCTCTCGATCAATAAAATGATATGGGTACCATCTAATAATTTTTTGATCTAATGGAATTTTATCTAATGTTATTCCTTTTGCATTGAAACCCAAAATGTATCAATGGGTACCATCTATTATTGTATTTATAATTGAGCTTTATCTAATGTGGGATATTCCTTTTGATCAATAGATCTATGGGCCAATTTTATCTAATGTGGGATATTCCTTTTATGTATTGAAACTCTCAAAATGTATCAATGGGGATACCATCTAATATTGTATTTTGAGCTCTCGATCAATAGATATGGTGGGCCAATTTTATCTAATGTGGGATATTCCTTTTTTGTATTGAAACCCAAAATGTATCAATGGTATCATCTAATATTGTATTTTGAGCTCTCGATCAATAGATATGGTGAGCCAATTTTATCTAATGTGGGATATTCCTTTTGTATTGAAACCCAAAATGTATCAATGGGTACCATCTAATATTGTATTTTGAGCTCTCGATCAATAGATTTTATCTATGGGCCAATTTTATCTAAAAAATGTCCAGGATATTCCTTTTGTATCTCTGAAACAATATATATGGTGGGCCAAAAATGTCTTTTTATGTGCAATGGGTACCATCTAATATTGTATTTTGAGCTCTCAAATCAATAGATATAGTGGGCCAATTTTATCCTAATGTGGGATATTTCCTTTTTGATCATTGAAACCCAAAATGTATCAATGGGTACCATCTAATATTGTATTTTGAGCTCTCAGATAGATATGGTAAAATTGTTTATCAATAGATATGGTGGGGGTGCCAATTTTATTTGACTAATGTGGGATATTCCTTTTGTATTGAAACTCCAAAATGTATCAATGGGTACCCATGTGTCAATGGTGCATCTATTATTGTATTTTGAACTCTCGATCAATAGATATGGTGGAAATAATTTTATCTAATGTGGGATATTCCTTTTTGTATTTTGAAAACCAAAATGTATCAATAGGTATTCCTTTTTAATATTTTGCACCATCTAATATTGTATTTTGGATCTCGATCAGACAGATATGGTGGGCCAATTTATCTAATGTGGGATATTCTTTTGTATTGAAACCCAAAATGTATCAATGGGTTCATCTAATATTGTATTTTTGAGCTCTCGATCAATAGATATGGTTTGGGCCAATTTTATCTAATGTGAGATATTCCTTTTGTTGAAACCTCCAAATGTATCAATGGGTACCATCTAATATTGTATTTTGAGCTCTCGATCAATAATTTGATGTATTCATTTTGTGGGCTAAAATTTATCTAATGTGGGATATTCCAATTTTGTATTGGAAACCTTTTATTCAAAAATGTATCAATGGGTACCATCTAATATTGTATTTGAGCTCTCGATCAATAGATATGAAGGAGCCAATTTTATCTAATATGGATATTCACTTTTGTATTGAAACCCAAAATGTCAATGGGCACCATCTAATATTGTATTTTGAGCTCTGATCAATAGATATAATTTTATCTAATGTTCGGATATTCCTTTGTATTAAAACCCAAAATGTATCAATGGGTACCATCTAATATTGTATTTGAGCTCGATCAATAGATATGGTTTTTTATCTAATGTGGGATATTCCTTTTTGTATTGAAAATTTTATCCAAAATATTCTTTTGTATCAAAATGTATAATGTATCATCTAATATTGTATTTTGAGCTCTCGATCAATAGATATGGTGGGCCAATTTTATCTAATGTGGGATATTCCTTTGTATTGAAACCCAAAATGTATCAATGGGTACCATCTAATATTGTATTTTGAGCTCTCGATCAATAGATATGGTGGGCCAATTTTATCTAATGTGGGATATTCCTTTGTATTGAAACCCAAAATGTATCAATGGGTATCAATCATCAATTTTATCTAATGTATTTTGAGCTCTCGATCAATAGATTTGGTGGGATATGGAATTTTATCTAATGGGGATATTCCTTTTGTATTGAAACACAAAATGTATCAATGGGTACCATCTAATATTGTATTTTGAGCTCTCGATCAATTTTAGATATGGTGGGGTATCATCAATTTTATCTAATGATGGGATATTCCTTTTGTATTGAAACTAAAATGTATCAATGGGTACCATCTAATATTGTATTTTGAGCTCTCGATCAATAGATATAAATGGGCCAATTTTATCTAATGTGGATATTCTTTATATTGAACCCAAATGTATCAATGGGTAACATCTAATTGTTTTTGAGCTCTCGATCAATAGATATTAATTTGCCAATTTTATCTAATGTGGGATATTCCTTTTTATTGAAACCAAAATGTATCAATGGATACCATCTAATATTGTTTTGAGCTCTCGATCAATAGATATGGTGGGCCAATTTTATCTAATGTGATATTCCTTTTGTATTGAAACCCAAAATGTATCAATGGGTACCATCTAATATTGTATTTTGAGCTCTCGATCAATAGATATGGTGGGCCAATTTTATCTAATGTGGGATATTCCCTTTTGTATTGAAACCCAAAATGTATCCAATGGGTATCATCTAAATATTGTATTTTTGAGCTCGATCAATAGATATGGTGGGCCAATTTTATCTAATGTGGATATTCCTTTTTATTGATTGAAATGGGTTCCATCTAAAATTTTGAGCTCTCGATCAATGGGTTTATCATCTTTGTATTGAAACCCTGAATGTATCAATGATCTTTTGATTTTGAGCTCTCGATCAATAGATATAATTGGGCCAATTTTTATCTAATGTGGGATATTCATCTAATTAGTATTTTGAAACCCAAATCATGTATATTCCTTTTATGTGAAACCCAAAATATGGGTACCATCTAATATTGTATTTTTGAGCTCTCGATCAATCAGATATGGTGGGGCCAATTTTATCTAATGTGGATATTCCTTTTGTATTGAAACCCAAAATGTATCAATGGGTACTCATCTAATACGTATTTTTCTAATATAGAGCTCTCGATCAATAGATATGGTGGGCCAATTTTATCTAATGTGGGATATTCCTTTTGTATTGAAACCTAAATGTATCAATGGGTACCATATTGTATTTTGAGCTCTCGATCAATAGATTGGTGGGCCTCTGAATTTTATCTAATGTGGGATATTCCTTTTTGTATTGAAACCCAAAATGTATCAATGGGTAACATCTAATATTGTATTTTGAGCTCTCGATCAATAGATATTTTATCTAATATGGGATATTCCTTTTATTGAAACCCAAAATGGGGTATCAATTTGTATTTTGAGCTAATAGATATGGGATTTATCTAATACTGGGATATTCCTTTGTATTGAAACCTAAAATGTATCAATGGGTACCATCTAATATTGTATTTTGAGCTCTCGATCAATAGATATGGTGGGCCAATTTTTATCTAATGTGGGATATTCCTTTTGTATTGAAACCCAAAATGTATCAATGGGTTGCCATCTAATATTGTATTTTGAGCTCTCGATCAATAGATATGGTGGGCCACCTTTATCTAATGGGATATTCCTTTGTATTGAAACCCAAAATGTATCAATGGGTATCATCTAATATTGTATTTTGAGCTCTCGATCAATAGATATGGTGGGAATTTTATCTAATGTGGGATATTCCTTTGTATTGAAACCCAAAATGTATCAATGGGTACCATCTAATATTGTATTTGAGCTCTCGATCAATAGATATGGTGGGCCAATTTTATCTAATGTGGATATTCCTTTTTGTATTGAAACCCAAAATGTATCAATGGGTATCATCTAATATTGTATTTTGAGCTCTCGATCAATAGATATGGTGGGTAATTTTATCTAATTTATTCAATGTCAATGGATATTCCTTTTGTATTAGAAACTAATGTGGGATATTCCTTTAAAAAATGTATCAATGGGTATCATCTATTGTATTTTTTGAGCTCTCGATCAATAGATATAGTGGGCCAATTTTATCTAATGATATTCCTTTTGTATTGAAACCCAAAATGTATCAATGGGTACCATCTAATATTGTATTTTGAGCTCTCGATCAATAGATATGGTGGGACAATTTTATCTAATGTGGGATATTCCTTTTGTATTTTGAAACCCAAAATGTATCAATGGGTACCATCTAATATTCTAATATTGTATTTGAGCTCTCGATCAATAGAATATGGTGGACAATTTTATCTAATGTGGGATATTCCTTTTGTATTGAAACCCAAAATGTATCAATGGGTACCATCTAATATTATATTTTGAGCTCTCGATCAATAGATATGGTGGGCCAATTTTATCTAATGTATTCCTTTTGGGATATTCCTTTTGTATTGAAACCCAAAATATGTTTTATTGTCAATGGGTACCATCTAATATTGTATTTGAGCTCTCGATCAATAGATATGGTGGGCAAATTTTATCTAATGTGGGATATTCCTTTTTTATTGAAACCCAAAATGTATCAATGGGTACCATCTAATATTGTATTTTGAGCTCGATCAATAGATATGGTAATTAATTTTATCTAATGTGGGATATTCCTTTTGTATTGAAACCTAAAATGTATCAATGGCCATCTATTTTTTTGATCTAATAGATATAATTGGAATTTTATCTAATTTATTCCTTTTTGAAACCCAAAAATGTATCAATGGTTTTCCATCTAATATTGTATTTTGAGCTCTCGATCAATAGATATGGTTGGGCCAATTTTATCTATTAATGGGATATTCCTTTTTGTATTGAAACCCAAATGTATCAATGGGTATCATCTAATTTGGGATTATGGTGGGTAATTTTATCTAATGTGGGATATTCGTATTGAAACCAAAATGTATCAATGGGTACCATCTAATATTGTATTTTGAGCTCGATCAATAGAATATGGTGGGCCAATTTTATCTAATTATTCCTTTTTTATTGAAACCCAAAATGTATCAATGGGTACCATCTAATATTGTATTTTGAGCTCGATCAATAGATATGGTGGGCCAATTTTATCTAATGGGATATTGCCTTTGTAAAATGTATCAATGGGTGCCATCTAATATTGTATTTTGAGCTCTCGATCAATAGATATGGTGGGCCAATTTTATCTAATGTGGGATATTCCTTTTTGTATTGAAACCAAATGTATCAATGGGTATCATCTAAAAATATCAATATGTATTTTTGAGCTCTCGATCAATAGATATGGTGGGACAATTTTATCTAATGTGGGATATTCCTTTTGTATTGAAACCAAAATGTATCAATGGGTGTATTTTGAGCTCTCGATCAATAGAGATATGGGCCAATTTTATCTAATGTGGATATATTCCTTTTGTATTGAAACCCAAAAATATCAATGGGTACCCATCTAATATTGTATTTTGAGCTCTCGATCAATAGATATGGTGGGCCAATTTTATCTAATAATGGGATATTCCTTTTGTATTGAAACCCAAAATGTATCAATGGGTACCATCTAATATTGTATTTTGAGCTCTCGATCAATAGATATGGTGGGCCAATTTTATCTAATGTGGGATATTCCTTTTGTATTGAACCAAAATGTATCAATGGGTACCATCTATATTGTATTTTGAGCTCTCGATCAATAGATATGGTGGGCCAATTTTATCTAATGGGATATTCCTTTTGTGAAACCCAAAATGTATCAATGGGTACCATCTAATATTGTATTTTTGAGCTCTCGATCAAATAGATATGGTGGGCCAATTTTATCTAATGTGGGATATTCCTTTTTTTATTGAAACCCAAAATGTATCAATGGGTTCCATCTAATATTGTATTTTGAGCTCTCGATCAATAGATGTGGTGGGGCCAATTTTATCTAATGTGGGATATTCCTTTTATTAAACCAAAAATGTATCAATGGGTACCATCTAATATTGTATTTGAGCTCTCGATCAATAGATATGGTGGGCCAATTTTATCTAATGTGGGATATTCCTTTTATATTGAAAAACCCAAAATGTATCAATGGGTACCATCTAATATTATATTTTGAGCTCTCGATCAATAGATATGGTGGGCCAATTTTATCTAATGTGGGATATTCCTTTGTTTATTGAAACCAGAATGTATCAATGGGTACCATCTAATATTGTATTTTGAGCTCTCGATCAATAGATATGGTGGGCCAATTTTATCTAATGTGATATTCCTTTGTATTGAAACCCAAAATGTATCAATGGGTACCATCTAATATAGTATTTTGAGCTCTCGATCAATAGATATGGTGGGCCAATTTTATCTAATGATATTCCTTTTGTATTGAAAACCCAAATGTATCAATAAAATACCATCTAATATTTGTATTTTGAGCTCGATCAATAGATATGGTTTTATCCTATTGGGCCAATTTATCAATGTGGGATATTCCTTTTGAAACCCGATCAAAAATGTGGGACAATTTTATCTAATGGGGTATCAATGGTACCATCTAATATTGTATTTTGAGCTCTCGATCAATAGATATGGTGGGCCAATTTTATCTAATGTGGGATATTCCTTTTGTATTGAAACCCAAAAATGTATCAATGGGTACCATCTAATATTGTATTTTTGAGCTCTCAATAGATCAAAATTTTTAGATATTCCTTTTGTGGTATCAATAAAATTTTATCTATCAATAGATGGGATATTCCTTTTGTATTGAAACCCAAATGTATCAATGGGTACCATCTAATATTGTGTTTGAGCTCTCGATCAATAGATATGGTGGGCCAATTTTTTATCTAATGTGGGATATTCCTTTGTATTGCTCTCGATCACCATCTATTGTTGTATTTTGAGCTCCCCGATCAATAGATATGGTGGGCCAATTTTATCTAATGTGGGATATTCCTTTTGTATTGAAACCCAAAATGTATCAATAGGTACCATCTAATATTGTATTTTTGAGCTCTCGATCAATAGATATGAGTGGGCCAATTTTATCTAATAATGGGATATTCCTTTTGTATTGAAACCCAAATGTATCAATGGGTACCATCTAATATTGTATTTTGAGCTCTCGATCAATAGATATGGTGGGACCAATTTTATCTAATGTGGGATATTCTTTTTGTTGAAACCCAAAAATGTATCAATGGGTACCATCTAATATTGTATTTTGAGCTCTCGATCAATAGATATGGTGGGCCAATTTTATCTAATGTGGGATATTCCTTTTTTGTATTGAACCCAAAATGTATCAATGGGTACCATCTAATATTGTATTTTTAGATCTCGATCAAATAGATATGGTGAAACCAATTTTATCTAATGTGGATATTCCTTTTGTATTGGGAACCCAAAATGTATCAATGGGTATCATCTAATATTGGTAATTTTGAGCTCTCGATCAATAGATCAATGGGTGGAGCTAATTTTATCTAATATGGATATTCCTTTTTTTTTTTTATTGAAACCCAAAATGTATCAATGGGTACCATCTAATATTGTATTTTGAGCTCTCGATCAATAGATATGGTGGGCCAATTTTATCTAATGTGGGATATTCCTTTTGTATTGAAACCCAAAAATGTATCAATGGGTATCATCTAATATTGTATTTTGAGCTCTCGATCAATAGATATGGTGGGATATTCCTTTTTGTAAAACCCAAATGTATCAATGGTACCATCTAATTGTATTTTTGAGGATATTCCAATTTTATCTAATTTATTCCTTTTGTATTGAAACCCAAAATGTATCAATGGGTACCATCTAATATTGTATTTTGAGCTCTCGATCAATAGATATGGTGGGCCAATTTTATCTAATGTGGGATATTCCTTTTGTATTGAAACCCAAAATGTATCAATGGGTATCATCTAATATTGTATTTTGAGCTCTCGATCAATAGATATGGTGGGCCAATTTTATCTAATGTGGGATATTCCTTTTTTTATTGAAACCCAAAATGTATCAATGGGTACCATCTAATATTGTATTTTGAGCTCTCGATCAATAGATATGGTGGGCCAATTTTATCTAATGTGGGATATTCCTTTATTGAAACCCAAATGTATCAATGGGTACCATCTAATATTGTATTTTGAGCTCTCGATCAATAGATATGGTGGGCCAATTTTATCTAATGTGGGATATTCCTTTTGTATTGAAACCCAAAATGTATCAATGGGTATCATCTAATATTGTATTTTGAGCTCTCGATCAATAGATATGGTGAGCCAATTTTATCTAATGTGGGATATTCCTTTTGTATTGAAAAAATGTATCAATAGGTACCATCTAATATTGTATTTTGAGCTCTCCGATCAATAGATATGGTGGGCCAATTTTATCTAATATGGGATATTCCTTTTGTATGAAACCCAAATGTATCAATGGGTACCATCTAATATTGTATTTTGAGCTCTCGATCAATAGATATGGTGGGCCAATTTTATCAATTTTATCTAATGTGGGATATTCCTTTTATTGAAACCCAAAATGTATCAATGGGTATCATCTAATATTGTATTTTGAGCTCGATCAATAGATAGATATTTTATCTAATGTGGGATATTCCAATTTTATCTAATATGGGATATTCCTTTTCTAATGTATTCCTTTTGATTGAAACCCAAAATGTATCAATGGGTACCATCTAATTTTATTGTAGATATTTGGCCAATTTTATCTAATGTGGGATATTCTCGTATTGAAACCCAAAATGTATCAATGGGTGTATTTTTTGAGCTCTCGATTTTATCTAATTTTATCTAATGTGGGATATTCCTTTTGTATTGAAACCCAAAATGTATCAATGGGTACCATCTAATATTGTATTTTGAGCTCTCGATCAATAGATATGGTGGGCCAATTTTATCTAATGTGGGATATTCCTTTTGTATTGAAACCCAAATGTATCAATGGGTACCATCTAATATTGTATTTTGAGCTCTCGATCAATAGATATGGTGAGCCAATTTTTATCTAATGTGGGATATTCCTTTTGTATTTGAAACCCAAAATGTATCAATGGGTACCATCTAATATTGTATTTTGAGCTCTCGATCAATAGATATGGTGGGCCAATTTTATCTAATAATGGATATTCCTTTTGTATTAGAGAAACCCAAAATGTATCAATGGGTATCATCTAATATTGTATTTTGAGATCTCGATCAATAGATATGGTGGGCCAATTTTATCTAATGTGGGATATTCCTTTTGTATTGAAACCCAAAATGTATCAATGGGTACCATCTAATATTGTATTTGAGCTCTCGATCAATAGATATGGTGGGCCAATTTTATCTAATGTGGGATATTCCTTTTATTATTGAAACTCTCTAAAATGTATCAATGGGATACCATCTAATATTGTATTTTGAGCTCTCGATCAATAGATATGGTGGGACAATTTTTCCTTTTTGTCTAATGTGGGATATTCCTTTTGTATTGAAACCCAAAATGTATCAATGGGTACCATCTAATATTGTATTTTGAGCTCTCGATCAATAGATATGGTGGGCCAATTTTATCTAATGTGGGATATTCCTTTTGTATTGAAACCCAAAAATGTATCAATGGGTACCATCTAATATTGTATTTTGAGCTCTCGATCAATAGATATGGTGGGCCAATTTTATCTAATGTGGGATATTCCTTTTGTATTGAAACCAAAAATGTATCAATGGGTACCATCTAATATTGTATTTTGAGCTCTCGATCAATAGATATGGTGGGCTAATTTTATCTAATGGGGATATTCCTTTTGTATTGAAACTCTGTATCAATGGGTACCATCTAATATTGTATTTTTGAGCTCTCGATCAATAGATATGGTGGGCCAATTTTATCTAATATGGGATATTCCTTTGTATTGAAACCCAAAATGTATCAATGGGTACCATCTAATATTGTATTTTTGAGCTCTCGATCAATAGATATGGTGGGCCAATTTTATCTAATGTGGGATATTCCTTTTGTATTGAAACCCAAATGTATCAATGGGTACCATCTAATATTGGATATTTTTATCTAATGTGGGATCTAATTTGTATTGAAACCAAAATGATCAATGGGTATCAATATTGTATTTTGAGCTGTAATATGGTGGGCCAATTTTATCTAATGTGGGATATTCCTTTTATTATTGAAACCAAAATGTATCAATAGGGTACCATCTAATATTATTTTGAGCTCTCGATCAATAGATATGGTGGGCCAATTTTATCTAATGTGGGATATTCCTTTTGTATTGAAACCCAAAATGTATCAATGGGTACCATCTAATATTGTATTTGAGCTCTCGATCAATAGATATGGTGGGCCAATTTTATCTAATGTGGGATATTCCTTTTTGTATTGAAACCCAAAATGTATCAATGGGTACCATCTAATATTGTATTTTGAGCTCTCGATCAATAGATATGGTGGGCCAATTTTATCTAATGTGGGATATTCCTTTTGTATTGAAACCCAAAATGTATCAATGGGTACCATCTAATATTGTATTTTGAGCTCTCGATCAATAGATATGGTGGGCCAATTTTATCTAATGTGGGATATTCCTTTTGTATTGAAACCCAAAATGTATCAATGGGTACCATCTAATATTGTATTTTGAGCTCTCTAATCAATAGATATGGTGGGCCAATTTTATCTAATGTGGGATATTCCTTTGTATTGAAACCCAAAATGTATCAATGGGTACCATCTAATATTGTATTTTGAGCTCTCGATCAATAGATATGGTGGGGCCAATTTTTATCTAATGTGGGATATTCCTTTTGTATTGAAACCCAAAATGTATCAATGGGTACCATCTAATATTGTATTTTGAGCTCTCGATCAATAGATATGGTGGGACAATTTTATCTAATGTGGGATATTCCTTTTGTATTGAAACCCAAAATGTATCAATGGGTACCATCTAATATTGTATTTTGAGCTCTCGATCAATAGATATGGTGGGACAATTTTATCTAATGTGGGATATTCCTTTTGTATTGAAACCCAAAATGTATCAATGGGTATCATCTAATATTGTATTTTGAGCTCTCGATCAATAGATATGGTGGGCCAATTTTATCTAATGTGGGATATTCCTTTTGTATTGAAACCCAAAATGTATCAATGGGTACCATCTAATATTGTATTTTGAGCTCTCGATCAATAGATATGGTGGGCCAATTTTATCTAATGTGGGATATTCCTTTGTATTGAAACCCAAAATGTATCAATGGGTACCATCTAATATTGTATTTTGAGCTCTCGATCAATAGATATGGTGGGCCAATTTTTATCTAATGTGGGATATTCCTTTTGTATGAAAACCCAAAATGTATCAATGGGGTATCTAATATTGTATTTTGAGATCAATAGATATGGTGGGCCAATTTTATCTAATGTGGGATATTCCTTTTGTATTGAAACCCAAAATGTATCAATGGGTACCATCTAATATTGTATTTTGAGCTCTCGATCAATAGATATGGTGGGCCAATTTTATCTAATGGGATATTCCTTTTGTATTGAAACCCAAAATGTATCAATGGGTACCATCTAATATTGTATTTTGAGCTCTCGATCAATATTTTTGATATGGTGGGCCAATTTTATCTAATGTGGGATATTCCTTTTGTATTGAAACCCAAAATGTATCAATGGGTACCATCTAATATTGTATTTTGAGCTCTCGATCAATAGATATGGTGGGCCAATTTTATCTAATGTGGGATATTCCTTTTATTGAAAACCAAAATGTATCAATGGGATTTTGAGCTCTCGATCAATAATATTGTATTTTATCTAATGCATCAATGGGCTCTCGATCAATAGATATGGTATTTTATCTAATGTGGGATATTCCTTTGTATGGAAACCCAAAATGTATCAATGGGTACCATCTAATATTGTATTTTGAGCTCTCGATCAATGATATGGTGGGCCAATTTTATCTAATGGGGATATTCCTTTTGTATTGAAACCCAAAATGTATCAATGGGTATCATCTAATATTGTATTTTGAGCTCTCGATCAATAGATATGGTGGGCCAATTTTATCTAATGTGGGATATTCCTTTTGTATTGAAACCCAAAATGTATCAATGGGTACCATCTAATATTGTATTTTGAGCTCCTGATCAATAGATATGGTGGGCCAATTTTATCTAATGTGGGATATTCCTTTTGTATTGAAACCCAAAATGTATCAATGGGTACCATCTAATATTGTATTTTGAGCTCTCGATCAATAGATATGGTGGGCCAATTTTATCTAATGTGGGATATTCCTTTTGTATTGAAACCCAAATGTATCAATGGGTACCATCTAATATTGTATTTTGAGCTCTCGATCAATAGATATGGTGGGCCAATTTTATCTAATGTGGGATATTCCTTTTGTATTGAAACCCAAAATGTATCAATGGGTATCATCTAATATTGTATTTTGAGCTCTCGATCAATAGATATGGTGGGCCAATTTTATCTAATGTGGGATATTCCTTTGTATTGAAACCCAAAATGTATCAATGGGTACCATCTAATATTGTATTTTGAGCTCTCGATCAATAGATATGGTGGGCCAATTTTATCTAATGTGGGATATTCTTTTTTATTGAAACCCAAAAATGTATCAATGGGTACCATCTAATATTGTATTTTGAGCTCTCGATCAATAGATATGGTGGGCCAATTTTATCTAATGTGGGATATTCCTTTTGTATTGAAACCCAAAATGTATCAATGGGTTTTGAGCTCTCGATCATCTAATATTAATGTATTTGAGCTCTCGATCAATAGATATGGTATGGGCCAATTTTATCTAATAATGGGATATTCCTTTTGTATTGAAACCCAAAATGTATCAATGGGTACCATCTAATATTGTATTTTGAGCTCTCGATCAATAGATATGGTGGGCCAATTTTATCTAATGTGGGATATTCCTTTTGTATTGAAACCCAAAATGTATCAATGGGTACCATCTAATATTGTATTTTTGAGCTCTCGATCAATAGATATGGTGGGCCAATTTTATCTAATGTGGGATATTCCTTTTGTATTGAAACCCAAAATGTATCAATGGGTACCATCTAATATTGTATTTTGAGCTCTCGATCAATAGATATGGTGGGCCAATTTTATCTAATGTGGATATTCCTTTGTATTGAAACCATCAAAATTGTGTTTGAACAATGGGTATCATCTAATATTTCCTTTTGTATTTTGATCTATTACTCGATCAATAGATATGGTGGGCCAATTTTATCTAATGTGGGATATTCCTTTTGTATTGAAACTCAAAATGTATCAATGGGTACCATCTAATATTGTATTTTGAGCTCTCGATCAATAGATATAGGTCAAAATTAATATGGGATATTCCTTTTGTATTCCCCAAATGTATCAATGGGTCAAAAATCAAAAGAAAAATACAATATTAGATGGTACCTATTGATACATTTTTTGGGTTTCATATTCCTTTTGTATACAAAAATATTAGGAATATTCCACATTAGATAAAAAGGCTTTATCAGTTTTATTGCAATTTTCTACTTCTTATTTATGTGAATTGGGTTTCTCAGCCCTAGATAACATCAAAATAAGCGAAAAGACTACACTCAACTGCTTATCGCTCATTCGACCAAACATGGAAGAAATTGCGAAGAAACACGACATACAGGTTTCACACTAAATACACTACAGAAATACGTGAATAGAAACATTGAAATAAAGTAAGTTCATATTTGTGTGTGTATTTTTTTAATGTATTGAGTTATTTCATAACATTTAAATGTATGCCTTTTATAAATTAAAAACAAAAGTGTGAAGTGATATTATCAATTTATCCTAGGTATGCCGTTGCATAAAAAGGTTCAGAAACAATGATCTATAGGGAGCAGCAAAATCTACATTGTATCGAGATCGTCCACGCCCACTGGGGATGACTTAAAAGTAGCAATAGTGTGTGTGTGTGTGTTTGTGTGTGTGTGTGTGTGTGTGTGTGTGTGTGTGTGTGTGTGTGTGTGTGTGTATCCCGTGACAATATCTCGCGGCACACTTAATAGAATAACGCGGCACACAAGTTTACCTCAGCACGGCAATTGAGAATGACTGTCATAGATGAAAGACTGATGGATTTAGCGTTTGGGCCACATATCTTTAGAAATAATGCAGTCTGCACAAAATTTCTACAAAAACTGCATAGATCCTTGAGAAGTGTTGAAACCATGAGAAATTAATTTCCTCACTTCTAATCTGATCGATTTTATCACCTTCTCGAAATACGTATTGCACAAGAAATACATATTCTTCATTCATATCATTTTTATGGTCGTAAGTTAAAAACTACAGGATTTTCAGAAAATCACTATACACTTACATTTTTATTAACAGACATGTTTCAATATAGAATGCAAAAAGAGAATATCAATTAAAATTATAAACAATGTTGAAAATGACGCTCGTTAGCATCAAGACAGGTTTGGATCCTTCTTATTTTCTTTCTGAACACCGCTATCAGCTGCTCGCATTATTTTCTATGGGAAGAGTTTGATGTTTTTTCTGATGGCGTCATGAGCAATTCCATGACTAAATATCTTGCTGCTAAGTTAACTTTCGTAATGATTTTCGTGGACTCTGCTGCATATTGTCAGAAATAACCAAAGGTTACTCTTCCGATAACATTGCTGGCCTTCCACAACGTTTGACATCGTCCATTGATCCTGCTTCCTGAAATTTATCAACAAGGTTACGAACTGCATTGCGATGTGGAACAGATGTATCTGAAAATTTATCAGTAAAACGCTGTCGCACCAAATCTGGGTATCTACAAACTTGTCGAAATACATGTTCGACTAGAAATATATGTTCTTCAGTTGTTAAAACTATATTGGTGTGCACAGTAATTTTCGGAACACCCTATATTACATGGCTTTAAATAACCTTCGAAGGTTTGTTAGGCCGTAGAAAAAAAATCAATCAGTCATGCTCCTTCATTAATAGACTATCGCTGATTTAAAATGGACAATTACATTTTGATTGTGACGTAAGAATGTAGGAATAAATGCACCAAATACGCTGTTTGCAGAATCAAAGAAAGAAAGGAATGGTAGATGGGGAGAATACTGTTTAACATGCACTCAGACATTGCGAAAAACACAAATATATGGTTTTTATATATATATATATATATATATATATATATATATATATATATATAGACAGATGCAATGGATGAATTGTCGTCTAAATTACGTAAAAATGAAAATAACACTGATATCTCATTTTAACAGATATATTTACCAAAATTACACAGAAAAATATATTGAAATATAAAAGAATATATTTTTTTCAATAAAATTGCCACTAGTTTCAACTACAACCTCTAGACGACTTTAGAATCTTCAGCATCTCTTCTGGACGGTATCCTTGTTTAATTTGGTGAATGCTGCCTTAATCCTCGCCCCCAGATTGTCTTTGGTATTAAAAGAGTTTTGTCGAATTATCGCTCAACTGCACCCCACGCAATAATCAAGCGGTACAAGCTGGGGATTTAGGTGACAAGATGTAAGGGAAGATGGGGTCGCAGAAATTGTCAAACAGCCATGACAGTGTTCTCCTGTTTGTGTGACATGGTGCAGAGTCCTGTTGTCAGACAGTGTCTTCCAATAGACACCTTCTTGTCCCGGGATAGCACTACTTCTCAAGCCACTTGATGTAGGCTTCCATACCGAGTCTGAAGCCCCCATCAGTAAATACTGGAGTTCATTTCTTATTGGAACGATCAGAGCGAGTTTTCCGAGCTACCGTCATCACCATTCCTTTCCGAATCCTATTCAATATCATCAGATTGACACCCAAACACTCTGAAATGTTTGTATTGAAGACTCCGGCGGGAATATCATGTAGTACAGCATGCCGTTTCCAATTTTCTAGGGGAGTGAATTGCGTTATTATAGTCTTTTTCTCACAGACTGTGCCCAACTGACCCTACTATACTCTGCAGTTAACTAAATCCATAACAAAGAACGCGCATGCGTGTATTAAAAATATAACATTGCGACGATTTACCCATGCCATCCTGTATATATATATATATATATATATATATATATATATATATATATATATATATATATATATCAGTCAGTTATTTGTCAGGCGTGATACACGCTTAGGCGGTAATGTATCTTTCGATACTTGGCTGACGAGGCAGATTTTTTTACCGCAGTAGGTTGCCATTTCTTTCTGCGGTAGACCAGTTGTTATCCAAGGCTAGAACCTGGTCTGTCCTACAATTATCCATAGCTGGGAGGGGGAGAGGAAGAAGATTCATACCTTTCCCAAGGATATTAGCACGTAAGTGAATGTAATGGATTTGTCTCGAATTCAAACTCGACTTTCCGATTCCTTAATCCGAGCCGCTATAAATTTGCTTGGAAAGCATGGGTCCGGAAGTGAGTCATATATATATATAAAGAATAAATTTGGTTGGAAAGCATGGATCCGAAGTGAGTTATATATATATATATATATATATATATATATATAAAGAATAAATTTGGTTGGAAAGCATGGGTCTGGTCTGATATATATATATATATATATATATATATATATATATATATATATATATATACCCATGCTTTCCAACCAAATTTATTCTTCAAAAATCTTTGTCTCTGTTTCTCTGATTACTCTTCTTTTGTTCTTGCTCCTTAGTAATGTTTCTGTTTTCTAATTCATTCACTGACTTATTTGGGGCGAACTTGATTAATATAAATCCGGCATTGCTGACAAAACTAACCCTGGTCTTTGGTCTTGGAAAGGACCTCCAATCTGTCGCTGACTGGGGCAGGAAATGGCTTGTAAACTTAACGAAACTGCTCTAATTTACCCGCAATAAAGAACCCACCCTGGTTCCTATCAGAATGGCAGGTGCCCAAACTCCACGAGAACGTCTCTCTGCGGCTCCTTGGTCTAACGCTTCCCACTAACCTAACTTGGAACACCTACATTGAATCAATAGAGTCATTTACCGCAAGAAAAGTTGGTTCACTGTGTCGTGCCAGAAGGTTTTTCACGCCTGAGTCCATCCTTCAAATCTACTAATCAACCATTCGTCCTTGCATTGAGTACTGTTGCATATGGCCTCGGCCCCCGCTGTTTATCTTGAGGTCCCCGACAAAATCCAGAGACGGATATGCAATGTGATTGGTCTTGATCTCGTTTACAGACATTTTCTCACATACGTACTGTAGCTTCCCTCTGTCTTTTCTACAAATATTTTCATGGCAACTGCTTTGACGATCTACTTTCACTGGACCCCAACTGCATGAATTTAAGCGTGTTACTGGGTTGTCATCTCGGTCCCACCTTTTCACTGCCGAAACGGTTAAATGTAGCCGTTTTTTCTACTCCAACAGCTTCTTCTCTCGCACTTCCCGTCTGTGGAACCCCCTTCCTCTTACTTGTTTCCCTGATGGCTATAATCTTCAAATATTCAAATGTAATGTCAATCGACATCTTCTGATACCTTGATACTGATCCCCGTCTGTATCCTTTCCTCAAACTCCTCAATCTTTCAGTCCTGCAGACCAAATATTTGGTTTGCAGGTCTGCAGTTTTTCCACTGGTATCCAAAATAAGGAAAACTCCACTTTTATACAGTTTGGCATCATTGACCATATCTAAAGATCTCTTCACTTCACACAGTATATATACAGTGGGGGGAACAAATATATATATATATATATATATATATATATATTAGATAAAGTGTTATAGTGGAACACACCTGTTCTATAGTTAATAGACTCTCTCACCTATAATAAGTACGAGTAGTAAGAGTAACGAGGGAGTCGCTCAGTGGGTCGGTCAGTCAGTCGATGTCGGACGACCGTTAGTCGGATACTAAAGTATCAGCGACCACAACTAGATTTCTCTGCGTCATTACCTATTATATTAAGTTCCTAACGTTTTGTACGTCGAACCTATTTTAGGACCGACTTAGTACAAATACAAGCCTCCACTATGAAACCACTCCATAACATAAAGAAAATTAAATATATTAACAACAATAAAATAAGCAAAACGACAAATACTTACCAATAACACTAACATACTGTACGACATAAACAGTAAAGAACGACTACAAATTCTAGAAGCATTACTCACAAAAACAAGCAACGTAACAAGAATAGATTTTTATAAGATTTAGAACTGGCCACACTAAATTTGACACGACAACACGAATTCTAACGAAGGAGTGATTCTTTAGAAAACATGATACGAAGAGAAGCAATATTTGAAAAAGTGATGGAAATAATATAGTACCTCTTGAGTGTCCATTCTTTGACCTTCTTAACAAACTCTTTGCGTTTATCATCAACCAGAAGGCTCAGCATTCTGAGCGACAAACAATATGAATGTCGCCTTGCTAGTTCCACCAGTGATGTCCTTATGCACTGAATCGGTGAAGCATTAGACAATAAATACGTCACAGTGACGATTGTCTTTAATATATCGAAGGCCTTTGACAAGCTCTCCCATAAAGGCTTGCTACACAAGCTCTCCAGGTACGGAACCACTGAAAAGTTTGTCTCATTTATCAAGTCCTTCCTAACAGGTAGGTCCATGAAAGCAGTTGTTTATGACGAGTCCTTTGAGGCATTTACGCCGACATTACCCAAGGCTCACTTCTCGGTCCAACTTTCTTTCTGCTTTGTATTAATGATCTGCCTAAGAGCTTACCCCGATGTTTAGTGAATATCTATGCAGATGATACAACATTATTTGGGTGCGCCACCAAAACTCTAGACTGCCAGAGCCTGGCAGCTGTTCTCGTCTCTGATCTAGCTTGAATCCATCAATGAGGGAATAAGTGGCTGGTCGTAGCCAATCGCTCAGGAACCAAACAAGTAATATTCCATCATCACCGTGAAGACTCTGAATTTTGATCTATTGCGATGAACGCGTGTTTTTTTAAGGGGATCGTTTGAATAATCAGTTCTTTTTACCGCTTCAGTAAGTATCGGTTTACTCCTGGTATGCTCTAAAAAAAACAAATTAGACTGGAAAAGGTGTACAGTTGACAGATCTGACCAGGAACTTCCTACTTTTCACTTCCAAGTTGTGATAGATTTTAAGAGCGGTTACATGGCCTTGTGTGTGATGAATTATTTTCAACGTTGCAACCACTTTCCCCTCAGACAAAACGTTAAATATCTCACTTTTCTATCTATATTTCCATGGAAACTCTTCTGACAAGCAATATTCCTTAGTTTCACCAACTCTAACCCTCACAGCAAAGCCAAGTACACAGGGGCGAAAAATCCTCACTCCTTTTGTATTCCATCAGTAATAAAGAAGTACCATTCGAACAGTTTCTTGCCACGTACGGTTACTTTATAGAATTGACTCCCAAGAGGATACTTTCCTAACCACTACAATCTTAAACCCTTCAAATCTTTGATTAACCGTTATCTTACTCACAGGAACTCCTAAACATTGCTTCTTACCTTTTACTCGTACTGCACATAGATCAAACTAAAATCAGTAATGCTCTACCATGAATAGCTCTTGATCCATATATAGGTTAAAAATTAGGAAAAAGAAAACAAAAAGACAAAATGTATTTGATAATGTTTTTTCAATGCCCGAAACCAGACAATGGACAATTTAAACTGCGTCTAGAGATTATATGCAAGTTATGAATTGGTATAAAGTGTTGCGTCTTTAATGTTAAAAGTCCTATTATGATGTTGTTTTGATTCTAATCAATATTATGAACTTAGATATATAGTGAGAGAGAAAACTATTGTTTTTGGTTGGAAAAAATTTACTAAGTTAACAAAACAGACTAATTTAACTGTCAGTAGTTTATTTGCAACTATTTAATTTGATACTTTTACATTATTAGACCTTGTAAAACTAATGTAAAAAAAATAATATGAAAAGATTTTAGAACAAATTCGTCAATTTCTTAAAGGAAAAACATAAAAAATCATTTTATTTTAAAAATAAAAGATATATTAACAAAAAATAATAAGAACCTCCTAAAATTTATTGCACAAATGCTCCTTTCTTTTCAATAACTCTTAGCAGCCTATTGTCAGCATCTGATATTAGATTTGCAATTATAGTGGCTAGTAAGTTGTTTGCAGCAACTTTAACTGCCTCCCAGAGGTCACACTTGCTGTTGAATTGCCTTCCATTAGAATAAATATCTCCCTTGAGGATGCTCCACAGGTTCTCAATGGGATTCAAGTCACAGCTATTTGAAGGCCAGTCCATAAGAAAATCTGCAACAAATCCCTTTTCTTTCAACCAGGAAACCAAATCCATTTTCTTTCAACCAGTTTTCAATGTAAACTTTGATGCATAACTTGGTGCGTTGTCTCGTATAAAGATCATAGATCTACACTTGGCTAAAGACTGGTTATCAAGCCATTCAAAAAAATATTGCTCTAGAAAATCACAGTAACTTTTGGAATTCATTTTAATCCCGTCTTTCAGTTTAAATGGACCCACGAGCTCATTACCAATAATCCCAGCCTATATCATGATCCCACCTTGTTGGCGTTTAAAAAATTTTCTTGAGTCATGTTGCTTGCAAACCCATCCTCAAGCCCATCCATCGGGCCCATCGAGGGTGATCCTTGATTCGTCTGTAAGAAGCACTTTACTGAAATCAGTTTTCATGTATTTTTTTGCCCACTGCAATCTTCTTTCCTTACGTTTTTTTTGTTAAAATGGGGTTCTTTATTTGATTTTTTTACATCAGAAAACTTCCTTAATGCTTTACACCTTGTTTCCCTTGACACCATAAGAGCTCCAGCGGCCTCAAATATGAACGCACTTGACGCATTTGGGTTTCTTATTAATTCTCTTCGGATATGTGATAGATCTCGCTTTGTTAAATTCCTGAATTCAGCCTGAGACTTTTTTTTTCCTTGGTTGAATTCCCATTTGACATATGTTCTTGATTGTTCGATGATCCATTTTCAAATCCTTAGAAATTTGAAGCGAAAACTTTCCTTTGCTAATTTCTTTGATTATATAGTTCTTTTCATTCATTGTTAGTTCTTTTTACGAGCCATAATACTAAATTCTAGTTCTAGCAAATAATCTCTTGACACTGAAAATTGCTATAATTACTGAAAAAATACTAAATATCAATCTGAAATTGAAAATTGAGACTTAATTGCTTTAATGCTTACTCGCTATACATAATAGTACAAATTATTTCATTGGATAACACATATCTATGAATTTTACATAAAATATTTGACAATACCTCTTTTGCATATAATCTCTAGACGCAGTTTATATCTACAGGAAAGCAGGAAAAAGTACCTAAACAGGACAATAAATATAGAAATATCTTTTAACAAATCGCTTTCTTTTGTCTTTTATGAAACAAGTATAAATGAAACATCGCTACCCAAAATACACACAACATTCACACACACGCGCGCACGCGTCATCCACAGACAGACTGTTTCGCTGTTTACAGCTCATCAGTGTGGCTAGACATCCGGTTGCCTCTAGCTAGGATCGAAACCCGGCTGAATTGGTGTCAGTCGGAGCTTCTAACAACTAAGCCGTCGGCGCACGGTAGGGATGAAGGTGGATTTTTAGCATATTTATTTTTAGAAACATGCCCAGTGACTGACAGTGACTCAATTCGCTTTCGTGAAGAGTCTCGCTATATAGCTATAATAGTCACTGTTTACGAACCCACACCTCACCCCCAGAGTGCTCAACTGAAATTAATTCAGGAGCAAATATAACGTCATCCACAGACAGACTGTTTCGCTGTTTACAGCTCATCAGTGTGGCTAGACTTTATCTAAAAAATAAATACAATTCACCTTCTTCCCTTCTTCCCTGCCGTGCGCCAACGCCTTAGGGGTAAAATCTCCGACTGACACCAAATCAGCTAGAGGCAACCGGACGTCTAGCCACACTGATAAGCTATAATACAGCGAAACTGTCTGTCTGTGGATGACAATATATATATATATATATATATATATATATATATATATACATAAATATATATATATATAGATAGATAGATAGAGAGAGAGAGAGAGAGAGAGAGAGAGAGAGAGAGCTTATATTGATGCAATGAGATTTTGTTCAAACATGTTTAATTGAATTCGACCGATAAAGTATGTCTATTGAATTTTATTACATTTTTTCAGACGTTGTATGCCTATATGTAAATACAAATTCATAAAGAAATTGTACAAAATTCATTGTTTTGTTTGTGTGCTTTCGACCATCGTTTGTCATTGTCAATAATTTACTGACATCAGTTACAATAAATAAGTTTTAATTAAATACATCCTGGTCCTTTTTCAGAAAAAAAGTTCTGATTGTTTAAATACATGTATATCAACCACACATGACATAGCATACAGAAACGTTTGTAAATATATCTAAAATACATATATTTTAATATTTAAAAAATAATCCGTTAGGAGATAGATATGTTGACAGAGCCCAAGGATAAATATTAATTGTATAGCAAATAATTATCTTATTCCATCACTTTGAATTAAGAATGAAACACCCAAGGCAGAAAAACGGTTGAATTTTTGGAAATTGTGTCTAAAATTAGATTACTATGATTTCAGTAGGGATTTTCGAAAGTAATTATGTATTTAACAGTAATGAATTAAGAATCAAACAACCAAGTTCAAGACAAAAGTTGAATGTTTCGAAAATGCATCTCGAATCAGTTTGTTATCATTTCTATTTTTGTGTTTGGAAAGTTATGTATTTCCCAGCTATGAATGATCAGGCAACCTACCAAAGCAATACCAAGTTTAAATGGCGGGAAAATGAGTCTAGAATAATTTTATTATTTCAATGAGGATGTCCGTAAAGTAATTATGTATTTGACAGTTATTAACTATGACCCAACCAACCAAGGTAGAACCATGGTTGAGTGATTGAAAACTGAGTTTATAATTACATTATTATTTTTTCTACGCTGTGCATTAGGAATGTTTGCACATTTATGCGCATTGGATATCGTCTTTTTCAGACAAAATCCACCATCTAACAGCAGTATCAAAATTTCCCGCTATCTTTCGTAACTGAGAAAGCGTTTGACTAATTAAAGAGGGGCATAGTGAAAGAATCCATACTACTCCCTATTATACACTATTTCAAAATGATCCATAGCTGCATCTTTAAGACAATCGTGGTGGCTTATAGCCTTTTTCTCTAGAATCCTGTCTAAATCGAAAATTAGGCATTCTATAATAGAGAAAGAATCCTATGCTATTGTCGAATCGCTGAGAACATGGCGGCATTATTTGATCGGGCGACGTTTTAAACTGTTTACAAACCAAAAATAAGTCTCATTCATTTTTAACCCGAAAACGACAAGTAAAATTAAAAATGAGAAGTGAAGGATGATCTCATGTTACTCCTTCGACGTAATATACCGCCCCGATAAAGAAAATGCAGCTGTGGACGTCCTTATCTCGCTTATCTAGCTTGACTGCCTGCAAAGAAGAATTGAAGAAACTACATAGAAAGTTGTGTCACCCAGATGTTACACGCATGGTCCCTATGACAAAAATCAATAAACCTTCCCTACTCCGTAGAGGATGTGAAAGAAATCACCAAATCTTGTAAGACCTGCGCTGAAAATAAACCTAGATTTTACCATCCTAACACCAGCAAGGACATAAAAGTCATGCAACCCTATGAAAGAATCACATTAGGTTTTAAAGGAACGATTCCGTCAAAAACTCCTAACAAATATATGCGGACAATAATTGACGAATATTGGCGGTTTACTTTCGCGATACCCTACCCGATGTATTCCCTACAACGGTCATGCAAGCACTTTGCTCAGTTTTTGCTATCTTCGGGCTACCCACGTATATTAATTCTGAGAAAGTGGCTTCATTTACGTCCAAACGCGTACAACGGTTCCTAAAAGAGCAAGGATTAGCCGTAATTAGAACAACTCCATATAGCGCTCAAGGTAATGGCCAGTGTGAGTGGTATAATGCAATATTTTGGAAAACGGTTGAACTAGCAGCTGCTAATAAAGGGGCGGCTTTAGAGAATTAGAACAACTACTCCCAGAAGCATTGCATGCAATTAGATCACTGCTCTGTCCTCCACCGCAACACCCCATAAACGATTCCTACCGTTTCCTAGAAGAGGCAGACAAACCCGACTCCGTTATAATGGGGCCAATGGGGAATTTTTGTCCGAGCCTACGGAAAAAAAACGGCCTTGTGCCACATCCCACCTTGTGGGGAGGACTAGCGGCAAATACCGAGGCCACCAAACCTCGTCGAAGCCAGGCACTTCGCTGCCTGGCACTGGTGATGGATTTGACTCGCTACTGTCAAGACCTCTGTCTTCGGGCAGAGGGAGACTTAGTCGGGCCTATGTCTTCGGACGGAAACTCGGTTGAGAAAAACAGACAAGAAAAGTACCGTTTGCAGAGGCTGGATAAATTTTGACCATTGGCCCGAGTATCCGCGCTCGGTCTCCCCCCAGTAAACTCGACCTTGTGTCGCATCTTGTCTCAGTGGGAAGAATGGGTAAATACCAATTACCCAGTCAACATCATGGTCTTTGGAATGATCGCGAGTGATGGTGACATTATGCCTCCATTCATCTTCCTACAGGCCCCAGACTCAACACGGAGGTCTACATCAAGTGTCTTGAGAAGATAATACTGCCCTGGGTCAAGTCACATTTAATCTCAGTGGGGTTAATAGGTAAATACCGGGTTCATTAAAACTTACTGTTAAGTAAACTCGTATTATCTCAAATAATTCTACTACCCAACCAAGATAAATATTTGCGAAGCAATGAATGGTATCAACAAGAAATAATATAAAAAAACTAAAAATTCGAAATGAAAGAGAAAAGAAATGTCAATAAAAATATTTTTCTACTGTGACAGAATTCTTATATTCTTTGCTTTTGATATTAATTTTGTTTCGAATCATGATTGCCTTTGAAATTTTGTAACCAGAGACTAAAACAAAATCTCTCAAATTCAATAAACATCTCATAATTCATGAAAATGTTTTGAGTGCTTTCTTTGAGCATTAGCGTTTTTCAGTGCTTCCTTTCCCAACTAATATTTTTCAACGTTCGTACGTAAACTTGTAGACACACAGCTAAAATTAATTATTGGAATCTAGTAATACCAAAGCCGTTCTCTTTTATATCTGTTTTCACTAATTGAATTGGAGTCGAAACTACTTAGTTCTCCTTCAATACCAATCTTAAATGTTATTAAATTGGATAAATTACTAATTTATTGCTGTCTGAAATTATGACAGTTGTAATATTAATCTGCTTTTTCTTTTTTTTTTTCAAAATCAAGGATTCGTCTAAGTACGTGAGAGTCTATTATGCATTTTACGATTTCATTTATGAAAGATACAAAGAAACGTCGAATTAATTTTAGACTCTTTAACCCCATGTCCTTCTGAAAAGGTTTGAAGCAAATTCCGTTAAATTTACATTAGTTATTCAACCAGGAACAAAGATAACTGACATTTGAAAATATATATCAGCGAGACAATCATAAATATACGAGGTCTGATCAAAAAGTATCGGAACTTTTGCTATGATAACGTAGCTAATATATATATAGAGTGAATACGCTTGGTACGGATTGGCATTACACTCTATAGCGCAGACACACTGAATTATAATATTCTCGCTATTTTCTCCTGTTTATAGCAGCGCTTGGAAGGAAAATGTGTAGAGTGTGGTCGTTTCACCACACCAGAGGTTCCATTAGGGTTTTGGACAAGAACAACATTTCCTTAGGTTCAACAACTACCATTTTCCCTAGATCTCGCCCCTTGTGACTTTTTCCACTTCAAAAAAACAAATCTCACTTGAAAGGAACAAGATTTCAAGACGTTCACGAAATCTAAGATATTGTGACAAAGCAGCAGATCACTATCCCAAAAAAGGAATTCCAGCAAAGTTTCTATCAACGGAAATGCCACTGCATCACGTGGTGGCTTCAGAAGGGGACTAAACGCCGAAATGATATTTGTTGTAGTTTCCGTTTTATAGCACCAATCCTGATACATTCTGATCAAATCTATTATATATATATATATATATATATATATATGTTTGTGTGTGTGTGTGTGTGTGTGTTTATTGATGTGATTTTATTATACATTATAAATGTTTTAATAATATTTGTATCATAAATATTACATTATATTATTAACCTCCCATAAGTTACTAAAAAGCAGCATACCATGATGAATAAAGGCCCCAAGTTTAATCAAAACAAAGTTTAATCGTCAAAATAATTATGTTATTATTACATAGAAAACTCAGAGCATTTTTTATCATTTTATTAATTTTTTTAATCCTTTCTAGCACGTTCGAAATTTTGGTTAAAATCATGTTTTTCTAGCATCAACGGGAGGTCAAAAGATTAGTATACAGAATTTTAGAATTTTGGGGGAGTTAAAAAAATTTTGGAAATTCTTGCAAAAATCGAATAATTGTGGGATTTTAATTGAATTTCCAAAAATGAATGAAATTATTTTGAAGTCTTCTTAATGTTCTGAAATTTTGAGAAATTGTACTGTCAATCTCTTCATATTTATATTAGTTAAAAGCAGGACGTCTTAGAGAATTTAAATCATCAATTTGATTTTTTTCAAACAGAAACACTAGTTACCGAAAATATGCTTTGAATCGTAAAATAAAAAAAATGCAATAAAACTATGACACTATTAGAAAAGCTTTTAATTGCTTTTATAAATAAGATATATTAAGGATACAATTGTCTTAAGACATTTTTTTCGTTAAATAATGAATTCTTACAAGAGTTTTTATTTTATTTTAATTTTAATTAGAAAAAAATTATTATGTTTAAACCTTTTGAAATTCTCCATTAATTTCAGCCTTTTAGATGATATTCTTATTAAGTAAAAATAAATATTTACTAATCATAAGTGGAAAAGTTTAATACAAATCAACAAACACCAATACTTTTAAAAGAACTCTGAATTTTTTTCTTTTATATGTATAAACGTGCCGATTTTGTAAGTAGTGGCGACCTTACATTATCAGAAAATAAGAGCAGTAACTATTGTAAATTTAAAATCAACATTTCTAAAATTCAATAAACATTAGATTACAGATGATATTTTCCTAATTTTTTATTATAAATATACAGAGTGCAATGTGTAAATTGTCGCTATCTTAATTTTGCGCGTGCGCGTTGTTCGTTTCTAATTTTGTCGACGGCACAGTATAGTAAAGTCAATTGGAGACCGTTCGCAAGAAAAAAAGCACCATGACGCTATTTACACCGCCCGAAATTTGGAAACAGCATGCTGTACTTCTTGGCTTTTGCGGCGAAAAGATCCAATACGCACATTTTTAATGGCGATTTCCCCTAGTGGACCCAGGTTCCAATCCTGCCGGACGACACATTTTTTTCTAAAAACATTTCTCGGGATATTCAGAAGTAAATCAATAAATATATTGTTTAATAATTAAATAAGAACAAGGTATCTACTCAAATATGAGCGATAATTAAAAGAACGTTTAAACAAATAAATTAAAAATCTGTCGGATTTAATTCTAATATATATATATATATATATATATATATATATATATATAGATAGATAGATAGATAGATAGATAGATAGATAGATACGGCACGGTGGAATAATGGATAGCGTAAAGGTATGTATCCTCTTCTTCTCCCTCCATCTATGGGTAAATAGCAGGACAGCTGGGTTCTATAGCCTTGGATGGCAACTGGTCTAGGAGAAGGACAACTCTGAATTCAATTCTGGTCGTATTCTGTATTCGGCCCTTCAAAAAGTGTGGATGGTTCTGCACAAAACCTTCACCACTATACTCAAATCTCATGTCGGTTTCCTAGGAACTGATTTATTTTGATTTAGTTTTTATACAATTTCACATGCGATCTTATAATTTTTTTTTCTTTTCGAGGGTAAATTGTTTCGAACACTTTCGGCTATAGTCATTTTCAAGGTTGAGATATATTAACTATTAACAAGAAATAGATTGTTGTATGTATGTATTTATATCGTGTTTTTATTTTCAAAACACGGCCAATATATTGTGCCCATGTTCATAGTTGATATTACTGTGTGTTAGCTTTTCGGGTTTTTATTAATAAAGCTTCCATTATTTTTAGCCTTTTTTACCATATAGACGATGATATTATAATTGTATTGTCAACAAGTATGTTACGAATAGGGACCGGTAGGTCACCATGTGTATTTAAATGAGACCTAATTGAGCTATGATCAGAAAGATATAGTGTGAGTCTTCTTGTCAAACATGTTGTAGTGTGGCCTATATAATTGCTTCCGAATTTTGATTGATCAAGAATACAATTTCTTGATGGACATTTAAATTCGTAAATAATATTTGTTCTATTTAATTCTGTTCTAAGAGATGAATTATTATTTTTAACTATAAGGTTAGAGGTCTTAAATATTTGTAATAAATAATTAGTCTAATTTCATATCGCGTATATATATATGTGTGTGTGTGTGTGTGTGTGTGTGTGTGTGTGTGTGTGTGTGTGAAAGAAATGGAGAAAGAAAAATTAGAAAGAAATTCGAAGATAGAAGAATGTTGTTATAATTTATAGCCAGTGCCTTTTATAGAACCATATCTTTAAATCAGTTATTAGCTGTTATCTGAATAAGATTTTCCATGAATTTTCACAACACATCCAACGGATCTGCAAAACAAAACAGTTTCGTCATAATTTCTTAAAAATGTACACCTTCAGTTTGTATATATGTATATATATATAATTAAGTAACGAAAATCTTGGTAATCAGTATGGATAATTCCAAAAAGGATGAAATCTTGAGAGCTCACTGTTAATTCAGAGCGAATAATTTAATTTAAAGAAAAACAGACCACTTTAAGACTCCATTGTAATAATTTATTTCACCAGAGGAAAAAAAAAAAATATATATATATATATATATATATATATATATATATTAGGGAAATTAATGATGAATAGAAAAACAATTCGTGTGATGCGTTTAAGACTACATTGGACTGAAAAGATGGGGATGCTGAAATTTTAAACTTTTATTTTTTTAAAATATGTGTTTGGATCATCATCGTCGTAATCATCATCATAATCATCATCTTCGCCGCTGTCGTCATCATCGCCGTCGTCGTCATCATCGTCATCATCATAATCATGATCGTTGTCGTCGTCATCATCATTAACATCATGTCCCGAAAAAAATTGCAGTCGTAGATTCATTTAGCAGCCGAGCTCTCTCCACATGATCTTGGTGGCAGATCAGTAACTGATTAACTGCGTAGAAGCTTCCAGTCCACTCAGTGGGAATTACCAGCCCAATTTTCTTCTGTCTACCCTCGTCGTCGTCGTCGTCTTCTTTTACTTATCTTGTAGTATAGCAACGGAAACATTGACACGTGACCATAAACATTTCAACTTCATCTTCTGTTATCTGCATAAGATTTTCCATTAATTTTCACAACACATCCAACGGATCTGCAAAACAAAACAGTTTCGTCATAATTTCTTAAAAATATACACCTTCAGTTTGTTTTTCGTTCAAAAAAAATCCCAGGTTCGTCCAGAGATTCATATTCAAACATTTCTTTTTTCATTCTGCTTATATTTTCTCTAATCGCTTTAATAATGCAACACATTGTCAGAGGCTACACGCAGGTGGCACAGAATGATTAGAGACTCCGTCAGGACAAAGTAGATATCAAATCCATTGACAACTATGCTGGGATTATGACCTCTCCTGCGTGGAGGATTAATAACAGGATTCACTTCTTCAGCTTTTAGCTTTTGCGTCCATTTTCATAACAACTCTTCGGTGGTAACCATTTTCAATCAATTTTATTAAGTAAAAAGATTATATATGAAGATGTAACTTGCTTGTCTTACAAGAAAATCAATCCTGAGATCGACATATGAAAGGCTGAGTTTCATATTCAACAGATTTTCATCGTTTCTTTTGAAATAAATAATTAAAATATCGTCTATCTCAGGATTCTTGTTTGAGTCTATTTTAAGCCTTGAAAATGATTTTATTTGCTCACCAAATATAATTAGCATTTTATTTTAAGAAATTAAAATTATTTTTTTCAGTTTGTTTCTTAGTAAAATTCTTATAGACTTTTAAAAGCTACTACTAATAATATATATATATATATATATATATATATATATATATATATATATATATATAAATTAATTGATTTAAAATATGTTTTTTTCGCTACACAGTTCCAACCATGTTTCAAAAAAAGAAGCTAAAAACCCCGAATTTAATTTTGCAATTACATTAAAAGAAAGCATTAGTTCCATTTCATCTTCAAGCGAATTATATATATATGAATTTACATACATATACATATATTTGTGAGTAAATTAAAAACAGACAAGCTACTGCGATCATTTTTATTTAAGTTGAAAGAATAAACTTATAAAAATAATAAATGAAAACTTGACAGTCGTTTTAATAAAACTTATACAAGACAGGAATTTCTGCCCAAATACACAGTTATATATATATATATATATATATATATATATATATATATATATATATATATATATATATATATATATATAATTAAGTAACGAAAAATCTTGGTAATCAGTATGGATAATTCCAAAAAGGATGACATCTTAAGAGCTCACTGTTAATTCAGAGCGAATAATTTAATTTAAAGAAAAACAGATCACTTTTAGGCTCCACTGTAATAATTTATTTCACCAGAGAATTTTATCCTTCTCTGGATCATCAGACTTCACTTTCAAAACTGTTTTTATTTAAATTAATATATATATATATATATATATATATATATATATATATATATAGGGAAATTAATGATGAATAGAAAAACAATTCGTGTGACGCGTTTAAGATTACATTGGACTGAAATGATCTTTAATTTGATGCGACTACACATGTTCACAAAGATGGGGATGCTGAAATTTTAAACCTTTATTTTTTTAAATACGTGTTTGGTTCATCATCGTCGTCATCATCATCACAATCATCATAATTATCATCATCGTCATCATCATAATCATGATCGTTGTCGTTGTCATCATCATTAACATCATGTCCACACAAAAAAATTGCTGTCGTAGGTTCATTTAGCAGCCGAGCTCTCTCCACATGATCTTGGTAGCAGATCAGTAACTGATTAACTGCGTAGAATCTTCCAGTCCACTCAGTGGGAATTACCAGCCCAATTTTCTTCTGTCTACCCTCGTTTCAAAACTGTTTTTTTTAAATTAATATATATATATATATATATATATATATATATATATATATATTAGGGAAATTAATGATGAATAGAAAAATAAATTCGTGTGACGCGTTTAAGATTACATTGGACTGAAATGATCATAGGTTCATTTAGCAGCCGAGCTCTCTCCACGTGATCTTGGTGGCAGATCAGTAACTGATTAACTGCGTAGAAGCTTCCAGTCCACTCAGTGGGAATTACCAGCCCAATTTTCTTCTGTCTACCCTCGTTTTCTTCTTCTTCTTCTTCTTCTTCTTCTTCTTCTTCTTCTTCTTCTTCTTCTTCTTCTTCTCTTGTAGTATACCAACGGAAAGATTGACACGTAACCATAAACATTTCAACTTCATCTTCTCGATGTTACTTTTAAGGTCTTTCAACCGGCCCCATGGTGTCTCGCACAGCGTCATTTGAGACACAGTCTACGGAAAAGATACTTACTATTTCCTATATAATCCGTCGTTGTATATATCAGTAAGAAAATCATAAAGTGACATAGCCATAAAAGTTGTCTAGGATGCCAAGTTTATGATACCAAATACCGAGAATATTTAAAAAGATTCCTTTATGAGTAAGACATTCGCCAAGATATTTAAATTCATAATGTTATTTGTTGTGTAAAGCATGTTGGGAATTTCGTAACACAAACTCTCTGGGTTAAATATTTACCAAAAACAATCATTACAAAAGCCTAATTTAAAATTCTTGGCACAAAAGTATTCAAATACGAGCAGTTGCACAATAATTTCACCGAAACGACTGATACAGATTTTATAAATTCAAGTCTTGATTTAACATATTTCATTTTTCGACCTTTTTCCTTTTTGCTATATTTCTTATTTTTGTACAGCTTTAACAAGATGGCGGCCGGATATTCCGAGTCTTTGTAACAAAATTATTCAATAGCAACGAAAGCAAACGTTTAGCCATTTTAAATAACCAGCAAAAAATATTAAATCAGACATCTTTTTATACTGAACAGTTTTCAGAAGAATCTAAAACATTTCAAAATTCTACAGATTTCATATCTACACAAGGCATTTCAGGAAGTAGCTCTCCACAATTTCCTGTCCTTTGTAGCCTTTAATAAATGCTGTATTTTATTTATCTCTCCTCAACCTTGATCCGCTATCCATTTGCTCAAGCTCATTCTTCTTCTTCTATGTGCCTTGTCTCTTGAGGACGTTGGCGATCATGGCTCTCCACAATTTTCTGTTCTTGTTTTCGTCTCACCTTCTTGCCTTCAATCTGTGATGTGAGTATCAAATTTTCCAATCCCTTTTCCTCATAATGTGCCCAAGAAATTTAAACTGTCTCTTCCTGATGTTTATTATAAGTTTCCTTTTTATTTCCATTTCTCAAAAAATTCGTCGTTGCTCACATATCCAGTATATGGTATTCTCATCATGCTTCTGTAGAACTACATTTCTGTTGCTTCAAATCTTTTCTTTATCTTCGCTGAGATTGCTCAGCATTAACTGCCATATAGGAGGACAGATATCACATAATAGTTCAGTACTCTTTTTTGTTTCTAACGAAATTTTTATGTTTCTTAATACTTTGCTTAGATTTTGGAAGGCATATTTGGCTATATGTTGTGGCCTGTTTAAGGGCCAGAAAGAAAGACACGGATGACGACGGTCGGTTGAAAAAGTATATTGAAGATATATACAAAACAATAGTGTTAGTAATAAGTAGATAAGCACTGCGTCTACTACTCCACTCCACTTCACACTCTGCGCTCCCGTCCGACTCTCGCAATTTGTATTTATGAGAGAAGGAAGAGTTCATTATACTGTAAGAGGGTTTACCACAACAGTATCCCAATGCGCCATCTTAAATTGTTTATTGAAATAAACGTCATCATTAATAAATTTTGAAATAAAAATGTTATATTTATAATTTCATCTAGAATAAGAAAACGAAAGTTCAAAATAATTAAAGTAGATTGATAATTATTCATCTAAGTAATGAAACAGGAAATTAACAAATAGTTGAACGAACACGCCATGGTAAATAAATGTATAAACTATTTGACATTGAATATCAAGAATCCCGAATACGGTGGCGTAGTGGTTATCAGTTTTGGTTAAATCATATGTTACTGTCGTCTAGTAGTTATGAGTTCGGTCACTGGATCAGGTTTTGTAACACTGGTTCATCAGAAACGGAACAATCACTTGACATTAGAAGCACATAATTAACACTTGCCCCATTAATGGACGCCCGATGATGGAAGAGGCTACTTGGTCAAAACGTTGTGTCTATAATAACATTTTTAAAAATAAAAAATATACACCATTCAGCAAATTAATTGAAACAAAACGAATAATTCTGTTATTACTTTTTTTCGTCTTTTTCCAATGAAACATGATCTAGTGCACATGTTAGTACTTCGTATGTCTATTCCAAGAAATCATTTCTTGCAGATTGGCCCTAAATTCTCGATTGGATTTAAATCAGAAGAATTTCCGGGCTAGTCTAGTACTATGATTTGCTCACTGGTAAGTCTTACCAGTGTGTTCGTGCAGCGTTACAAAATTTCGTACGTTTGCTTGGAGTAACATCAGACAATGACTGTAGGACAACTAATCGACAGTCGGGACAATAGTGTCTGGGCGTGATAAAAATCTGGTGCAATCATGGATGACGCAATATTTTTCAAGGTCAAGCAAATTTCATCACATTTCGTTTTATATTACTGCACACCAGTACAAATGATATAATCTGAGGAAAAAATAGAAATCGATTGTCAATCCAGTGGGTCTAAAACTGAGCATATGGTGAAAAAAAAGGAAACTAAAGCGGTTGTTTTAATTAATTTGCACAAGGATGTAATATAGATAATGTTAATGTTAGCCGCTTCCTTATCAGGAAACTTTCGGCATTCATTGAAATTAATGAAACATTTTTTCAGGAAAAATAGTTTTCTGACGTCCACTAGATTTTATTGCTCTTTCTAGTACTATTGTGGTCCTTTCTAGGCGTTTTTTTTAAATAGTATGGAAAGTTAACATCTTATGTGATTATTTTTTCTTTGAGTTACATATACTAACCATTTTGATTGTTGCTAGTGTTGAAAGTCATCAAATGATGATGCTTCTGTTATTTCGTAAAGACTTTAACTGTGATTCTGTACTACCAGGAGAATGGACTTCACTAAGGCCTATGGGTTACAGTAGTTCGAATATCTTCTTTACAGTTAAGAAAAACAGATGTGGCCATTGAAAATCATGTCAGAATTATTTATATTTTCGAAATTGTTTAATAGTATATTTTTCGGAGTGAAGGGCAACACAGGATGACCTTGCAAGCAAATCAATAAATATCAGATGTTCACACATCAGCGTCAGTTTTCTAAAAAAGACAAAAAAAAAATCCCACATATCATTCCCCCAAATCCAATAACCATGAAACTAACCTTTCATACGATCGCGTGATTTTTTACCCAGAGGCAATAACCAATCAGATAATTTTCAGGCCTCTTGGCTATTTTTAAATGTCTTGAGCGGGAAAGTTATTGGCCGATAAATCCTTATCCATTTTTATAAAGTATTAATTTCATTTCTCCTCAACACAGCTAATATTTTTTTTTCTTTTCGACAGTGCGTGATATATTTTCCGTTCACATTTCTAGAATCTCGTGTTTTTTTCTTTATGCATACATACGTGAGACAGTGTCTCTAAAGATATTTCTTTTATTTAGCTCTATATGTAAGAAAGAAAACACGCGACCTCAGAAAATAAAGGTTACCTTTCAATAAAATTCTGAATTTTCTAAATTTAACTTGGTATATCAAAAGAGTTAATTCTAGCTGAATAACATGCTGTAAATCGTGTTATTCTGACATGAAAATAAAAAACTATATAAATTTCATCTGGGTTGAAACACCATAGTGCGAAATGAATAGGAGACGGAGAAAAGAAACTACAGCAAAGCATAGAGAGTATAGTAAAGGAAGGCAAGAAGAAAGGACTAACCATAAGACAGAATATATGGTTGTCAACAATCGGAAGTGCCATAGATGGGAATTACGAATTGTAGACATGGAAATCAAGCAAGTAGAAAAATTTAGATATCTCGGGATTGTTTCACAGAGGACGACGATGCGGCACCAAAATCCAAATTTCTATTACGATAGAGAAAGATGCCTTCCGAAAGCTAAGCAAAGAATTAAGAAAGAGGAAAATGTTGTCAGAAACAAAGGAAAAGTACTAAATGACAGACCTTCTTCTTTATCTGCCATGTTCCCTTAGAATGAAGGCGATGATCACTCTCCGCGACTTCCCTGTCCTTGTAACTCTTAGTAAGCGTTGTTTTCTCTTAAGTCCTGTTCCGTTATCAATTTACACAAGCTTACTAAGTATGTCATGCCTATTTTTTCTCTGATCTTCTTTCCTTTTATCTGTTCCGTTAATAGCAGATTTTCCAAGCCTTCCTTTGTCATTATGTGAGCAAGAAATTTCAACTGCCTATTCCTGATGTTAAGTATTAGTTTTTTTTTGTTTCCATTTTTTTCCAATGCTTCGTCGTTGCACACATTTTCCGTCAAGGATGTCCTCAGCATCTTTCTGTAGAACCAGATTCCTGTTGTTTCAAGTCTCTTCTTCATTGTAGCCTGAGAAATCCAAGGTGAGCCGAGGCTAATAAACGTTTCCACTTTGCCTCATCAACTTTACCTTTGTTTCAGATTTTATTATACAGCCTAAAAACAACTTCACCACACGCACACACACACACACACACATATATATATATATATATATATATATATATATATATAGAGAGAGAGAGAGAGAGAGAGAGAGAGAGAGAAATATATAATAAGTTTGCAAGAATTAATGTTGTTAACATTTTTGTTAAATTAACTTTAATGATACTTATATCATTTCCCATATATTTTTTAAAAACTACATATATTTTGGAAGTAAATTCTGATGATCCGCAGTTCTTTTAAAAGGGCTGTGGTGAAATAATTTATTCCATGGAACCTAAAAGTGGTCTGTTTTAATTTAAATTATTTGCTCTGGATTTACATTGAGCTCTCTGGATTTTATCGTCCTTAGGTTTACCCATACGGATTACCTAGTTTTTCATAAACTAACCATATATATATATATATATATATATATATATATATAGTTATTTCTGTTGTATGGATATGCGTTTTTGATCCTTGTTTTCACAAAAGAGTGAAACCAAGAGTCACAAACTCATATCCATACAATAGAATATGTTAGCTCTGTCATTGAGCGCTTTCCACTAAGTACTGCACATACAAAAGCATATATATATATATATATATATATATATATATATATATATATATATATATATATATATATATATATATATATATATATATATATATATATATATATATGGTCATTCGTATTCGACGGTAACCGTCTACTAGGGCGGCATGTTTTACAGAGCCCACCTGTGGTTTATACTGCAACTTTGCTGAGCAGACCTTACAGTTTTCGGCCACGATGACTTGTGACCGTCTACCCAATTTCATTCACGAAGTCAACACTAGGATCGACCCCTCCAGTCCGATAACACCAGGAAGTCTCCTTCCTGACAAATCGACAATGGTGAGATTCGAACCCATGGTCAGAATTCGAAACATCTAACCACTTGGTCACGTTCCCATATCAGGTATAGAGCGTATGTAAATATACAAGGAGACACTGATGTCAACACCCAGATATTCTCACTTTAGACTTTACTATATGTAAGTAGAAGGTCCATTTATTTCATTAAACAGTATATTTATTCATTTTATGCCGGAGACCACATATTTGTCTTCAAATAATGGATATCCACCAAAATTAACCATTAAAGTCATAAAATTCTTTACATATATATATATATATATATATATATATATATATATATATATATATATATATATATATATATATGTGGAGGTGAATGTATGGGCGTATGAAAAGAATTGAAACACGTCATTATGTTTCCTGGTATCAGTGCAACGAGAAATACTGGTGTCTCTCCCAAGATGAACGAATAATGAACGGCATTTCTTTGAGTGGCGAACAGAAAGAAAACCTGGCCATTATAAATGAAGACTTTACAGTGCAATTGGCGACAACTAATCAGGGAAATAGAATTTAGGAACAAGAAAATAAAATGAAGTGAGAAAAATGATTATGGCGGCATTTTCCTTTTCCCGTCTAAGCGAAAGAATATATCTAATATATTCTGACATTTACAAATTATTAACCAATAGAAATAAGAATTCGAATTTGAAGCCATATATTAATCAACGGCTTTCAAAAACGTTATTAGTTTATAAATCAATTATATATATATATATATATATATATATATATATATATATATATATATATATATATATATATTTGAACAATAAAAATATTAAAAATGTAAAACCTTCAGAGACACTGGGTTGTATATTAATATTCTTTCGTTTTTATTATTTCAGTTAAATTCCTTGACTAGTTTCGGCCAACATGGCCATCATCAGGAGAAAAATAATTTTCTGCTTGCTGGTAGCAGTGAACTACAGAAATGAATGTCTTGATGGAGAAAATGAACTTTTGTCTGTAGCTTTCAATTTTATTATTGGTTCCAGGAAAGGGGATGTGTCTCTGTTAAGTGTGTGCATTATATGTTTCTTAAGGAGTGAGTGAGTATGATGTGTGTAAATGTGTATATTACTGTAGGTATGTGTTATCACTTGGCTCATTAGGGAGTGAGTGAGTATGATGTGTGTAAGTGTGTATATTCGTGTGGGTGTGTGTATAAGTGTGAGGCCTCAACACCTCCGTAAGTATGTCTGTCTTGTGCAGGTGAGAAATGTGGGTAGGTCCTGATTTGTGGGGTTATATATTAATAATATCTATATTGTTAAATTTGTGATTAAGCCCGTCTGGGTGGTGCGTTTTTAAACATCGGATCCATTTATTTTCATGGCACTCTATAATCTTTCGAATGTTTTCTGCTCCGAACTTTTTATTATATATATATATATATATATATATATATATATATATAATCAGACATGTTTAAATGAAAATATGAATATATATATCATTTAATAAGACATGTTTATATGAAAATATATGCTAATATGTATATATATATATATACAGATATACTATATATATATATATATATATATATATATATATATATATATATATATATTGTATATATATATATATATATATGTGCAATATATATATATATATGTATATATATATATATACAAATATATGCAATATATATATATACATGTATATGTGTGTATATATATGTATATATGTATATGTGTGTGTGTATATATATATATATATTAAGAAATGGACAAAGTCCGACTATTTATTTTATTAAAGTCATTTTTATGTTTAACGTTCTTTTTTATAGATACAAGTATTTAAGTAAATGCTCTGTTTATAATAAACAGTATTAAATAACATTTACCGGCCTGAATGTGCGAGAAATTTTCATACAAAATATTCGTCCTTTGACAGGATTCGAACCTGCATCCTATACGGAACCGTCATTTACGCTGACGTGCCTTAACGATCGGCCACAAAGGAGCGTTCGGTAGGCAAGTTGAAGTTTATAAGCATAAATTTCTGCCGTATTAGTTCTTATTTTTACTACAAGCTTTCGTCTGTTCCTACAGACATCTTCAGGTATAGAATAGATGTTGTTCTTGTTTTTTCTCTTAGTAAAAATAAGAACTAATACGGCAGAAATTTATGGAAACAAGGATCAATTCATTCATAACGGATTCGGAGGTTTTTGTATATTATTTGAATTGTTTGCGATGATGGATTTCTCGCCAATTAAATCATTAACCTTTGCTTTTGTTTTTGTGTGAATAATTCATGAATTTGTAAATTGATTGCACGTTTATCGTAATATATATATATATATATATATATATATATATATATATATATATATATATATATGCGTGTGTGTGTGTGTGTTGGTGATAAGGAAATATTGAGAAAAACGTCGGTTATTATTTTACTTCGAGAGAACGCTGATGATGTAAGTGTCGCTTTAAATCTAAATTTCAAACTTCTCTATGTGTCTCCCCTTAAAGTCTAACAGAGTTTCTTTAGTTTAGCAAACAGTCCGATATTCAAAACATGAAAAAAATATGACTGCACCAATTCGGCTCTGTAGACCAGCTTTATTGGGCCAGGTTGGAACTGGTAGATGCACAAAAATTGATTTCATTAATGGAGGAAAGGGACGGAGATTCGGTTTCTTTCAGAAGCACATTTGAGGCCGGTTGCTGTTTGCTTCACTATTTACTCAAATAAAAAAGAGAGATGGCAACACAAACACGAGTACTCATTAAAAATGACGTTTATAGTAATAAGAAATAGTGCCGGATAAAACTTCTTTCAAAAATAGATAGATAGATAGATAGATAGATAGATAGATAGATAGATAGATAGATAGAAACAGACTGAGATAGATATATATGAACAGACTGAGATAGATAGATAGATAGATAGATAGATAGATAGATAGATAGATAGATAGATAGATAGGAACAGATTGAGATAGATAGATAGATAGATAGAAACAGACTGAGATAGATATATATGAACAGATTGAGATAGATAGATAGATAGATAGATAGATAGATAGATAGATAGATATATATGAACAGACTGAGATAGATATATATGAACAGACTGAGATAGATAGATAGATAGATAGATAGATAGATAGATAGATAGATAGAAACAGACTGAGATAGATAGATAGATAGATAGATAGATAGATAGAAACAGACTGAGATAGATATATATGAACAGATTGAGATAGATAGATAGATAGATAGATAGATAGATAGATAGGAACAGACTGAGATAGATAGATATGAACAGACTGAGATAGATAGATAGATAGATAGATAGAAACAGACTGAGATAGATAGATAGATAGCTAGATAGATAGATAGATAGATAGATAGATAGATACAGACTGAGATAGATATATATGAACAGACTGAGATAGATAGATAGATAGATAGATAGATAGATAGATAGATAGATAGATAGGGAACAGACTGAGATAGATAGATAGATATGAACAGACTAAGATAGATAGATATAAATAGACTGAGATAGATAAATACATAGGGAACAGACTGAGATAGATAGATAGATAGATAGATAGATAGATAGATAGATAGATAGATAGATAGATAGATAGATGGATAGATAGATAGATAGATAGATAGATAGATAGATAGATAGATAGATAGATAGATAGATAGAACAGACTGTGAACAGATGACATAGATAGATAGATAGATAGATAGGATCAGACTGTGATAGATAGATAGATATACATTTGTTACTATTTGGCGCAGCTCAGAGTTTCATGCAAACTCAGTCGCACCAAACGGTAAGCTTGAAATGTATATTTATTCTTAGTATATATAGATATATATCATATATTTAATCATATTGTCATTTTCAATATATATTTCAGTACAGGTGAAAATTCCAAACACACACCCCCGTACACACACACACACATTTATTTATATATATATTTTATATTTATATATATATATATATATATATATATATATATATATATATATATATATATATATATATATATATGTATGTATATATAGCTCAGAGTTTCATTCAAATTAAATAAATGTATACACACAGAGAAATATATATATATATATATATATATATATATATATATATATATATATATTAGATGAAACTCTCAGTTGCCCAATTAATATTTCACTACTTTAATGCAACTAGCATCAATATTCTCGAAATAAAATATATTTTAAAAACCTCATTGCAAAATTGAAATGTTCTTTATTTTTTTCTATTCTGACGCCATAAGATCGTTGATTTATTAAATGAAAATGATTTGCAGTATAACGTGTTTATTAAACACTAAATTTATCGATGGACAGACGTGTGTCTGTCAACGTTTGAAAAACTATTTCCCCGTCTTCGCATAGTTTGGGAAAGTTCATTTTTTAAAAATGATGTTTGTATGTAAAACACGCGTCAATTTTGAGTTTACTCGCATTTGTACATAGACGCCGCTTACACTTTTTCCCATGAGTGCTTAAATATGTGCTGTCTAATGTATGTGTTTGTCGTAAGTATATGTTAGTACGCGTGTCATAATCGATTATCTCAGTAAAATTTCATGAGGAAATTTTCCTTACAGCGCTTTTCATACACCTTTTTAAAAATTTAACAAAACCATATTGATTTTGTGTTTCCTTAATGTTTATATGCATGTATTTGAAAGAGTTTATTTGTCCTTAGCTATACGCATTAGCGCGTCGTATGGTTTACGAAATTCTATACGAATAATTCACTAAAAATTTTGTTTTGTGTATATCTGCTGTGCACATTCAAATAGCGTAAGCGTTATTGGCATGGAAAGTGAAGCCGCAGTAGCGGGTTCAAATTTTGACTGAGTCATTCACTTAGCACTGCGTTCGGAAAAATACACAAACCCATTTTCCTCTAGACTAGTCTCTCTTTACATAGGGTTTGCCGCCAGTTCCCACAAGTATAACTCTTCATGTGACATCAAACTAAAGTGGGATTCGCACCCTCAGGTTATATTTCATTAGACACATCTTGCTTTCAGGCAGGGTACATATGGAGCTCTTTCTTAATGGCTTATAAGACTCAAGACCATGCAAAGCATTGGTTTTGATTTTCAGAACTTCCGTGAGAAAATTAGCAACTCCCCATATGAGTCATGACAGATGAACAAAAGACGAGACAATTGAACAGTTTAAAAAGTACATTATATAATGAGATTGAGAAAAGAGAATTGCTAAACCTATTCCTTTAGAAGTTAATATCGAGATATCGGGGACGTGGTCCAGATACATGTATCTGTTTGAAATTGATTGAAATACTTCTCTGATCATATTCTTCTCCCATAATGCTGCTTTTAAAAATATTATTCAGGTTTACTGGTGCCAGCATTGCCTGTTATTTGGAGTAGGACAAAACGGGTCCATTCACCTCGATGGTCTTCATGCCTCTCGATTTTAGCGCCTAAATTTGGGTCTTACTTATTATTCTCTGAGTTCCTTATCTATCCAGGGGAGATAAACTATATTTTTTCATACATCCTCGATTTCTGCATATGTTAATATATTATTGAGAAGTGTTATTGGTCTAATTATGGAAGATGCTGTCACATCAATGTTCTCCAGCTTTTGTTTCCCAAATTTGCGTTCTGTTACAACTGCAGTGTAAAGTAATTTCAAGATTGATAGAATTAAATAACATTTTCAGGCGTTTTGTTCAAGGTTTCGTCCATTTTATTTTTTTATTTATTTTATTTTATTTTATTTTATTTTTTTGTTAAAAAGAGACAATTTTTGTGTTTTTAGGTGGTTTTGCGCTAAACGCCATTAAAATCCAAAGCTGGATTACAGTAGATGTATTTGTAAAGGTAGATTCTGGTTGAAGGTACAACCAACTTAAACATTTGAAGACTTTGTATATTCTCAACACATTTAATGCTTTAAAATTCTTCAAATTTTCCCCACTTTTCAAAATGTCGTTGACTGTGAATTTCCCTGTTTCCCATGATCACAGGTGTTGGAATTTTCTTCGGCACTATAACGCAAATACTTATTTTCTGCTTAACAGATAACACTACCAATATGCAGAAAAACTCGTCTAGATTCTGTGATAAATATCCAATTAACCATGTGGTATCAGGTTGCACAGTATTAGTACCCAATGAATATAAGACTCACCTTGATAGATTGGGTCAATATCTGCACCGGAAAATATGCAACCTTTGGGGAAGGAAGCTGCAAGAAACTGATATGAACATCACCCAGACTCGGTTCCAGAAATAAGACCTGTAAAAGTTTTATGGTACTTTATAATACACACAGATAGAACAATCAAAGCTAATCGTCTGGACATCGTGATCAAAGAACACAAAAAACGGAAAGTACCGTCTCTGCAGGTTATAATGTATCTTTGGTTATTTTCAAAAAAACTATCAAAATACAAAAATCTTGGAATGGAAATGTCAAAGATGCGGCCCATGAGGTCATCATTAATTTAAATTGTATTTGGAGCTCTGGGATTGATTGGAAAAGATTCCAATAGACTGATTGAAAGGATTCCTGGTAGTCCATGCCTTAAAGAAATACAAAATATTGTACTCAGAAGTATAGCTCACTCATTACGAAGAGCTTTATCTAACGTGTGTGATCTAAGGTTTTTTTTTGGGGGGGGGTTCTAGCTTTTATAAAAAAGATAAAAATGATTAGTAGAAACTGTAATGAATCCATTTTTGACTTTAGGTCTCTGATTGGGACCCGGAAGAAAATGTGTATACAAAAAAAGAAAAGGAAATACAACAGAAATGTTAGGAAATAATAAAAATAATAATAATAAATTATTCATTTATTTTTATTTTTCTTCTTCTTATCATTATTATTATTATTATTATCATTATCATTATTGTTATATCTCGTACAAGATATAATAAACAAAGTAAACCCGAGTGTGGTTTTCAATAATAATTTTATAATCGGATGGAGGTATGTCAAAATACAGAGACAGAGTCGGGAGTATGCTAACCTCAATAGGTGTTAGTAAACGAAGACCTTCTTTTTGTCGCTATGCTTACTGTTTCCTGTGGTCGTACTTTATCGGCCACCAGACCGTCCATTATCGTGAATGGGGAAGTTGGGTTATCTCATCACAACAATTATTATTATTGTTGTTGTTGTTGTTGTTGTCTCTTTGTTCATATGGTTTTAGGTTATAATGAAGCCCGAAATGAAGAAGGCATTGAAACCTAATGACAATAATAATATAACGAAAGATAAGATAAAGAAAATCGGGATAAAGGATGGCAGTAGAGTCAAGAGAAGCTCCAATTACTACGTTGAAAATAGAAATACCCGCCTTTGTTATATGAATATTTAATGCAACCGACTAACTGAATAACCATCATATTTGTAACCAAAGAAATCATTTAACCAATACAGCATCGACAGGCAAATATTTTGTCGCGATCACTACCGTATTTGACGGCATATAAAGCATATTTTTTACTAAAAATATCAATTAAAGTTCCCCTACGTCTTATAAGCCATATGTTGTTATAAAATTGGTGATAATTGGCCGAAATTAGCTACCTGGCAACGCCTATTAGCTTAGATCTTAGAGTAACATTTTATTGTCATTATTTAAAAAGCTATTATGCAGATTAAAAGTGTTATCATTGATAATATTCATTATATTAATTTCATCCCGTTTAACATTAGTACTTTGTTTCACTAAAATTATATGAAATAAATTCAAATTATTTATTTATAAAATAAATTTGTTTTATTAATATTTTTTCTTGCAATCTGGTTGCATTGGTATAAATGAAATCAGAATTTTTATATCCTAATTATTCCACTAAGACGTTTACAAGACACACGTTGTACAAATCATATAATCGAAAATTTTTGACTGAATTTTAATGATAATTTAGTTTTGCTCAATTGTAATAATTGCTTGATTTTTATTTTGTCTTCTTATCTTTGTATATAATAAAGTTTCTATGAGCTGATGCTCTTTTTTTCCTATTTTCCGTTTAATTGCAATCATCATTTGTTTAACCAGAATAATACCTCATAAATATCGCCTAGGCTGTACCATTTGCTAATAATTTTACTAATTACTAATTTTTCTTGATTTGCCCTGCTGAAATTGGGGTGCGTCTTATACACATGTGCGTCTTATATGCTATCAAATACAGTAATTATACCAATCACTAATAGTACGCATAAATTTTGATAGAGGACTAATGTCAAAATCAACAAGAATTGTACATTTTGTTGGTTTCGATAGAAAACTTTGAATTGCATATGTTCTGACGTTTACGACTCCTGCAGACATATCATTATTTTTCAGCATGACAGCCTGCGGTTTAAATTGATCCAAACAAATTACAAACACAAAAGACAGGGTTATCAACGTGTCGGCCAGAAACCAATCCGCATATACCATCAAGTAAGAAGCGACAGCCAGGAAAACAGGCGATTTACAACTTAGTTCAATAGACAGGTAACTTCCTGGCCGCCGGTCCGACGTCAAACGATTCTAACTTCCTGGGCCAGGAAAGAAATCTCATGTTTATGTCATGTTCAACCATTGAAAAATCTTCCGATACGAATTTTTCTACTCCGACATGTCTGTTTTTACCGTAGGCTCATCTTTTTGGAGTTTTTTTTTGTTCATTATTGTATTGATTATAGATCTCTTGTTGTCCACAACTTTTTTCGGCATATTTCTGCTTCTTGATAGATGAGGTGTCTGTAAGTATGTAACCTGAGTCCTGCAGAATGTCTTGGGTTGAAATAAATCTGCAGAATTAAGATGGCTGAAACTAGTGAATATGTACAATCTGAAATGCATGCATATAATCGTTTATAATATCAAAAGTTAATAATATTATAACTTAAATTCATTATATGTTTAACGCTATCATTGTTAACCTTCACTGTTGCTAATGCATTCAATCCTCATTGGGTGCCAATTATTTGACATTGTTTGGTTTACGGCAATATATATTGAAACACCGGTTCTCGTACGATCACCGAAATTAAGCAATCTCGGCCCTGGTCAGTATCTAGCGGGGTGACCACTTGAGAATACCAGGTGTTGTAAGCTTGAATGTGCGGTTGGTGCAATAGATAACGGCTCAAAATTAGAAATCGGAGAGTTAAGTTCCAGTTCCAACTGGGTTCGTTATATTTACTTACGCGTAACTACATTGAGAAAGTTAAGAATCCACTACTTTTCCCCCAACTATGGGTTAATTATTAAGACTTGTATCAGTATACCATTATTATATATAAAACTTGTTAAAAACTAAAAATATATCCTAGCTTTAAATAAACTGCAAAAGGTTGATAAGACGTAAAAAAAAAAATAAATCAATCATTTTACTTTGTCTCAGCTAATTTTAAACCCAGGACAAATAAACTGTAGCAGGATGTGCGGGAAACAGTTTTGGACGGTGAAAGCAGAATTGATGAGCCGAGTTCAAATTCAGCGTTAGTCTCTTGGGTTTACTTTCACAGAAATGCTCTTTGGAAAGGAATTCCTATATCTCTTATCTATTTGTTAAATAGTAGAGTAGACTGCGCTCCCTAGCCTTGCAGTCAAATAGCTGCAAAAACTATATATATATATATATATATATATATATATATATATATATATATATATATATATAAAACAATAGAAAAACTGTAATATTAGCCGACGCGTTTTGTCCAATGTGAACATTTTAAAGACAAAAACGAAATGAATTTATTAAACAAATTAACTAATAATAGTACGTTAACACTGAGAAATTTTTCATACATATTATGACGAATGCAGATAGCCCAAACTCCGCTTGACAACAGAAGAGGTCACGTGGGAGTCTCGAGTCATTTTTGGAAAGCAAGTCAAGAGGTTGACTGACCCAATTACCCGTAGCAACAGACGTCTAGACAGAATCTAGACAGGGGACTGACGTAAGGTCAAGAAGCAGCAGGAACTGGAATTTGCGCCAAAATGCGGGACACGTGGGAATTAGAAAATTACTTGGAAGTCAGTTGCTGTCTTGTCTTTGAAGGAGCAAGACTCGTAATCGAAGCACTGATAACTTATGAACGGAAAGATGAGACTCATTTTGGTAATGATGGAACTTGTCTTATTCATCCCAAGCAAATCCGGATAAGAAATATAAGGATATGTATTTCTGTTCGTTAACTCCAAATTCAAGAAGATAAATCGAGTTATTTATCACAGAAGACGCAAGGAAATTTGTACGCTGAGAATACAGCCTGCGTTTGAAGAAAGAAAAGAGAAAAACAGGGAGAAGAAAGTATATATCTCTGTTGCAGCCGAACCGTGTTTGAAGCTGAACGGTGTAACGAAGAAGAAAGAAAGAAAAAGAGAAAACCAGAGAGAAGAAGAAAGTGTATATCTCTGTTGCAGCCGGACCGTGTATGAAACTGGATTTGTGTAAAGAAAAAGAAAGAAAAGAGGAAACGTGAGAGAGAAAAGAAAGGACAATGAGTAAAAGAGAGAACTGAATATAAAGATAAGTAACTGTTTTGGACCCGTGTTAGAAAGATACACATGCATCCATAAATATTATGTTCTTACAAACACCTTTCCACATGTCAAAATAATAATATGTAAATCCTATCCCATCTCTTTTGGTCATGCGTTGATTTCTGCATTCGTAGTTATTCATACTTATTTTTTTTATCCGTTCGGGTTCAGTCGAATTCACTTGGATTTATGCATATTTTGGTATCCCAACATAAGTCTTGAGGTTCTGATCGTCGGATGCTTTTCTCATACTTATATTTTTCTTTTATTTTAACATTTTGTGTATATGTACATATTAAAATTATTATACCAAACTTTATTACGCCTTATCGTTCATCCTTGAATTGTGGATCAGTATTTGTGTTGAAACCGAAGCGAACCTGGGAAAAGATTACTGTTTGATTATCTCAATCGAACAGTGTTCGTTAAAATATTTTTGTTTAATAATTGTCCATTTGTCATGGTCTGGGAGAAATAGCCCATATCTCTCCATAGATGTGATAATGTATGGTCGGCGTATGATCGCATTATAAATTATTCGTCGTATATATATATATATATATATATATATATATATATATATATATATATATATAGAGAGAGAGAGAGAGAGAGAGAGAGAGAGAGCTTAGAACGTTCGCTTTTAGACCACGATTTCTCAGGAAGGTGAATTCTTGATGTTATCTGTCTGGGGAGGCAATCCCAGCGTGAGATTTATTTTGGAAAATGCATGAAGATCTTACCCCGGGTTGGTATGAACCTTATGAGTGAAATTGGATCAGCATGAATTAACAAGTCATCGTGAACGAGTATACGAACCTTGTTCAGACCAGATAATTTGTCTCTCCCAGAAACTGGAACTAAGGTTCGCTCATCATAGTTGCAGCATTGAACAAACACAAATGTACCTGAGCAGGTGTCTGCAACAGGAGCCGGCGAGCCGCCAAAAACAGACATACTCAGATATATTTAATAGCGTCATCGGACACCATAGAATTGTACTAGTGTATTATAAAACAAAAACAATCTCTTTTAAATTTCGTGGAATAAAAGTAAATCACGCTACCAGATTATATTATTTATAGTGATTCTCTAAGCTAGGATTGTATGAGGTACAAGGCCGAAAGTATGGATCTCCCAATGAGGATCGGACTTCCTACGTAATCTTTATCGGTTTAAATGGATTTACTAAGCATAGTTTAGATATGACACAAGGCTTAAAGTATGGTGCACCCAGTGAGGATCAGATTCACTACCCAATAGTTATTGGTTTTAAAAGATTTACTATGTATTGATTAGATGTGGCACAAGGCCGAAAATATGTGGAACCCAATGAATATCTAATTCCCTACCTAATCGTTATTGGTTTAAAAGGATTTACTAAGCATAGCTTAGATCTGGCCCAAGGCAGAATGTATGGAGCAACCAGTGAAGATTAATACGTATATATCAAATATGAGTATATACAAAAGATATATACATATTCATATATGACCAGATAGATAGATATCAACGGTGTGATATATATATATATATATATATATATATATATATATATATATATATATATATATATATATGAACAGAGTGAGGGCTAAATAGAAAGTGATAGATAGATAGATAGATAGATAGATAGATAGATAGATATAGACTAAAGTAGATAGATCGAGTGAAAGAAAGAAATTATAGATAGATAGATAGATAGATAGATAGATAGATAGATATCAATAGATAGATCAAGTGAAAGATAGAAATTGGTTTCCCTGACTGTGAAAAAGGGACGGAGATTCGGTTTCTTTCGGAGGCACATTTGAGGCCGATAGCTGTTTGCTTCACTGTTTATGAGAGATGGCGACACAAACACGAGTATTCATTACAAATGACGTTTATAGTGTCCGATAAAAATTCTTTCAAAAATTAGATAGATAAATAGATAGATAGATAGATAGATAGATAGATAGATAGATATAAAAAGACTGAAATAAATAGATACATATATATATATATATAGATATCAATAGACTAAAGTACATAGATCGATTGAAAGAAAGTTAGGTATAATGATAGAATGACAACTGATTGAATTATTCGAGAAAAAAAGAAAAATAGTTCTAAATAAACTGTATTTTAAACTTTTTCTACTTTACCACCTAAAATGTCTAGACATAAAATAATGGTTGCCTCATCCCTCTTTCTGCCTGACATAAAATCGTCAACTCAACCCTGGTGCTATCCTATTTATTGTTTTTGTTATAAACTGACCTTCGCCGACATCTTTCTAATATTCCTTCGTCTACTCAGTTTTATTCGTGTATATTTAATGCAAACTCATAATTCCACATAGATTTTGTATTGAGGGAATCAGCAGATGATACTGGCGACATGATGATTCCATGTTTATTGTACCTGAGACGTGTTTCAAGTGAATAAATAAAAGTTTTATTTCCATTTCTCCGTCTGTGAGAGTTCATGTAAAGTGTGATCAATGAAAAACTAGTATCATTCCTACATCTAGGTGAGAAAATATCTTCGCGCCTTTTTATGTAACGTTTAATGATAGGCGGGAAACTGTACAAGCGCGTTTTTAGTTTCCTCATTAAGACCGGAGTGATATCGTTCGTGACAAAAGCTAACCAAATATATGCATGCTGTGGCTCCCTTTGAACGGTAATGTGGCCACAAAAATATCAGTCTTCGAAACACCCTCCAGCCTGTATGATGTCTAGTGCACAATCCGTCGAAATTGAGAATTTGCGCGTCAAAGTTTGGGAGTGTGCATAACGAGCTAGACATGTTTTTGTGCGAGACAATAGCACGTAAAATCCTCATCATTGATTCTACTCTCTCTCTCTCTCTCTCTCTCTCTCTCTCTCTTTCTCTCTTTCTTTCTCCCCTTCTCTTTCTTTCTTTCACATATTTTCTTTTCCCCCTTTATCATCATCATCATCATCTCTTTCCATATATATACAGATATATATATATACAGTGTAAGCAAATATATGGATATAGATCCGACAGTATGAAGAAAATATACTGAAAAAACAAACAAAAATCCTAATATGCGATTATGGTGTTTTAATGTTTAATGTTAACGTCGAACGTCGGACGTTTCGGTCTAATAGACCATCTTCAGGACATATTCATTAATTAATGTTAATTATGTTTTATGAATATGTCCTGAAGATGGTCTATTAGACCGAAAACGTCCGATGTTGACATTAAACATTAAAACAGCATAATCGCATATTAGGATTTTTGTTTGTTTTTCAGTCTATTTTTCTTCATATATATATATATATATATATATATATATATATATATATATATAATAGAAAAAGATAGAGTATATATATATATATATATATATATATATATATATATATATATATATATATATATAAGTGTATTTATAATAGGAAAGAACTGTTAGATTGATGATGATCCCTTTAGTTCTTTAGTATTTTGTTTTTATTTTTAAAAACGATGCTCGATACAGAAGTAGAGCCTAGATTATAATTATTTTTTAAAAAATGATTCCATCGTGACACAGAAATTACTGTTTCGAAACTGGTGAGCAGTATTCAGGTTTAATTTCAATATCAAACCTTAACTACCTGGTGGCAGCCTCATCCTCAAACAATGTTTGAAATAACTATACTACGGAATGTTTTATCCATTTAAAGTTTTGAAATGGCGGTGTGATCTAGGGTTTGTTTTGCGTCTTCAAGGTGTCACTGGTTTGATTTAAATAGGGGTCTTTTGTTAGATGTCAAGTTATTTGAAGTCGTGTATGGTTGAGTTGTTTGTTTTTTTTTTTTTTTTTTTGTCTGACTACAAAGACTAATCATATCCGACTCCCCGCTAAAACTCTAACTGATTGATGTAGTTCTGTTGTTTTTGTTGTTGTTGTTGCTTTTTTTATTACTGTATGCTAAAACTTTAACTGATTGATGTTGTAGCTCTTGTAGTTTTTGGCGTTTATCTATTAGTTTTTTGGGGTTTTTTTTTTGTTTTTTTTATGATTTCTTAAAAGGACTTTAGGATTATGATTGGGTTGTTTTTTCAAACCTATTGTTTTAATTGTACTTGTAAATAGATTTGGAAATTTTTATTATCAACATTATTTTTTTTCGTCCATTTATAAAATGCTAATTATTTAAGGCGAATATTTGGTGATGTCTTCAAAAAGCAGTTATCTCATTTCTTTGATTTAATAAATTTCCGTTTTTTAGAAACGTTATAATGTGTATTTTGCATGTAAGCATAAAGGTCATGGGTCATTCCAGGTTTTACAAATTCTTGTTCTATTTATCATTTTCCATTTCTTTTAGTGTTTTATTTGTTTCTTTTAAATGTCAAAAATATTTGGAGTTGTCTGATTTCTGTTTCTAATATTATTGAAGGAGCTTTTGTATTCTCCCGCTTATTTTAAATTAATTCTTTGTAGATCCTATATATATATATATATATATATATATATATATATATATATATATATATATATATATATATCTTTTAAATATTTGGATTCTCAATGGTGCATTGGTATACCACAGATTCTATGTGGCATCTATTATTCAGAGGGCAATTTTCATATATATATAATATTATAATATAATATAATATAATATAATATAAAAAGATTACTTAACTTTAATATCATTTATTTGTTGGTGCTTTCCCCAACTTCGATCTTTCTTGGTAATGACTATTCTTCAAGAGAATACATATATCTAGTGTGTGTTGGGCACTTCGAGGCGGTGTAATGGTTAGCAGGCTTGTCTCGCTTGAACAATTACGACTGAGTAATGATTTCGACCCTCACTGGATGCCCCCTACTTTTGGCCTTGTGCCACATCTCAGCTACGTTTGGAAAATCACTATATTTTGACATCTAGACGTGGTATAACGGTTAGCAAGCTTGCCTTGCTATAACAATTATGACCGAGTAGTGAGTTCGATCCTCACTGAGTGCCCCCTACTTTCGGTCACATCTAAGCTACGCTTCGAAAATCACTATATAAACGACGAATTAAGAATCTTCGAACACGGATTTACAAATTTTAATGATCTTTATTTATTTGTGTATTATTTTTCTTTCAAATTGAAATAATTGAATTACATCATCATCATCATCATCTTGTGGCCTCTTGATTGGTGTAGTTCATAATCTTGTCAAATAGCTGAATTCTTGATGCTTCGCTAGGGCTATCAAGGGTGTTTTTATCGTGACACCAACACTAAATGGATTGCCAACAAAGGTTCAGACTCCATTCACCCTCCTCTAAGTGCAGGTTTGAATTCAGAGTTTTCCTTCTCCTAGACCAGTTGCCATCCAAGGCTATAGAACCCAGTCTGCCCTGCTATTTACCCATAGCTGGAGGGAGGAGAAAGAGGATTCACACCTTTCCCAAGGGTGTTAGCACGTAAGTGAATGCAATGGATTCGACTGGAATTTGAACTCGGCTCTCCGATTCCTCAATCCAAGCCGCTATCCACCGTGCATCGTGATTGAATTACACAGATTCTTTTCCATATAAATTCACATAAATTTTATGTGTGTCTTTTTTTTTCAGTACAGCTGAATGGCTTGCGTTAGTATAGTATAAACGATAAATGTGTCTATGTGTGACCAGATGTATATGACAGGTCTACCTAATCTATGTGACATGAATTGTTGTATGAATTGCTGTAATTGTCGACTATATGAGCGAAAGGCAAGGAAAAGCTAAGTAGCAGAAGCGGAATGTTGTCTCTATCGCAAAACGTACTTTTTGTAAAGGTGTATACTCGAATAAATATGCAAAAAAATGTGAGTAATTTTGAGAATTTCAGTTTCGTTTGTGTGACAAATGATTGAACAAACACCCTGGTCAAGCGTTAACTGAAAGTCTAGTTAGCGGATAAGAATTAATCATATTTTAATAACACAGTAGGCTCCGATGAATCTAAAATTTAGATTTTTTAATCGCAAGCTAATATATTTTTGTAAATATTCCTTTTAAGGAAAACAAATATTTTTGAACATATTCTGAAGTTGAGTCTCCAAAACTTTCTTCTAAGATAATTTACCAATTCAAAGAATACAGCGCTTCTCGTACGACGTCGTAGGTTGGTTAATATATATGAATACAAGGACTCAACTATTCGGAGCCTCTCAGTGTACGAAAATTGAGTTAATTTGGACGTGGTGAGATTTCGGTACTTAAATCTATTCGCATTTTTCTAAAATTCTGAAACAGATCTCCACGTATACATAAGTAAAAGGTTTCTTACTTAGATGATTCATGTTAGCTGCAGATATCCTCACTCCTGAGTTTCGTAGGCGTCGTTCCGTTCACTCCTTAGGTGGTATCAACAATTGAATGCGAATACTTCTCGATTTTTCTTTTTTATATACACTTATCATTGCTGCACGTTTTTTTCGTAATGTGTGTGTGGGCGCATGTCTACGTATGCGCGCGTTCGCCCATGAACTCATCTGCGCGGTTGTGCGTACGTGTAGGGTGTCGTGATTATCTGTTCTTTTCTTCGTTCTTTTATTTATTTATTTCACTTTACACCCAGTCCTTAGCTTTTCCTCTTTTTTTTCGTTTATATATATATATATATATATATATATATATATATATATATATATATATATATATATATATATACTGGTTAATTTTTTTATTTAATTTTTCTGTGTTCTGGACGTAAATTATGTAGAAATTATCCGGATGTTCGGTAAGTCCGAAAGTTTACGTCTATACTCTTAGGCATTATTAGGGACGATTTTATATTTACTTTAAGTAATTCTATGGATTTATTTAAGTAAGTATCTAAAATTATAGAAATGTTTTACTTTCCAAACACGGTCAGCACATTGAGGCCATGTTCATAGTTGATGTTATTGAGTGTTGGATTTTTCATTTTTATTAATAATATTTCCATTTTAAGTTTGGCCTTCTTTTACATATGAATCAGATGTATCTTATCAGGATTTATATTATCAACGAGTATATTGCGGGCAGAGTTTGGTTTGTCTCTATGTGTATTTAAATGAGACCTAATTGAGCTATGGTCAGAGAGATGCAACGTGAGTCTTCTTGTAGTATATCCAATATAATTATTTATGAATTTGGATTGATCAAGAAAACATATTAAAAAATCTGTCGGATTAATAAATGAAAGTCCATCACTTGTTTAACTGGGTATGTGTGTGTGTGCGTGTAGAAAGAAAGAAAGAAAGAAAGAAAGAAAGAAAGAAAGAAAGAAAGGGAGAGTTAAAAGGCACAAGATTTGAAGAACGGGAGACAGAAAGTAGAGAGTGAGGTTCACTGAATGAAAAGGAAAGAAACAAACAAACAAAGCAGAAATGTTCAAGGAAGACGGGGGGAGCAAAGGTTCACTGAATATGAAATGGAAAAATAATTTCACATAAGTAAATAAAATAAAGAAAAACGAAATTCCGAAATGAAGTCAAAATGGAAAAAAAAATGATTTACATGAAACCCTCTCTCCTCACCAGTGTTAAAGACTGCAAAACATTTCTCAATGTCTCCTTACAAAATCTTATCGAAATTTTTAGCTCCTCTTTCTGATATAAATACCACATCGAGTCTTCAGCAATCAGGGCCTCACCATAAAAAGCAAAATCATTGTTCCCGGGCTGTCGTTCTCTCTACCCTTCTGTACGTTTGCGTGGCCTGGACTTTCTACCTTCTGAAGACCAAACGTCTAGATCGGTTCCAGCAAACGAAGCCCCGAAGTCTCGTTCTCATCATTTGGAAGGAACGCATCCCCAACAAAGAGGACATTTGTCCATAGCATCGAGGCTACCATTCTTCAACACCACCTCCGCTGAGCGGGTCACGTGTCCAAAATGCGTCCGACTCAAACATAGCATCCTGATTGGAAAAATCGTCAGCGGCAGGAGGCTACGCGGAAAAAGCGAAATAACTGAAACTGGGATATCCAGAAAAGGCATGGCATGTGGAACTAGAACAATCTACCCCGGTGGACGAAATAAAGAGTTCGGTTCGAAATTCCAACGTATATCACCTCAAGAGGCCGGGATGTACAATCACCTAAACGTTGTGAATATGACAATAAAGATGAGGACAACAATGTAAAGAGTGTAAATATTTGCAATACCGCATCTCAGAAACATGTATCCTGAAGAAGGCTTCAGTGTACAACGACCGAAACGTCGTGAATAAAGATAAGGACAACAATCCGAACAATGTAAATAGTATAAATATTTGCAATACCTAATCTCAGAAACATAGATCCTGAAGAAGGCTTGAGTCTACAACGACCGAAACGTCGTGATTAAAAATAAGGACAACAGTCCGAACAGTGTAAATATATAAATATTTGCAATACCTAATCTCAGAAACATAGATCCTGAAGAAGGCTTGAGTCTACAACGACCGAAACGTCGTGATTAAAAATAAGAACAACAGTCCGAACAATGTAAATCGTGTAAATAGTTACAATACCTCATCTCAGAAATATAGACATCAGATTCGGTCTTATCATAGATCTTATCAAACATTATTATATCGACAACGTTCACTTTTTCATTAAAAGAAAGCATTTTACGGCTTCCTTTGACAGAATCACTATGATTGCGACTTTCAAACGTTATTAAATCAAATTTCTGAATTGTATAATGGGAGAGAAATCTCTCCGTAACTAAGACTACAGGTTACGAAACTGTTAATAACGGATACTGAGTAGATGTTCTCACTCAATACCACATCTGAATATAGATATATAGACGGATGGATATACATATATAGACGGGTTGATATAGATATATAGAGGAATGTATAGGAGAATCAACGCTGCATAGTGACTGCCATTTTCTCGTTTCAGACGATCATTTAAATATATACTCTTACTTCTTTATCGAGCTTTGTATTTAGGTCAGTGGAGGTGTTTTCATTTCACATTGACACTATCCATTCTGTTCTTCTTTGAGTCGCTTTCTTCTACCAAACCAGAGTAAATGTTCCACACGAACCAACCTTTGAACTCACAGGGAATAAAGAAAGACTAATAAAGAAAAACATGCAAAATTACAGACTTTAAATTTAAAAGCTACACCACTGGGTTTTTTTTAATCATTTCACCCCAAGCAAGGCAATAAAGCTATTAGGACGCAAGAGGTTACTGAGTTTTTGAGTATATGAGAAAAACATCTATTAAGGAGAGAGGATTATAAAAGAACAAGAATTAAAAAGATAAAAAATAATGATTGACATTGCATTTAAATTTCTGAAGATCAAAGGCAACAAAGTCTTTAGAACGTAAGGGTTTACTGACTGTTAAAGAATATGAGAAAAACGTCTATTAAGGAGAGAGGACAATAAAAGAACGAAAATTAGGAAGACAGAAGATAACGATTGACATTGCATTTAAATATTTGAAGATCAAAATTGACTGGGAAGCATGAAGCCGGAAGTGAAAAGTGTTAGAGAAGAATCTGTTAACATATAATTTACGGTTACATCAAAGACATTCTAGATGAAAAGTAATGAGACCTTGCTCTTGTACTGCGCTTAAATTCAAAAAGTCTAAGTGTCATAGAGGAAAATTCATCAGAACAATTATCATGAAAGTATTTATAGAAAAGGTACAGAGAAGTTACGTTGTGGCTGTGGAAAAGTGACTGAAGGCAGGTCAGGACGAATATCATTGCTGATTCTTCGATTTTTATTAAGAATCTCTAAATATATGGATATAGCAACAGAATAGATGTAGCAGCAATGCTGGAAGCAAAGACGAATGGTAGACTTATGAATATGTAAAATAGATTCTGGTGAGAGGAATGGTATAGATCGACATACTAAACCGTTTTTCTTAGCTGCAGATTTAGCAATTGATTCAATATACTCTAAACACTTCATGTCAGCTGAAAACGTTAGTCCGTTTTCATATGGCAAGAAATCCACACGATAAACATGATTAAATCTTTGGTTAAAACATATTTGTTCCCTGATGATGGATCCGAATATGAAGACATATACATGAAGAAGGGCGGGGTGTAGTGGCCGAAACTTAATGTGTGTACAACTAAAAAGATGAGCAGATTCGTCTGAATGGAAATGCCTTTTATTGATCTTTTACATTTCTACCAATAATCTATTATTTATTTAATTTTAATTATGTATATATAATACTAATATATATATATATATATATATATATATATATATATATATATATATATATATATATATATATATACTTTATTTATGATATTATATCAACATGTGAATAAATGCTACATAAATGCAGTCATGTTTCGATGTGTACTAACACATCTCATCGGGTGTTATTGAATAACTTGTTAGTCATTTACTAACGCCTGAAGAGCTATGTTAGTACACATCGAAACCTGATTGCATTTATGTAGCGTTTATTCCCATGTTGATATAATATCTTAAAATAAAGAATACAACTCTACATTTGTATTTGGCCCTCTTTTAAATTAATGTTATAAATTGTTAAAATTTATATTCGATTCATTCTCGTTTCATATATATATATATATATATATATATATATATATATATATATATATATATATATATATATATGTGAGTGTGTGTATCTGTATCTAACTTTTCCAAAAATGAATCATTTTTGTTGTATTTTCTTTAAATCAATTCCCTCTAAACAAGGCGATAATGCCACTAAGACGCATACTGGGATTGAAAGACAATGTTTTGGAGCAGAGAATCACAGCTAAAAATGCCATGTATTAAATGCATTTCTGTTAAGTCGTCAGGTACCCCAACAACTTCGTGATGCATGTATCTAAGCATTTCAAATAACTTACAACACCCATGAGATATGTAGAATACCTCTGCGATGTCCCGTGTCGGGTAAACTGGATTATTTTAATCAACGTTTCGATTAGGTCTTCGCCAACAACTGCACGCCAGACAGAAAGTTCTCGGCCTTCTAGGTCAAACATTTCCACTTTTGAACCGAGTTAACTCCTTATAAATAGTACTCTCAGCTACGGCACCATCTCCATAAACGGCACATATATTTTTTCATTTTTTGTACAGCGTTGTTTTTTCTTTCTACTTTCCGAAAATAAAAATGAATAAAATGACGTAAAAAGATCTAAAATTCACAATTCACGCAGGAATCACATAGAAGACGCACTGAAATGTTATCTTTCAGAATATTTATATATTGTCAGTCACGTATGAAACGAAATCACTTGTTCAAACGTCATCTATTGAAAAATTCTATGAACCTTTATTCCAGCTCAATACAGGCAATCCTTTCTTCAACGCTTTCCCCATAAGAGATAAATTGATAGCCAATATCCATAAAAATATATTAAGATCGTAGAAAAATTACCTTTTGCCAGGAGATACTAAACATTACTAGTTCACTATAACGACAAATAAGAACGTATCGACAAAACAAGAAGGGATTAAACGTAAATAAACAAAGTTGATATCAACGTGGAGGCATACAGTAACATTTCTAAATAAAAGCATTGGCAAGCATTTCCTATTGTAACATATGTATTGTGACATGCATATTGTGACATAAGTATTGTGACATACATATTGCGACGTACGTATTGTGACATGCATATTGTGAGATTCGTGCCAGGAATAAATGGACTGTTCTTGGAAGAAGATCGCATCGACATCACTAACAATAAACTTGTTCGTTGATCTTAAAAGAAGTCTGTGGTAAAAACGGTAGAATGTGCCAACATTTCCGTCATTTTTTTATTTGTTCTTGCATTGCCTTTCTCTGAAAGCCTCCGTCTCTTGGCAAACACAATTTATTGCTTGTGTCGGCAGTTAACAGAAAGAGAATAGAACCTTTATTTACACGTATTATTGTCTGATTACAAACCTTGTGTGTTAATGGCAATATGAAGAGCAGGATATCCGGAAAGGGAACAGAATGCATGAAGAGATCAATTCAGGACCTGCACAAGAACATATTGAGTTACCAGACAGGCGTAGGGCATCACAATAGTAACTGATTGTCAAAAGTAAATATTTATTCAAACATATTAAACAAGGACATCTAGAGTGAAGCTAAGAGGTGTCTGGAAATCATCTTCTCTTTGTGATGTCTCCTCGAAACTATCTTCTGCACAGACTTGACTTCACTAATTGGCCGTTAAGAGTCCTATGACCTGCCAATCGTAGTAAATACTAATTGGGGAGGAGAAAGGAAATTTAACCCTGCCCAAGAAAAAAAAAATCACACTTGGATATGGAAGTCAGTGGGCCAAACAGTTTTCGAAGTTGCAAATTAACTCATATTTCTGCGTACCTGATTTATTTTGGAAGATAAATTCCTGGGTAAAAAAAAAAAAATGATGAAATAAATATTTGAGCTTCAAACTGTTTCTTTTACTGATTGGGACGTTTTGAGTAGTGTGGAATCACTTCTTAATTGCTGTTGTTCTCAGTTCTAACATAACCCGGAGTGGTAGCACCTGTCAGGGTCCCAGCTAATAGTTAACCCCAAACTGGTGTCAAAACACTATGAAAGTATAAAAAAAAATGACTTCCTAGCAAAATTACCAGCAATACATTTTCAAAGTAAAAAAAAAATAGTAATTCATTTTTGTATTTTTGCTTTCAAGAAAATTAAATTTCAGTATTAAATGACCCATAAGGAGTTGATATACCACTAAACAAACAATTCAAAATGTTTCCGATTTTGATAATCCACAAAGGATGGATAAGCTGTAAAACAAATTAATGAATGTTTTATTCAACCACTTGTTAATTACCAGGGAACAAACATATGTGATGACAAACAACAATCTTATTATTTAATAAATTTCTGGATGTTTACATACAAGACTTTATTTACTAAAAAGAAATGAAATTTCTGCATTAAATGAAGAAATCTGTTGATATACAAACCAAACTAAATTGAAATTTGAAAACGTTTTTTACGCTACTGATAACTAATAATGTGCCTAATAAGACTAAAAGTATTATATACTAAGAATGACTTGGAATTAATTAGTAATGAATATTTCTTAGCCAAACCGCACTAATAATTAGTAGTACTTATTCATTTGTTTTTTACGACTTAGCTATATTTTTAGGTTATTTTCAGGCGAAATATATTCTAGGCTGTAAGAATAATTCTGTTATCTGTCCTCCTGTATGGCAGCGAATGCTGGACAATCTCCTCAAAGATGAAGAAGAGACATAAAGCAACAGAAATGTGGTTGTACAGAAAGATGCTGAGGATACCATGGACATAACATGTAAGCAACGACGTTATTTTGGAGGAAATGGAAAGAAAAAGAAAACTTATACTTAACATCAGGAAGACGCAGCTGAAATTTCTGGGGCACAATGAGGAAGGAAGGCTTGGAAAACCTTATACTCACAAGACAGATTTAGGGAAATAGGAAAGCAGCTTCAAGCATATTTGATAAGCTTGAGTAAATGGATGGTAGAACAGGCTTTGGGATGAATAACAAAAGACAAAACTTATGAAGAGCTATAAAGGACAAGACGATGTGGAGAGCCAGGATCGCCTAAGTTTTGAAAGGATGCGACACATAAAAGAAGAAAAATATTGCAGTGAAACTATTTGAATATAACAAAGAATTTTCCAGGTACTAATCCTACTATTTAACCCATAGCTGGGGTGCAGGAGAAATTAGCTCATATGGGTATTTGCGTGTAAATGTACATAACGACCTGATCAGAATTCAAACTCGGCTCTCCGATTTCTCATTCCGACCCGCAATCCATTACACCAACGGCCTACACCATTATTCGTCGTAAGAAATGACTCCTGATTGCTATGAGACATCACTCCTTTCATTTGGAAGAGAATGTTAGACAATCTCTACAAAAATGATAAGAAAACTGAAAGAAAGGGAATAGTGGTTCTACAGAAGGATACTGAGAATATCATGGACGGAACATGAGAACAACGATGAAGTTGTATGGTAAATGGAAGCAAAAGTGACTCTTGTATTTAAAATCACAAGTAGACTTTTGAAATTTCTCTGACACATCAAGAGAAAAAACAAGCTTGGACAATTTGAAAGTAAGATAAGTAAAGAGTAAAAGTGAATAACCGTCTTTTGTAAATAGATGGCAGAAAATGGAATGGCAGAGATAGTAAAAGGCCAACATTTCTAAGCGTTACAAAGGGCAGGATGTTGGGGAGAGTCATAACCTGAAGAGGCAGAGGGAAACAGTGAGTAATCTATCTAAAGAGCTTGTGTAAATGGATGGCAGAACATGGACTGGTAGGGATAGTAAAAAGACAAATATTGCTAAGAGCTCCAAAGGATAGGATGTTGTGGAGAGACGTGTCCAGAAGGGACAGAGGGAAACAGCGAGTAGCTTACCTAACGAGCTTGTGTAAATGGATGGCAAAACATGGACTGGTAAGAATAGTAAAAGGGAAACATTGCTACAAAGGATAGGATGTTGTGGAGAGACATATCCTGAACGGCAGGGAAAACAGTAACCTACCTAGCAAGCATGTGTAAAAATAATAAATAAATAAAATAAATAAATGTCAAAATAATTGACTAGTACGAATATTAAAAAGTCAAACATTTCTAAGAGCTACGATGGAACATGACCCATTGAAGAAGTCATTTTTAGTTATTGTCTTTGTTAAAACCATTCAAAGGTAATGTCATTTTTAATAAAATTTAAGTAATTTTATTCATTTAAGTAATGTTTTAATTCATTTAAGTATTGTTTTAATTCATTTAATTATTGTTTTAATTCATTTAGTTCAGAATAAAAATAATTGAAAATTATTATAATTATGTATATTATTGAATGGTCTAAGTCGGATAATTATTTTAATATATATTATAATTCTCTGCGTCTCTTTTACGTTCGTGCGCATGTTTGATTGCATTAACGTAAAAATAAACTCAGTTCAAATAAGTCCGAAAGGACAAAACATGTCACGTGAAAACTTTTTTCCACTTTGTCATACTTCTTTGCTTAAAATTGTTCTTGATATATAAAATAACTAGCAGTAGAGCCCGGCGTTGCTCGGGGATGTAACAGTAAGAGATAGATATCAAGTATCGACCATTATAAAAACTGAAAAATAAAATTGACAAAGATTATTGTTTAAGGTTGACGGACACGCATGTCTTAATTAGTTTTTTTTTTATGAACTGGTCAAACCCAAACTTAAACAAAAAGCATTGTTTTCAATCGTTATGAGTCTATCGATTGAATAGAATTTTATTATAAACAATTGTCTTGTAAATGGAATTTTTAAAGCATTCTGAATGTAAAAATAAAGAAAATTGTGTGCAAGACAATAAGAAACCCTACCTGCCAAAAAACAAAGGGAAGTTTTGTTGAAATCGGTTGAAAAATGTAGGAAATCCGATCCCATATATAAACGAACACACACACAAACAACCTGGGTTTTATAATAAGTATAACTCGATATGAGTTGTCCCCCTTTCATTTTCGCGATGCCTCTTAATCGTGTTTTCAAATTGATTTCGTGCAAAAACAATTGTATTTTTCCAATTTTTGGTGCTGTCAGAACCACCGCAAGGTAATTTTACGCAGTCCTGTGAAGTTTTGTTGAAATCGGTTGAAAAATGTAGGAAATCCGATCCAATATATAAACGTACAGACACATACCCAACCTGGGTTTTATAATAAGTATGATTATATATCGTTATATATATATATATATATATATATATATATATATATATATATATATATATATATATATATATATTGTCTATACATTTTTTTATATATAAGATATTTAAGTAAATGCTCCGTTTAAAATAAACAGTATAAATTCTACGATATTTCTCGGACATTCAGGCCAGTAAACGTAGTTAATACAGTTATTATAAACAGAGCAATTATTTAAATATTTGTATCTATAAAAATAATATATAAACAGAAAATATATTAAAATTATAATTATATATTTCTATTTTAAAGTTTATAAAGTTATAATTTATTACACTGTTACTTGTAATTCATGAAATGTAGTTATTTTTTTTTACATGTGAAGAAATAATGGTAAAAGTATTAAGCAAATCTTATTCCCAGAAAAGCCGCCATTAACTTAAAGAATGAAAACGAGAAACACTTGCTTGAATTTACTTCCTTTTTATTACTGAAACGTTTAGTGGATACCCATATTTGAGTAGACGTTCCGTTTATTTATTAAGCAGTCTCTGTCGGATTAATACTTAAAGTAATCCATCACTTCAAGATACGAAATTGAGGAAATATTTCATATTTCTAAAGTCTGAGAAGGATTTGTGTATATAAGGCACTGTTTAGCTTAATCGTCGATGTACTCTGTGTCCAAGACGGTCTAAAGCACTTCGATTCTAAAGACGGTTTCTCCTGCCAAGGGGAATGCAGATACAAATTCTCCGAGAGAGCGCATATTTTTCTTTAGTACGTTGTCGTGAAAATTCAGTCCGGTAGACGAAAATAAATAAATATACAGTTTAATAAATAAATAGAACGTCTACTTCAATATGGGTATCCACTGAGAATAACGTTTAAATAATAAAATTGAAAATAAATAAAAGTCCATAAATTCTTTAGAAAATTATTTAATTGCGTATTATGTGATAAATTTTTATTGTTCGGCATATGCTTTGGCTATTATGGGTTATATTTTTAATGTTCGGCTATTATGGGTTATATAAAAGTGTTTTATTTTTTTATTGTTTCTTTTCTAATTGTCGCATCAGACGTTAGTAAATTTAAGCGAGCTTTTATGAAACGGCAACGATTTCTATGAAATCTCATAAATTCTTATATTTTTCTTCAATTAATTTCACTGCATATTCTGGTTGCGAAGTAACAAAATTTACTTCATTGATGTTAAAATGATAAAACAAGAGATTAATTCTTAATTTACAGATGAGATCAAATCAGAATCATTAATAAATCTTTGTTGTGCATAAATGACGATGATAACAGAGATACATCATTCAAAATAAATTTTAAATTTAGCGTCTGTTCTTTTTTATAGGCAACTGCTGTAAGAAGCAAGTTACATCGTGTATTTATTGGCTAACGAGATTAATTTATACTCCATAATTCGCGTACCTTTAAAATATAACTAAACAATGACCATGCGCAAAATTCTCTTCTTCTCCCAATAGCAGACACTATTCTACCAAAGGGCAAATGTCAGCCAAACTGAGCAAGGTCAATATCAACAACCAATAAGTCATTCCTACTACCACTCCATACAAATAGACGAAAGTTTTTTTTCTCATTCGAATTCGAATACTACAAACTCTAAGAAAAATGTGTACGACACTAGTTCTTTTCAGTTGACAGTTACTTTGAATGTATATATTCGTTATTTTTGTATTATTGTGTAAAAGGCACTTGTTATATATCAAGTCTGTTATTTTTCCTTAATTCAAACCATGTTGTTCGTAGAGTATGATTAAGCTGTTCAGCGAATAATGTAATATTTTTTAGACATACAAGTCATGAGTAAAGATCTCGTGTTTTATAGATCTGAAGTTAGTTACATGCAAAGGAGGGAAGTTGAAAACAGCTGACTTCTAAAATGTATTAAGCATTTGTCAAAATTTGGGTTTGAAAAGCACCAAGACACTCGAAGGACACAATATATTTATGACTGAGAGGGAAAAATTAATAAAAAAATATCAATAATACGACACGAAAGACCAAAAGAAAACAATATTCATGATGCGAAAATTCCAATCCGAAGAATCGATCCTAAAAAGAATGCTAATTCATATATACACTGCCTCTCATATGATTAACAACTTTGTGCTTTTTCAGGATAAAAATAAATAATTATTTAAATTAAAATAAAACAAAACAGTACAGTAAAGATGAAAGCCGTTTCATTCTATTCCTATGTAAACAAACGGTGACTATTTGTATAAAATGTAGTAAATTCTGAATATTAAGTTAATTTCACTTCACATAGCCGAACCTTAATAATGTTTTCTTTTTTTTTTCATATACTCCCACCCTCAGTAATTCCTTGCGTCTTAGTGGCTTTTTCGCTTTCCTTGGGAGTGAAGCGATAAAAAATAGCATCCTTGTGTAAATGAATGACAGAACAGGGACTGGAAGATATAGAAAGATATTGCTTACAGTTATTAACGATAGGAAGTTGTGGAGAGGAAGACCCCATATCTTGAAAGAACACGGTATGTAAAAGAACTGGATGTTATATAGCGAAAATTATTTTAATACGTGTTTAATATGTTGCACGTCGTGAGATAGGCTTTTAATGTTCGGCATATGTATGTGGCCATTTTTGCAATTTATATTCCAAATGTCGTATCAGACGTCCGTAAACTTAAACGAGCTGTTATGAAACGGCTACCATTTGTATGAAATGTCATAAATTCTTAATATTGAGTTAATTTCATTGATGTCAATTCATAAAATAACAAATTACTTCTTAATTTACAGATGTGATCAAATTAAAATCATTAATTAATCAGTGTTGTACATCACTCAAAATATCATTTAAATTTAGTGCTTGTTCTTCTTTAGAGACATCTGCTGCTGTTGCTTCTGTTGCTGCTGTAGGGAGCGCAAATGATAGTAATAATAACTGAGACCTCAATATATCCTGTGTGTATCACATTTTCTAAGCCCTCTTTCCTTATTATATGCCTAATAACATTCAACATTAATTTTAAGTATCAGTGTCCTTTTTATTTCATTTCTCTCTAAAACTTCACCATTGCTCACATGTACGGCCCATGATATTCTCAGCAACCTTCTTTATAACATTTATACACGCACACTAGGTATGCTATGCGTTGTTTTCTGCCCTGTGAGCATCATATTTTCCAAACCTTCTTTCATCATTATGTGCCCTAGAAAATTTAACCATCTCTTTAAGTGTCATTTTGTTTCCATTTTCTCTAAAACTTCGTCGTTGGTTACATGTTCAGTCCAGATAATTCTCAGCATCTTTCTGTTGCTTCAAATCTCTTTTTCATATGTGAGGAGATTTTCCAGCATCTATTGCCATATAAGAGAATTATTACCTCTTGAAAACTGTGTTAACTCTTCAAGAATTTTGTTACCGGTTGGACTGAATACAATGAACCCGATTTCGCCTCCTTAAATCTTATTAACATAACAAGGGAAGTCAAACGTAAACTTAAAAATCTGTATGTTACGCTTATTTCTCTGACTAAAAATAGATGTATCTTTAAAACCCATAAGAATAGCTCGTGGGGGGAGCGTATAATAAGAAAGTGTGATCTCTACATTTTTCTCTATTCTCAGACTCTTTTCCCAAACGGCTTTCTTTTTATGTAGTTGAAAGACATCAGCAGTGGAAGTTACGTTAAAGTCACCATATCTAACTTCTACAGACTGGTCACATTTTAACATCCTGAAAGTGACGGCCAGCATATTCAAACCGCAAGTGGACATTACTTTCTCGTGTTTCTCTTTCTTCATTAACTTGTTTTCTGTTACACCAAAGAATGGTTTGGTTTTATTCCGTAATCGTTATCCCGGCACATCTAGTCTAACCTACTTCCAAAACTCTCCCAAGAAGTACAGTAATGCCAGTTGTAACTTTCTTGCAGAATGAATGAGCTTTAAGAAATTACTTTGAAAAAGTCAGCTTTATTTAGCAACAAACAAATTTCCCCCACGAAGTTTATTATGAATTAATTATTAAGAAAAAAATAAGTAAATACATAAGAAAAATACAAGTAAAATAAATTAATCCAAATAAAAGAATAAATGAACAAATTAATAAAACACCGTCGCTAAAAAAACCGTTAGAACAAATAAAAATAAAATAAATAAACAAGTAAAAATAATCAATCCAAATAAATAAATAAAATAATAAACAAATTAAACACTGCCGATCCCCCGTTAAAATAGCAGAATAGACTACAGCAATCAATCCAAAAATTGGACGAATAAATCGTTTTAATTATCTTCCCAGACCAAAACAAACTATTAAATAAGGTACCTAAGAACCCCCCACCACAAAAAAAGTTTTACTACGTTAATAAAACACCGAAAACCGAAAAGAATAAATAAATATATAAAATAAAAAATTAAAATAAATAAAAACAAGTAAAATACATTAACCCAAATAAATAAACAAGCCACTCCCGCCAAAATAACCGCTGGAAGAGACTACCCACCATGCACCAGTGACGCATATATATAAATAGTCGAGAAAAATACAACACTCGCGGCCTGAAGATAGCGTCTAGCATGAAATTTCCTGTTGCCTCTGAGTGTTGACTTCAATGTTCACTTATATATATATATATATATATATATACGTTCGAAGTGCAACTTAAAGTTTCGTTGTTCTACCAACTCATCAGACATTAATTATTACATTTATTTTTTAAAAAATACTGGGTCTCATGGGATGAACGCTGAATTAAAGGTAGATTCAAAGCTCAAATTTAATATAAACTTAATATAATACTAGGGTGTAAAAACAGAATGTAGTGTGCAGATAGGGGACTATTACAAAAAAAAAGCAATCTCAAAGTTTAAAAGAGGAACGCCGGGTAACTCGTTATAGACGTTAAAATGGTTAAAGTGAGGTAATAAATATGTAACCTAAAATATGGAAAGTACATCTGATATTTCGATAATATATTTATCCAGAATTAAAATATCTTAAGAGATTGTTTTCTGTGATTACAAGCTTACATTAGTTCAAGTAGATTTCGATCATTAATATATTTGAGGATGAATCTTTTCCCCAGCAAACACAGTTTATATTGATAGTCCCGGCCGGAAAGGATGTAGTTTTGGCGACGAAATATCAAGTTACTACCGGTGTATAATCATATGTTTTAATATCCCAGTAAATTTTTGAGAGTGCCGTGGGATTTGCTTATTGTAAAGAGTCATTTTATGGTAATAATATATAGTTTTCCAGTTGTTAGCTGTGGAACCGAATACAATCTTGTCTCACCACTATGTTTAAACCTAGTCACGTATATGACACCTTTAAGCATACATTTATGGTTCATCGGACAGTAAATGACTTTTCGACAATTACACTTTTTCTGTGCTAATAATCCTATTGGTGTTGCTTAGGTATTTGTTTAAACTTACGTTATTATGTTGTGCTATATGTTGTTCAAGATTTCTATTGCAGCTGTAACTAATGTTAATATTGTTCTTATTGAAGATTTTGTTGAGTAAAGGCTTATTGCTGAAATGTTAGTTGATGAAATTTAGGGAAATTTTAATTATTGGCATTCTTACTAATGCTTGGAATGTATTTTTGTTTAACTTTGTGTTTACGCTTATTTTGGAGTTCTTCCAGAGTCTGTGTTGTACCGATTTGTGCAAGTTCTTAAGAATTCCAGGCGGACGGTTGGATTCTTTATTAGTTCTTTAGTAGAATAGAATGTGCGATCTTCTGGATAGATCGAAAGTAGTGACCAGAAAGTTGATCACCTTGGCGTTGGTGTTAGCGATCCTTGAAGAATTTGAAGAGTTGTTTCCTAAATCGTTCAGTTTGTCGTGGAGTGGCGTTGCGATTTCAGGAACAAGACTCTTTGAATGGTACAGGTCCTAGACTCGCAGTTTCAAAGTTAAGTGTGTATTTACGCACGACAATTCTCTTTCTCATATATCTAAGGTTATCCATGAATTGTATGAGCGTAAAATATCTACAGGAGAGATAATAATGGAATGGCTACCATCGGGTCTGAATCTGAATCCGTACATAAATCTATGATCAATATTGAAGATCAAATTATATGAAGTTGGCAAACTATATGATACCAAATCAGACCTATGGGAAGCAAATAAAACTAGTATGTCGAAAATTGAACCTAAGCAATTCATCAAAATCAATGGATATTAGATTGCTGGCTCTTATTGAGAAGAGCCACTATATTAAAAGGTAAATGCTTCAAAGACATCATATATATTTATTTGTTCTATTATAGATGACGATCAATTGTTGACGATCTTATTACGTGGTTATTGAAGAGAAAAGTGATTTTCTGGTTTTGAATAACTCTAGTCTGCGTCTTTTATATTAAATCCAATAACGTTAATCGTCGGCTTTATCCAAAAATTTAATTTTTGATCGCTTCCTTCATGGTGATAGCTTTAATGAAAAAGTAAACCAATTCTTGCATGGAAGAACAGATGGAATTGTCTGCATGGTTGTGTTGGTGAAGGACGATGTCGATTTTGACGAGCCTTTCTCTCTTTTCGTTTGACTTCTTCCATTTCTCTTATGATGGCTTCGTAGTCTTTGGTTCCGATGGTGATGGAACATCAACAGACCAATTGGCGCGGTTTTGTGCTTGTGTTTCAAACCAGTTAGATCTAGTGGCTTGCAGTGTTTTTTGAGTTGGTCTTTGTATCTTCGACGAGGGCAATCCCAAGGTGTTTTTTCCTGAAGTTATAACTTTAAATAAACATATTTAAACTAAAGATTAAGTTTTGATGTCTAAATTAATCGTTTAAAATATAAGAAAAATCTTTCAAAGTAAATTCGAGTTACCAAGATTTATGTGATTTGGATAGTAACATCTAACAGATTATAGAGCGAGATCTTTGTAATTTGTAGCTCGTTAGTATGATTGTTAAGATTAACATGTTGCCATCCAACGAGGACAGATATTTTAATTCGATATCCGTTTTGAAATTTCATATTATGGGATGGTCAGATGCTAGCTTTATTGTCATCACCGACCAAATTTAAGCCATAAAGAGCGAGCACCATGAATTCATGTTTTATTGGAGATCAGTGGAGATCATCAATTGGTGATTGAAACTATTTTTTCCAATCATTCATGATTCGAGCTTAAATGCCTAATTGACAGCTTTGGGATTCATGACGATATTGTTTACTAATATTTGTAAGGTTACTTAATTTCCTTGAGTATTTACTAGCAACTATAGTTGAAAGAACAAGTCAAAAACAGTTCTACGTGAACATGCATGGATCTCCTAAAGGGTCACTTCAACGTGGTGTAATGTTTAGCAAGCTTGTCTCGATTCAGTTGTTCCATTTATTTTTCTCTAGGCTGCATTTTCAGAATTAAAATTTGCTCGTGCCTCATCAAATTTTATACGATAAAAATACATTTAAAAATAAAAAGAAAAGAAAAGAAAAAACAGACAGAGGGTTAAAGAGAAGTAATCACGAATCCGAAGTCAGAATATTATCATTGATAACTCTCTCCTCCAATTTGCAGACCCTAGTTTCTATATTCTTAATACTTGATATAATGCAAAAATATCCCAATAATAAAATCGGTCAATAACTATTTATGACTGTTTATACTGGGACTCATGCATGCAATTACAAGAAATCCATAAAAATACAGGTATACTTTACGCTAAGTCGTTAATCGGTTCCAGAGGTCACGACTTAGGTCAAAAAGCGACTCTAGCCGAAATAACCACACTATAGACCGAAAATAAGCACTCCTCATTGCTTATTACAGTATTTATGATATGTAGATACAATGTTCTGAAGAAAATAATTAATCTACACCTTATCTTCCAGCGATATAGACTTACGCTTAGCATTAGCACTTACACTGGGACTTTTCTTTGAGACATGGGCAAAAATGTATTCTAAATCACAACTGAAATGTAAATGAAAGACCTCAGTGGTAGAGCACAGATGTAAACAAGCGTTGGAGTTGGAGCGGAAAACAACGCACGAATGTCACCTGTCAATATGAACATCTACTGAATTTACGGTATTATGCTAATTTTCTTGTTTTTGATGATTTTATGATATATATTCATATAGTATACATAATATGTTTAAAAATTTATTTAAATATCATTTCATATGTGTTTATTTTTATTTTAGTGTTTTGACGTTTCTAGTATATAATGGTCGACGTATACTTGAATAAAACGACGTAAACTTGAATAAAATGACGTAAGCCGAGTTTTATTTTTCCATATAATATTTAAGAAAAAGCGACGTATCTTCGAAAATTACTTAACTCGAAACGACTTAAGTTGATGTATAACTGTATTTAAAATTTTAAAATCATATTTATTTTTCGCATATGAATTTTTAAAACTGTTTTTAAATCTTTGATTTTTTTCAATCATTCCTTCTCACCTGCTATCCTCATTCGCCTCACCTGCTATTCTCTTCCGCCTCACCTGCTATACGCCTCACCTGCTGTCCTCTTCCGCCTCACCTGCTATCCTCATTCGCCTCACCTGCTATCCTCTTCCGCCTTACCTGCTATCCTCTTCCGCATCACCTGCTATCCTCTTCCATCTTACCTGCTATCCTCTTCCGCCTCACCTGCTATCCCCATTCGCCTCACCTGCTATCCTCTTCCGCCTCCCCTGCTATCCCGCCTCACCTGCTATCCTCTTCCGCCTCATCTGCTATCCTCTTCCGCTGCATCTATGAAGCCCGCCGCACTGTTAAGGAATCACTAGATCAATTATGACTGAATAGTGAGTTCGCTCCTTCCTTTCGATTCCCTTTCTTTCGGTATTGTGACACATCTAAGCTTAGATATCTAGAGAAAAGAGACCAAAAACGTTGACAGTAAATATAAGGCTGATCATCATCGTCAGCAGATTAATATCGGTTGTGATTGTAGTACCGCTGTGCAAATGAGCACCTGATCGGTTTCCTTCATATGTCTGGGTTGAACATCCGAAATGGACCTGCAGCTAAAACAACAGCCGATATCCTTCAACATGATGACTCGCCTTGATCACAGACATATGGTCGGTGATTATATCGGTTGGAGGTGGAGGAAAATCCCTCCATGGCCATTGACTTCAATCTAGATAGGCTTTTCACTCAACGATGACGTGTTATCATCGTACTGACATTGGCATATAGCATTGCTGTCGGGTCTTGATGACCGTTTACATTACAAGAAGATTCATTCGATCTTCGAGACATCTTATTTTTACTCCTGCTAGGTTACAAGACACCCCTCTTCAACAGAAAAAAAAGTCTGGTTGTGGAACCGGTATAGTTGCAGATAAGTCAATCATATGCCAGGTAGTATTGGCTTACATGGTACAAGTAGTACTCGTAGTGTGAACTGGCGTAAATACTGTTAAAAAATAATATTTGTTTTATTTTATATTCTATATTCAACAGGTTGCCCCCCCCCCAAAAAAAAAACGCGGTAAATTCGGAAAGATGTGATACAAACGTTGAAAATTGGTGACGACTGATGTAACGGAAGACTTCAGGAAGAATCTCGACACTTTTCGTCAATCCCCATATCGGACATTTTTCTTTAAAACGTACGATAACTTGATGCTCAAATTCGGTGAGTTGCTTATCCATGCAAGAAGAGCAGAACGAAAGACAAAAGTTGTCTGCAAATAAACTTAAAATAACAACTCACAAGCAACTAATCTATCATAAAAGAACCAATCAGAATTAAGTAATCACGGGAGAGTCGAATGATTATTCAAGGTCATGAATATTCGAAAAATTTATTCAAAGTTATTTAAGGTCACTTATTTCTAAAAGAAATAAAAGAGATAATAAATTTGCCGCTATTTTATTGGGCATTCTGTAAAATAGTTAAAATATCCTTTTCACTTTTGGGGTATAATTATCAGATTTAAAATATAAAGTAAATTTTATCGTTTTTAACTATTTGGCGTGCATATTCACGTAAAATATTCTCGCCGTTTAAGGGTTAAATGTCTGTGAAAACATTCCTGATTAAAGTTTCAGATGAGATTGATTTTCTTTTAATTTGTTTTTTGGCAACTATTCTCTTTACGGGTATCAACTGGTAATCTAAGAAAACTAATGCACTATTTCACTTCTCTGAACATTATCCAGACTGAATGAAAAACGGTACCCAGGAAGCAATTCCAGAATAATGGACTCAAGAAGTATTTCGTTAAAGAATTCCTGTTTTACTCGCATACAGGTTCATCTAATAATGTCAGTCCGTCGGTTTAATAAAATCAACACGCAACCATTTTTGAACTTTTGCTTCTGCTTCAGACAAAACAGAAAAGCACAGAATGAATACAATCTTTACACATTTATTTCCATTGTTAACCCCCAGGGCATAAAAAATGCTACTTTTTAATGTAATTATCTCCCCAAAACCAAGTTTCTTGTTTTTCTCAAACTTATCGATGAATTCAAATTTTGGTTACTTAACTTTCGTTCTCTTGGGTCTGAACAGATATTGAATCGATTCTTAAATTTCATTTTCTATTTCCAATGATAGATAGATAAACAAACTGAGATAGAGAAACAGGGAGTTGTGAACAGGCGGAGATAGATAGATAGATAGATAGAGAGAGAGAGAGAGAGAGAGAGAGAGAGAGAGAGAGATGGGTCTTATGAATAGCTGGAGATAGAAAGAGAGAGGGGGGTTATGTACAGTCATAGATAGATAGATAGATAGATAGATAGATAGATAGGGGGCGCTTATGAACAGTTGATGATAGATAGAGAGAGGGGGGTTATGTACAGTCATAGATAGATAGATAGATAGATAGATAGATAGATAGGGGGCACGTATGAACAGTTGGTGATAGATAGAGAGAGGGTACAGTACAGTTGGTATGACGCTTGCGTGGTTTTGTAACGGCCCGGTTTCAATTCTCGGTAGTGGATGCCCACTGCTGATGAGTCCCAAATATAGGAAGAAACGGCCGTCCAGTGCTATCTGCATTCTGTTGAGGCTTTTTCTAGACTCGATAAATTACTTATGATTATTTCAATCCTTCTAATAATTCCTTTTACTTGCATATCCTTGCTTGAACCGGCTTCTAATGCCCTGGATGGAGCGGTTACGGATAGACGTCGTGGCTCGTGGGGGCACTGTCCTATGAGTAAGGGAAACTCAGAAGAGTTACTCCACGGAATTTGTGAAGAGCGGCGCTATATCGAATACTAGCAGGAGAGCCCGGCGTTGCCCGGGGATGTAACAGTAAGAGATAGATCAATATCGACCATCATAAAGACTGAAAAATAAAATTGACAAAGATTATGGTTTAAGGTTGACGGACACGCATGTCTTAATTAGTTATTTTTTGTGTTTTTTTTTTTTTTTACGAATTGGTCAAACACAAACTCAAACAAAAACATTGTTTTCAATCGTTATGAGTCTATCGATTGAATAGAATTTTATTATAAACAATTGTATTGTAAATGGAATTTTTAAAGCATTCTGAATGTAAAAATAAAGAAAAAGGTGTGCAAGACAATAAGAAACACTACCTGCCAAAGAAAAGTGAAGTTCTGTTGAAATCGGTTGAAAAATGTAGGAAATCCGATCCCATATATAAACGAACACACATACACACACAAACAACCTGGGTTTTATAATAAGTATAACTCGATATGAGTTGTCCCCCTTCCATTCTCGCGATTCTTCTTAATTGTGTTTTCAAATTGATTTCGTGCAAAAACAATTGTGTTTTTCCAATTTTTGGCACTGTCAGAACCACCGCAAGGTAATTTTACGCAGTCCTGGGAAGTTTTGTTGAAATCGGTTGAAAATGTAGGAAATCCGATCCAATATATAAACGTACACACACACACACACACACACACACACACACACACACACACACACAATCTGCGTTTTATAATAAGTAAGATAATTAGTTGCCGCTAAATGACTGAGGCCCGTTGGCACAGTTGGTATAATGCTTGATCGTGATGGCCCGGGTTTCGATTCTCGGTGGTGGATGCGCACTGCTAATGTAGTCCCAAATATAGTTAAATACATCGAGTCTAGAAATTATGTCTATTTATATATATATATATATATATATATATATATATATATATATATATTTTATCGAATCTAGAAGTATCTCTAACTATATTTGTGACTATATATATATATATATATATATATATATATATATATATATATATTTTTATATAAATAAAGTAAAATTGTCCACGTATGCTTCTTGTATGCAGATATAATAAATAGGCCAGTTAAATAAAATGATATTACCGAAGAGATATTGTTGCTTTGCATGATTAAGTTTGTAGAAGTCTTTCTGAGGCAATTGTATTTTTTGACTAAGTCTAAATTTCTATTTAATTCTAGAATGTATGATTTTTTTTTTAAGTTTATGTCAAAGACTTTTCAAATTTCGAAATTTTAAAATTTATTCACACAAGAATTTAGGTATAACTCAAAGAATATCTCTTCGGTAATATAACACATGCGAAAAGATTCACCGGAAAAGAAAGTTTCACTTCATTTATCATTTTTTATTCTATGCATATCCAAAAATTCCGATTTCCAAAATCTTTCTCATCAGGTTTCCATTTTGTCAAAGGCCTACGAATATACAATGAAGATTATTAGTTTTATTATCAATATTATTGATATTTGCTTCTTTTATCTCACGAATTTATATTCTCGGCCTACCATATATAGATAGTAGTCGTGGCTCGTGGAGGCACAGTCTTATGAGTAAGGGAAACTCGAATGAATATTTGATCGAAAGGCGCTATATCGAGTCAAATTCGTTGCCTTTTCCTTGGTACAGTTGATATGACGTTTGCCTCATATCGTCATGATCCGGGTTTCAATTCTCGATAGTGAATGCACACTGCTGATGAGTCCCAAATATATGACGAAACGGCCACCCAGTGCATTCTGTTGAGGTTTCTTCTAGACCCGATAAATTATTTAATTATGGTTATCTCAAATCCTCCTAATAATTTATATATATACAAATTCTCTTGGTAGCATGGTTAATTTCTTATACCTTCTCTTTTCATCGATTTCGTATTTTCTTTCCTTTTTTATTTAAAATAATTATTTTTCGCTTTTATGGAAATTTTTCCAAAAATGTTAAAAGAAGTGATGTTTCAAAAATTGTAATTTTAAATAAAATCATTTATTAACAGCATTGTTAACTACATGATGAGATGTGTTTTAAACGTCGAAACAAAACTTGCAATTTTATAGTAGTAACTTGCATGTTCTAATGTAACAGTATATAATATGTGTGTGTATGTATGTATGTATGTATGTAGATAGATAGATAGATAGATAGATAGATAGATAATGTATAAATGGGTACAGCAGCAATTAAGAGGTGTTTCCAATGTCTTCAAGACCTCCAGTCTCCGGATCAGTAGCTTTGCTGCCCGGAATAGTTGTAATGTATTGTGCATTTGAGAAACTTCGCCGGAATGATTGAACCAATCTTACTGTATGGATCAGAAACTTGAATATTATCTGCTCGTCTTGAAAAACGACTGGATGGAATATATGCAAATTTAGCTAAAAAAAAATGTTGAACCTCAATTGGAGATCCCATGCAACCCTTAAAACAATTTGCGGACAACTGAGACAGATCTCTCTTAAGTTCAAACAAAATTGATTAGTTTGCCGGTCACTGCCACCAAGCAGACGGGGGAATCATCTCATCCTTATTCCTATGGCATCTTTCTGGAAATGTCCTCTCACGAAAATTAACTTTCCCAGACACCATAACTCGGAACTCAGGGTTGGACATTGTAGATCTGGGAAGAGTATTACAGGACTGAACAGTGTGGAAAGGGATTATCAATGGAGTTCCGACCATAGGGAGGTCGAGGGATGATGATGATGATGATGGAATGAGATAGGTCCTATATCAATTAGCTGGATGTCTTCCACAAACGTTTCCGCGACATCTGTGGCCATACTTTTGAGTATAGGATGTCCAATGCTGATCTTCTCGTAAAAAAACAATATTGATGGAATTGAGACCTTCCTGATACAGTCACAACTTTGCAGATCTGTTCATGGTGCAAGGATGAGTGACGTCAGAATACCTAAGGTCCTCATGTTTATATGTTTTTGATAGGGGAAAAAGGAATGTTAGACGACTGTTGCTCAGCCATAAAGATAAGATAAAGAGTAACCTCTCAGCTGTTAATATGCTTCAAACTTCATGCGTGTTGCCCTTGATAGAAATAACTGGCGATATTTGTGCCAGAGTTGTATCACAAATTTCGAAATGAGTCGTATTGACCGGATTTTCGCCGGTGTCTTTCGTCTCTTAAGACAAAAGACAATGGCGGAAAGTGTCTACAAATATTTCTTTTGCTATGTGCCGACTTGATAGACTGGAGAGACTGAAATATAAGATATTTTCAAGCATAAAATCTGAATGCTGTTGTCGTAGAAATCGACGGGGGTGTCTCTCAACATCAAATGCAGGGTGCGATGGGTAAATTATCGCCAATTTACATTTTTCATTTTCTGCATCTACGTTGTTTGTCTTTGAATTTGTCGGCTATTACAGTATAGTAGAGTCAGTTGGGCACCCTCTTTGCGAAACACCAAGTTACAATTCACTCTGCCATAAATTTGGAAGCAGTATGCTGTACTGCTTGGCATTCGCTCCAGAAGCTCCAATACGAACATTTCAGAGCGTTTGGGTGTAAATCTGAAAACAGAACAGAAGATTCCGAAAGAGTTGGATGAGTCTAATGGTGATTACGAAGGTGTTTGTAGTTGTCACTAGTGATGGTGACGTTTCTCCATTCATCTTCACACATGGCCACGGACTCAACACGGAGGCCTACATCAAGTGTCTTGAGGAGGTAGTGCTGCCCTGGTTTATGAGGGTGGCTACTGAGAGACCCTATGTCTGGCAACGGGACTCTGCAACATACCACAGAAGCCAATCATGGAAGTCAGACAATTTCTGGGACCACATCAACAATTACATCCGGCAACCTAACTTCCAGATTGCGGCCATCTGGATTATTGTGTGGGACGCAGTCGAGCGAGAGACCAACAACACTAAAGTAACACTAAAGACGAACTGAGGACAAGAAATAAGGCAACATTTACCAGCTTATACAAGCAGACCGTTCAGACGAGATGCACGAGATTTCGCATTTGTCTGGAGGCTGTAGTTGAAGCTAATGGTGATTTCATTGAAAATCTAAATTTTAATATTTAAATTTACTCCTTGGTATTACAAGATATTTTTTTGTAATTTTGGTAAATATATCTGTTAAAATGAGATTTTCGTGTTATTTTCATTTTAGCATCATTTAAACGATAATTTATGCATCGCACCTTGCATATCTGATAAAATGAGATTTCAGTGTTATTTTCTTTAGTGTCATTTAGACGACAATTTATCCATCGCACCTTGCATATCTGATAAAATGAGATTTCAGTGTTATTTTCTTTAGCGTCATTTAGACGACAATTTATCCATAGCACCTTGCATATCTGATAAAATGAGATTTTTGTGTTATTTTCATTTAGGTGTCGGTTAGACGACAATTTATCCATAGCACCTTGCATCTTACTTATAAAACGCAGAGTGTGTGTGTGTATGTGTGTGTGTGTGTGTGTCTGTACGTTTATATATTGGATCGGATTTTCTATATTTTTCAACTGATTTCAACAAAACTTCACAGGACTGCGTAAAATTACCTTGCGGTGGTTCTGACAGCGCCAAAAATTGGAAAAACACAATTGTTTTTGCACGAAATCAATTTGAAAACACGATTCTGTCGCCAGAATGAAAGGGGGACAACTCATATCGAGTTATACTTATTATAAAACCCAGGTTGTTTGTGCGTGCGTGCGTGTGTGTGTGTGTGTGTTCGTTTATATATGGGATCGGATTTCCTACATTTTTCAACCGATTTCAACAAAACTTCACTTTTTTTGGCAGGTAGTGTTTCTTATTGTCTTGCACACTTTTTTTCTTTATTTTTACATTCAGAATACTTTAAAAATTCCATTTACAAGACAATTGTTTATAATAAAATTCTATTCAATCGGTAGACTCTTAACGATTGAAAACAATGTTTTTGTTTGAGTTTGGGTTTGATCAATTCGTAAAAAAAAAAAAAAAATTAAGACATGCGTGTCTGTCAACCTTAATCAATAATCTTTATGATGGTCGATACTTGATCTATCTCTTACTGTTACATCCCCGGGCAACGCCAGGCTCTCCTGCTAGTATCTGATAAAATGAGATTTCAGTGTTATTTTCATTTTAGCGTCATTTAGACGAAAATTTATCCATCGCACCCTGTACGCAGTTAAAAAAGAAAGATACCCATGATAACCATTTATTGGAAAGTTTTTATTGCGAAGCAAGAGTTTCGATCAATTAACATTGATATTCTACCCAGTTTATGAACACACTATTGATTTTCCAAGTTCAAAAACACCAAGAAAAGAGAAAAATAGATGATAGATAACTAAAAGAATTAAATCCCATCCGAATCTGAGAGGAATCGCTCCAAAAATTAAATGCGCGACATTGTAAAACATTCGCATGAACCAAAAGCTTGAAAAACAAAAACAGACTGTTTCCCTTGTATTTTTGTAGCATATATACCATTTAAATTTATTCCAGCAAATATTGGAATCAGGTATTATCTGAATAACACTATATATAAGTTCATAGATAGATAGATAGATAGATAGATAGATAGATAGATAGATAGATAGATTTTGCAGAAATAATTCTGAAAAAAATCAAATTGGTTTAAAAATGAGAACTGGAAAAAATTCTTAGTTCTTGCCGACTCGTTTCGTCTTTCGAATTTATCAAGGCAAGCATTGAAACAGGAGTGTCTTTTTTAAGTTTTGGATTCGATGTAAGTGTGGCTACAAAACATTTCTCTTGCCTTGATAAAGTAGGAAGACGAAACGCATCGGCAAGCACGAAGAATTTTTTCACATTGTCGTAGATAGATAAATTCTAGTGATGGGAGTAAAAATATGATCCAATTCATCAGATCTACAAATTCAAAAAGAAAACAGAAAAGAACAACTCCGGAAATAAAAATAGAATTTAGAGAGAGTGTAAGTATGAGAGTGTGGGACAAATGTTAGTGTTAAAGAGAGGGGTAACATACGAGAGAAGGTGGGAGATTAAAAGTTAACAGAGAGGGTTTTTTTACTAGAGGTGAGTGGAAGGGGGAAATATGAATGTTGTCGGATGTCTAATACATTAAAGATGCATTTCGTGGTGACATACACACATCATAGACGGTCTAATGTTAAAGATCAGAATAAGAGGGAGGAGAGAAAAGGAAAGAAGAGGTGGGGGGAGAGAGATGGGGCGGGGGAAACTAAAATTGAAGGACATTTCCTGAAAGGGCTGATGTGTAATTGAGAATATATATATATATATATATATATATATATATATATATATATATATATATATATATATGAAGAAAAATACAGAAAAAGTTGTGCTCTTATGTCCATCGTCTTTTGTGTTAAATTTTTATATGTTCTAATGTTAATTATGTTTAAAATGAAACTGTCCATGAAGATGGTCTTAAATAGACCGAAACGTCCGACGTCGACTTTATATTAACATTAATACAGCATAATTGCATATTAAGATTTTTGTTTGTTTTTTTCTGTATTTTTCTTCATACTGTCGGATCTATATCCATATATTTGCTTACATATATATATATATATATATATATATATATATATATATATATATATATATATAAATCGTGTACATTATTCCTTATCAAAATGGTACTCAAAATTTCAGAAGCAAGGTAATCATCAGGGTTAACAATCCATGCTTGATAATTGCCTAATATGTGAAACTTTGAGTAGCATCCTGCGGTAATGTATGATATCTGTGTGCCGCGCCTCTTCAGAACGTTCGCAATTATGGCCTTCTATCTATCTGGTTGGGTATCTTTGCTCTCACGCCTGTCTAGCCATACTTCGACAGGCTTACTCCCTTCCCATATTTATTTAGCTCTCAATATGTCCCGTGAGGGTTAAGCTTTCCAAGCCACCTCTCTCATGTGTCCAAGGAATCAGCTGTATTTTACATGTTTCTGAGTAGAGGGGTTCTTTCAGTCGCGATTGTCTTTCAGATTTCCTTGTTGCTTACACGCTCCGTTCATGTATTTTTCAATATCCATCTGTATGACTGGCTCAGTATGCTCCATTTCGTCTGTCACGGGGGGTGGGGGGGATTAGCAACACTGTAGGATGATATATAAGATTTATCAAATGGTGAAAGTAGTGTAAATGAGTCACCTGTCAGCCGCCTAGATTTCGTGTCTCAATAAAAACTCAATGGAGAAGACAATGGAAAATCACACCATTAACCGAAGAATAATCATCGCAACAAACATAAATAACGATATACTTGTTTTAATCTCTCTATCTATCTCCCTCTCACCCTCCCTCCCTCCCTCCCTCTCTCTCTCTTTCTCTCTCTCTATCTATCTATCTATCTATCTGGTGTGATTGATCTGTAAAAAGACTATTTAAAAAAAAAATTAAATAATTATGAATATTTGATTTTTTTTTAAATCTACAGCATTAGTCACTTTCTTTTATTAAGCATTAAATACAATTTACAATTTAATTTACAATTAGCCTAAAGAGTGTTTATAAGCGTCCTTAAATTTTAAAAGTCTGAAAAACTAACGTGGTATTTTTACTTCATTTTATAAATACTTGGTGCAAAATAAGATCCTTACATTTGCCTTCATAAACTCCATCAGACGGCGAAACGCTCCGGTAAAGACATATTTAACTCTTATAATTTCATTCAGTCACTCATATATATATATATATATATATATGCAGAATATCTTCATTCAAAAATGTTGCATTTAATAATTTCGATATATTATGTCTCTTTTTATAATAATCCTTTCTAATTCTCCCATTTGCTTCTTAATGATAAGTTGAAATACATCAAGGAAGGCGCCGTAGTTTTTGTTAACTCGAGTACTTTCGATCTCGTCCGAGATCATCCTCAGGAATGAATTCCGAAGACAAACTTATTCTAATTGTGATCGTTGTGAGGGTGATTTTTGTAAAAACTCGCGAACGCGTTCTGCTATACTTACTTTATAATTGTTAAATTTGTCCGTTGTAGATATGGTGTTTTTGCAAACAAGCGTTCCAATATAAGGGAGATAACCAGAGATGGTAGAAATACAAAATAAAATTAACAGTTGGTTATATGCATTTTAAAACGTTGCTACTACACTGTTAATATATTTCTTCCAGTGTTAATCTGGATGCTTTTGATGTAGTTTGCCTCGAATATTTGAAGTATTCGTATTCTCGAGGCCGTCAAAATCAAGAGCAACAAACACTGCACAAAATTTGTAACGAGTGTCGTAGCAACGTTTTAAAAGAACTTCAGCGAATAATAACAACTAGAACAGATGTACGTGAGCGAATTACGGAAGCCCCCCAATATTATTACCGATGTCACATCGTACAGACTTCATAAATCGCTTCGGTTCAATATTTAACCTTTCAGTTTTTTGTTTGTTTGTTTGTTTGTTTTTTTTTTTGTTTTTTTTCACTAGACAAATATTTATCGAATTCCCAGTAAGTCTCATTCATTTCAAAATAAATTAAACTACTTCGACGGAAAATAGGCGGACGCTCTCTCGACGCTATACTATTAATAATTTAAATATATATATATATATATATATATATATATATATATTATCTAGATATTATATATGCGCAGTACTTATTGGAATAATATACATAATTATTTTGATGTGAGTTTGTAAGCCTGGGTTCCAAGCCCTTTCGATCGTCAGACTAACACTCCCTCCTCTCTATCTCTCTCTATCTATATATATATATATATATATATATATATATATATATATATATATATATATATATATATATATATATATATATATATGGGGGTGTATAAAAATTAATAACTTTTATTTTTATTACTTCAAACGTTATTTTAAGTGGATATCCGTATTTGATTAGACGTTCCGTTTTATTTTAAATAGTTTTTTTTTCATCTACGGGCCTGTGTACATTAGAGAAAACCAACACCCTGTCCGGCATCCCTTCACTGCAAGATAAAAATTGCACAGTTAATATTATTATAAAATCTCTCTATCAGCGAAGAAAATAAAATAAAGGCGTAACATTCGTATGCGAGAATGAGCGATTTACAGAAGCCCCCCAAAATATTATTACCAATGTCACATCGTATGGTCTTCATAAATCACTTCGGTTCAATATTTACCTTTTTAGATTTTTTTTTTTCACTAGACAAATATTCATCGAATTTCCAGTGTGTCTCATTCATTTCAAAATAAATGAAACTACCTCGACCGAAGATAGGCAGGTGGTGCTACAGTTGTATGTACAGGGTAATATTAATATTTTAAATTCAAATTGACTTTTGCTGCCATTAATTCAACTGAAACAAGACCGTTCGACATTAACAGTAGCTTTTTTTTCTTGAATACTATCAGAAACACGCCAAAAGGAATTGATTTTTTTATGCCAACTACGTGTTGATTCTGAGAATTCTTGCAGGAATCACTCTATGGTGTGAACGTGGTATGATTCCATCTGAACTTTCTTTTGAGATGAAATATTTCTATGTGATAACAAAATTCTATTTATCATCTTTTTTTTTCGTTCCATCTTGACTTTACACTGTCTTCACAGTTCCTGCTATTTCTTTTTTTTTTTTTGTTTTGTTAGAATTTGTTAAATTAAAATTTTTGTCGGTAAATAGAATTTACAATTCATATTATGTTTTTTTTTTCAGAGCGATTTTTTACCATCTTATAATTTCATTTACATTCTACTATGTTGTTATTATCACGCAGATGTTGTGTTTTATTGAAAGAAGCTGACAAAACAGTAAAATTGATCCTTGGATTGATAAGAAATAGCGCGCACACACACACATATATATATATATACCTATATATATATATATATATCGCACATATAGTGATGGTATTAAAAAAACAGTGCTCGATGTAATACAATAGAGTTATTAAGTATGTATTTATAAATATACATATTATCCCTACAGTACTACGATTGGGAGTTTTATCCACAACGTAATCTTTAGTTGCTGAGTATAGACTGACCGCTACGTAATTTAAATTTTAATAAAAATATCTGGTTGTCACAATGTCGCAGTTACATATGATGCTATTTTTTTTTACAAAAATTTTAAAAATATATTTGGCATTTAAAATAAACGGGATATATATATATATATATATATATATATATATATATATAAGTATGCAAAAAATATACATTATTTTAGAGCTGTGAGTATGATTTTTTTATATAAAGCATAAATGGAGATTACTTGTTCTTTAAAAAAACATTTTACATTATAAATCAATCTGGATCTACGTATTTAAGCAAATATTTATTTTTATGTCTGCATATAACCATCAATTCATTTCTATTGTTTAATAAGCTAAGATTACTTAAGTGTTTTAAGATAACTAATTTTTCAACAAGACATATATAACAACTACTTCCTTACATATATATATATATATATATATATATATATATACACAAAGAAAGAACAGTAAGATATATAATCCGGTGTTCTTACGGATATTTTTATTTTTACAAAATAGTGCTCAATGTAAATTTACAGAGCATTAATATTATAAATTATCTGATTTAAAATATGCTTTTTCGCTACACAGTAATAACCATGTTTCAAAAATGGAAGCTAAAAGCTTAGAATTTAATTTTGTAATTAAATTAAAATCATTAGTTCCATTTCATCCTCAAGCGAATTATATATATATTCATCACATATCCTTCAATATCTAAATAGTCTCTACCCCTCTTTACAATTTACGATGGAAGTGGAGAATACTAATATGTTAACTTTCCTAGACGTCCTGGTTGAGAGAACTCTTACTGCTATCCTCACCAGCGTATATAGGAAGGCCACTTTTATTGCGTTGTATCGCAGTTGGGATTCTTTCGCTATTAAGACTAGGAAGATTAACCTTGTTAAAACACTTACTCATCGTGCATTGATGATTTGTTCGGGGTGCAACCTTGATGCCAAATTTAGGAAAACTATCAATATCTTTCATGCCAACGGCTATCCCGAAGGTGTTATTAAAATAAACATTCAACTTGAAATTTTCAAGTTTAATGAAATTAAAACATTTGGTCCACCTATGTGTCCTGTCTACATGAGATTACCTTGGCTTGGCTCGTATAGCCGATTATACGCTGATAAGACCTCCTCAACTGTCATACATTGCTTTAATTTTTTATTAGTTTGGGACATCTTTTCTGCTAGATGTGCTTTCCCATCTGTCCGTAAGGATGTCTTTCACTCCAATAAACAAAGTTCTGTTATTTATCATTTTAAATGTCGGTCTGAGGCCGATTATGTGGGTAAGATTATCCAGCTGCTGGAGGTGCGGATGGCACAGCACATGCTTGGCTTTATATGTAGACATACCCCCGTTAGCACCCGGGCACCCACAGGCGCAGGACTCTGCAACCAGGGAGCATTTAATGAGTTCTGTCACTTGTGAGTCCAACGATTCAGCTGATTACTTCTCTATACTGCACATGGCTCGGACGAAACATCTTAACATATGCAATCGGACGTCTAGCCACACTAAAGAGCTGTGATACACCAAAAGAGTCTGTCTGTGGATAACAATATATATATATATATATATATATATATATATATATATATATATATATATATATATATATATATATATGGTGGAGTAATGGATAGCGGCTTGGATTGAGGAATCGCAGAGCCGAGTTTGAATTGCAGTCAGATCCATTACATTCACTTACGTGCTAATACCCTTGGGAAAGGTATGAATCCTCTTACTCTCCCTCCAGCTATGGGTAAAATAGCAGGACAGACTGGGTTCTATAGCCTTGGATGGCAACTGGTCTAGGAGAAGGACAACTCTGAATTCAAAAAACTGCGGAGGGTCGTTTGGGAACCTTGTGGCATTCGGTGCACCAGGTCTCTGAATTCGGCCCTTCAAAAAGTGTGGATGGTCCTGCACGAAACCTTCACCACTATAATCAAATCTCATGTGCCGTTGTCGGGCTGTCGGTTTCCTGGAAACTGATCTGCTTGACCCTCATACGTCTAATCTCGACGGGAGAGTCGATTATATATATATATATATATATATATATATATATTCAGAAAAGTATCGCACGCGAGGAATCAAGCATCAATCGGATTTTTACTAATAATACCATCTACAACGAATTCCCATCAGCTACAGGAACCAACTTGAGTCTTCCCCGTTTCTCTGTTTATTTCTCGCATCGCTGACGAAGGACACAGACGTGCACGAAAATTTCGGTCCAGTAACATTAATCTCCTTGTTTTGTTTCTGTCTTGTGGTTAATATTTAATGATTACGTACGTAGCCTTTCGTTTTGTTTTATTAACCAACCCATATATATATATATATATATATATATATATATATATATATATATATATATATATTAAGAAATGGACAAGGTCCGACAATTTATTTATTAAAGACATTTTTATGTTTAACGTTGTTATTTATAGATACAAGTATTTAAGCAAATGCTCTGTTTATGATAAACAGTATTAAATAACATTTACCGGCCTGAATGTCCGAGAAATTTTCATAGAAAATATTCGTTCTTTGACAGGATTCGAACCTGCATCCTATACGGAACCGTCATTTACGCTGACGTGCCTAACCTCTGTCCATTTCTTAATATATGACGTCATTTGTTTACATTTGATACGCCAGAGCAGTTATGAATGTACGAGATTCATGGAAGATTGAAGTTTATAAGCAGTAAATTCGACCTTGTCTACCGAAAGGTTCTTTGTGGCCCAGGGGTTAGGCACGTCAGCTTAAATGACTGTTCCGTTTAGGATGCAGGTTCGAATCCTGTCAAAGAACGAATATTTTCTATGAAAATTTCTCGGACATTCAGGCCGGTAAATGTTATTTAATAATGTTTATCATAAACAGAGCATTTGCTTAAATACTTGTATCTATAAATAACAACGTTAAACATAAAAATGTCTTTAATAAATATAGATAGATATAGATATCTATAGATATATAGATAAATTTGACAAAGAAGAAACTTGTTACAATGACTTTCGTCATCGTTAGATAGATCCGAACAAAAGAGAGATGTGTGCTTCAATATTAAATACTTTTTCCTCTAAGGTTGTGTCGGGTTCAACGAACAATATTGTGTGCCTTTTCTATAAAAGCTGTTATTTTAATTGTTGCTACTTTCTATTTTTTTAAATTGTCTTTCTTTGTCGAAATCTCTTTTTAATATTCTCTCAGCTTTTCTTTCTTTGTCGAAATCTCAAAATGTCGAAATTTCTTTCTTTGTCGAAATCTTTTTTTAATATTCTCTCAGCTTTTCAGGGGTTGAATTTAAGGTAAATCCTTATCGAATGTTTCAGAATTGGTTGAAAGTAAAAAAAATTTATATATGTTACTAATGTCTTTGTGTTTTCCGTCTCGACCCTATCTGTACGAATAGGATATTGAATCCAGAGAAAGTTTCTTCTTTCTTCCTTCAATGGAGAGACGCACAAACACACACATATATATTTCTTTCGTTCTGATCTGAGGAAGCCAATCTAAAGATGTCGAAACGCGCTATCAAATCAATATAATTGTCCACTTTATCAAATTGATCAGAACTTGACTGGATTCTATATCCTATTCATATATATATATATATATATATATATATATATTGTTATATGTATATTGTTATATACCTATGAACACTAAGGGGTATGTTCTAATCCTCATATATACGTTAGCACTATTGTAAGTGGGGTAATGTGCTGTCTAAATAGTCCACCACTAGCAGTGGTTACCTATGACGCTGCTGGTGAGTATTGTATTTTGCTGATGTTATAAAGATTATCATTCCATTTCCAACCTCCGTTTTGATATTCCTCGTTCAGTAACCTTTACAGGGTTACAACATATACATATGCATATATATACATACATATATATATATATATATATATATATATATATATATATATATTAAGCGTTTCACCGCAAAGCAAGGCGGGAAGCCACTAGGACGGAAGGGGTTACAGAAAATTTGGAGCAAGATCAGATAGGAGTGATAGGAGAAAGGATGAGGAGAAGGGTAGTGGATAGATCAAGGCAACTGGAGATGTCGATTGACATTACATTTGAATAGCTGGAGATTATAGCTCTCAGGGAAACTGGATTAGGGAAGGGAGTTCCACAGGCGAGAGGTGCGTGACATGAAGCTACTGGAGTAGATGAAACGGCTACATTTAGGAGTTTCGACATTGAAGGGGTGAGAGCGGGATGCCAGCCTCGTAGGGCGCTTGAACTCATGAAGTCTGGGAACCAGCGAATTCAGCTCCTCGGAGCAATTGCCATGAAAGTATTTGTAAAACAGACAGAGAGAGGCGACGGCGCATATGTGAGAAAGTGACTGCAGACGTGATGCCAGAGCAGGGCCAATTATATTGCATATCCGCCTCTGGAGCCTATCAAGAACCCCGAGGCAAACAGAAGGGGCTCCAGACCATATATGGCAGCAATACTCCATGCAAGGGCGAATTGTTGATTTGTAGATCTGGAGGATCGATTCCGGGTAGAAAAATTTCCTGGCGCGGCACAGGGAGCCAACTTTCCTTGCGGTTGACGAAGCAATTGACTCAATGTATTTGTTCCATCTCAGGTCAGCAGTCAACGTGAGACCGAGCAGCCGCAGAGAGGTGCTCTCAAGAAGTTGAGTGTCAGACATTCTAATGGAGGGCAGGGAAGGATCTCTGTGGTGATTAATAGAGAGCAGTTTTGTTTTTGAAGCATTAAAGTTGACCAGCCAATTCCTGCCCCAGTTCACAACCGATTGGAAGCCCTTTTCGAGACGCACGGCCAGGTTAGTTTTGTCAGTGACGCTAGATTTGTTTTTGAGGCAGGAATAAATTGTGGTGTCATCCGCGTAGATGCCAACTGGGAATTTATGGCGTCAGGAAGGTCATTTATGTAGATAAGGAATTGAGTGAGGCCTAGGATGGAGCCTTGAGGAACACCTGCGTTCGTGGGATAGGAACTGGAGGAGAATCCGTTGAGAACGACCTACAATTCACGGTTTGACAGGAATGATTGTATTAGGTCAAACAATCGACCCGTAATGCCATAACCCTGGAGCTTGCGAAGAAGGCTGGCATGCCAAACCCTATCAAATGCTTTGGAAATGTCTAGGGCCACGGTACGAGCTTCCCCGTTATTTTGAAGAGCTCGGTAGACAGTATATATATATATTATATATATATATATATATATATATATATGTGTGTGTGTGTGTGTGTGTGTGGTTGAATCATCTAGATATATGTCTGTTTATTTTTATTTTAATATGCCTACACACAGCTAAGGAAAGTATTAAGAAGCAGGAAAATTTAGTTAAAAACAAAAAAAGAGTACAGAATTGTTATGTAATATCAATCCTCCTATATGATAGTGAATGCTGGAAATTTTTTTCACAGATGAAGAAGAGAATAAAAGCAACAGAAATGTGTTTCTACAGAAGGATGCTGCTTATACCATGTACCGAATATGTGAGCAATGGTGAAGTTTTAGAGAAGGAGAAAACAAAAAGGACATTTATACATAACATCGGGCAGAAACACTTGAAATTTCTCACAGGAGAGATTGAAACCAAGATGAACAAAGGAGAATAAAGCATAACCTTCTTAGTGAGGTTGACTAAATGGATGTATGTCAGAGCAATGTATAGGCGAGATAGCAAAATGACAATATTGTATTCAGCGCTTCAAAGGACAGGACAGCCATGATAGCTACCTCTCGAAGAGACACGGCGTATGGAAAGTCATGTAACTTGCTTCCTACAGCAGCAGCTGTCTAAAAGTGATATTTCTCAGTTAATTATTTTCGTCATTTATTCACAAGACTGATTTATTAGTGATTTTAAATTGTTCTTATCTGTAAATTAAGAAGTAATTTCTTGTTTTATCATTTGACATCAGTGAAGTAAATTTTGTTAAATTCAGAAGTCATCTGTTTCCAACTTCCCGAATTTTCATATGACTAACTTCATAGCAATAAAAAACGTGATTTTTACTCATGACTTGTATGTCTAACAAATACTACATTATTCGTTGAACAGCTTAAACACACTTTATAACAACATGATTTGAACTCAGGAAAAATAACAGACTTGATATATAACAAGTGACTTTTATCACAATAATACAAAAATAACGAATATATACATTCAAAGTAACTGTCAACTGAAAAGAACTAGTGTCGTAAAAATTTTTCTTGGAGTTTGTAGTATTCGAATTCGAATGAGAAATGTCTTTCGTCTATTTGTATGGAGTGGTAGTAGGAATGACTTATTGGTTGTTGATATTAACCTGGCTCAGGTTGCCTGACATTTGCTCTTTGGTAGAATAGTGTCTGCTATTGGGAGTTGAAGAGGATGCATGGTCACTATTTTATTTTGGAGTGTATTTAAAGTAGCCCCGGGAATTATAGGGTATAAATTATTTTCATTGGCCAATAAATTATATTATACATGACATAACTCGCTACCTACAGCAACAGGATCTGTCTAAAAAGAAATTCACTTGTTAAATTTAAAATAGATTTTGCGTGATTTGCCTTAGTTATTATTCTCACCATTTATACACAACATACACAAATATTAATGATTTTGATTTCATTTAAAAATTAAGTGGAAATCTGTGGTTTTATGATTTGACATCAGTGAAGTAAATTTTGTTATTTGCTAATCTGGCATGGAGTGAAATTAACTTAAGTAACATTTAAAGTATTCAGAGTTTACGACATTTTATACAAGTGGTCATTGTTTCTTTACATATTGTTATGGGGACCTACCTTCAAGGACAAAATAGACTCGTCTTATGACTATATTATGCCTCGCAAGAGGGCTGTAGACAGAAGGCGAGTTGACTAGGGCACCTCGAGGCGGTGTAGTGGTTAGCAAGCTTGTCTCGCTAAAACAATTACGACTGAGTAGTTAGTTCGATTCTCACCGAATACCCCATATTTTCGGCCTTGTGCCATATCTAAGCTACGCTTGGAAAATAAGAAGACGAGCTGACTACGGTTGACTACGTGAACAACTTTTGTCGAACTCTCTGCTTTGGCAGAGAGGAACCCGGACGAAGCTTTGTCGAAGGGCAAAGTTTCGTCCGGGGAGATAGACAGGCCCTGAACCCGTCTAGGCGGGTTCAAAGGGTATATTTTTGGACGAGCCTACGGGCTCGGAGAAACCCACATTAAACCCGGCCTTGATTTATCATCTTACTATTATTTCCAATCCCTATTCCGCCATTCATTTGCATAAGTGTTATGTAGTGACTTCACAGTGGAGGGTTGTATTTGTACTAAGTCGGTCCTAAAATAGGTTCGACGTACAAAACGTTAGGAACCATATAAAAGGTATGACGCAGAGAAATCTAGTGGTGGTCACTGATACTTTAGTATCCGACTAACGGTCGTCCGGCATCGACTGACTGACAAACTCCGCGACTGACTCGTTACTTTTACTACTCCTATTTAATATAGGTGGGATATTCTATTAACTATAGAATAGGTGTGTTCCACTCTAACAATAAGCTTGTTAGTGTTGTTGGGCTCTCCCCTTTTTACACAAGATGAACTCGTCCAAAGTATACTTATACTGGCAGAGAGAATACCTGCCGTTGAGTTACGTCGCGATACAGTCTCGAAATCTCTGCTTTCGCAGAGAGGAACCCGGACGAAGCTTTGCGGAAGGGCAAGGTTTCGTCCGGGGAGGTAGACAGGGCCTGAACCCGTCAAAGGGTATATTTTTGGCCGAGCCTACGGGCTCGGAGAAACTCACATTAAACCCGGGCTTGTGCCACATACATTCCTCGTGGGGAGATCGTTAAATATTGAAGGCGACCTGACTACTCTACTTAGCCGTCAGACGGACGTGCAACATTTCTGTATTGGTTCTTTTTGTTAATAATACGTTTTCACTGAATTACTGAGTTCGAGTTTTCTCTCGGACCTCTTCCGGGTTCACAACACATATGAACAAAATGAACCGGGTTTCCTCATTACTGTTGACATCATTCAGCAAATAAATCTTTTTAATTTCAATAATTATTTAATTTTATCCTGGCAAAGCACCAAGTGGTTAATATGGAACGCATGGGATTTGTCATTCTTTTCGATATTGATTCTTCGGATTGAAATTATGAAGATTGTCTTCTTTGATTCTTTCAAATTGTATTATTGATATTTTTATTAATTTATTCCTCTTAACCATAAACACGTTTTGTCCTTTGAGTTGATGCTTTTCACAAAAAGATTTAACACGTACATTTAGATGTCAGCTTGTTTTATAGCTATGATTCACTTCATAGCTATAAAACACGTGATCTTGGTAATGAGTATATGGAGTGAAATTAACTCAAGTAACACCTGAAATATTCAGAATTTACGACATTTCATACAAATGGTTGCCGTTTCATATCAGCTCGTTTAATTTTATGAACGTCTGATGAGAAAAAAACGTCAAAAAACACAAAGTCTGGTATTACCAATAATGTCAAAAGCATATGCCCAATATTAGAAGTCTGTCACACGACAGGCAACATAATAAGCATGTATCAAAATAAATTTCGCTGTGTATTCTTCGGTTATTCTTTTACATACCGTGTCTTTTTAGGACCTGGGCGATGACCACTCTCGAAAACATCCTATCGTTAATAGCTCTAAGCAAGATTTATCATCTTACTATTATTCCAGTCCCAATTCCGCCATTCATTTGCATAAGCTTGTTAGTGTTGTGGGGCTGTCCCCTTTTTACACAAGATGGACTCGTCCAAAGTATACTTATACTGACAGAGAGAATACCTGCTGTTGAGATACGCCGAGATACAGTCTCGACGTCTGTTGAACTCTCTGCTTTGGCAGAGAGGAAACCGGACGAAGCTTTGCCGAAGGGCAGGGTTTCGTCCGGGGAGGTTGACAGGGCCTGAACCCGTCTAAGCGGGTTCAAAGGCTATATTTTTGACCGAGCCTACGAGCTCGGAGAAACCCACTTTAAACTCGGCCTTGTGCCACATATATTCCTCGTGCGTGGGGTATTAAATACCGAGATTCGTCGCGATACCGTCCCTGACTGTGTTCGACGTCTGTCGAAATCTCTGCTTTGTCAGAGAGGAACACGGATGAAGCTTTGCCGAAGGGCAAAGTTTCGTCCGGGGAAGTAGACAGATCCTGAACCCGTCTAGGCAGGTTCAAAGGGATATTTTTGGCCGAGCCTACGCCGAGCCGAGAAATCCACTTTAAACTCGGCCTTGTGCCACATATATTCCTCGTGGGTGGAATATTAAATACTGAGATACGTTGAGATACGTGGAGATACATTGAGACAAGTTGAGAGATCCGGAGACAGACACAGGGTGTTTTCAGAGAGTTATACAAGAGTTCAGAGAGAGAGAGATGATTACGGCTTTACTTACAGAAACTTGTACATATACTTTGTACTAACCCGCATTCCTGGACTACTAATCTTCACTTCAAGTCTGTATTCTTACGTTTAATACACTTATTTTTCTATCTCAATTAATGGCGTTGGTTATTTATTTGTGCAGGATTCCATCCTCGGAATCCACAACATTTAGGTAGGTTGCTTGGTGTTTATTTCTCTCCTTCTCGCCTCAAGATTTACTTTCCTCATTATCGAAGAAATTTCAATAGTCTCTTTCTGATTCTAAATATAAGTGTCCTTTTTGTTTCCATTTTCTTCCCAATATCCTCGTTACTCATATACGCCATCCATGCTATTCTCAGTATCCTTCTGTAGAATCACATCTCTGACCTTGTGGAATCAGGAGATGCCGTTTGGTAGATTACTTTCCATGGTAGTTGCGATAGACCATTGAAAGACAGGCAAAATTCTGCCCGTTTGAGCGAGAGATTGGAGGGTGGAAAATAATTCTTCTCCCACAAGGACTCGGAGACGCTTTTGAACTCTGTCAAAACTTTGAAAATATGTCTGGGCAGCTCTTGCCGAAATAGGGTAAACATACACCATTTTGGGGTCTGATCTGGCTCTTATAACGGTAGAGGAAAGCATAAGCACTCAAATACTTACTGGAGCGGTGGAAAGAACCGATCATTTTACCTGCATCTTTAGTGATGCATCGTGCAGAGGAATCCCACTTGAGTTCTGGTGTGAGTTTGAACCCAATATCCTCTTGAGTCACGTGGCTTCCTCGAGGGGACATTTGTTGCTTACTTCCTCTCTTGATTCTTGTCGATCATCTCAAATCTGTCCCCTCGGAACCTAATATATTGCTCGATAATGATAATCTGCTTGAAAATGGTTGTTTTCTTGTACCTCTCCAGTACATAACTGCCAAGCCCTCTTTATACAAGAGTCAGATAAGACCAAAAATTATGTATTGCTATCATATCTGCGCTGATCCTTTCCAATTCTCAATGACAGCGTTTACACCGCCTTGTAGGCGTTTAATTACACTCTTGTGCAAATTGATTGAAACGAGCGATTTAGTTTCCTTTCTTTACCATACGGTCAGTTTAAGACCCTCTGTAATGACAGAGTGTAATCGATTTCTATTTTTTCTTCAGATTAGGCCATTTTCAGTGGTGTGCAATAATAAAAATCTATTTTAGGGGTCTATGATGAAATTTGGTTGGCCTTGAAAAATATTGCGTGATCCGTACGCAAAGATAATATTGTCTCGACTGTCGATTAGTTGTCGTACGGCCATTGTCTGCTATGAACGTTATTCTAAACAAGCGTACGAAAATTGTAATGCTGCACGAAAACACTGACAATCCTTACCAGTGAACAAATTAAAATACTATCGACTGGCTCAGAAAGTCTCCTGACTTAAATCCAATCGAGCATTTGTGGTCAGCCTGCAAGAAATGACTTCGTGGAATGGAGATACGATGTACTAACATTGGGCAACTCGAGGCGGTGTATGGTTAGAAAGCTTGTCTCGCAAGAACAATTACGATTGAGAAGTGAGTTCGATCCTATCTGGGTTTCCCTTACTTTCGGCCTTGTGCCTCATCTAAGCTACGCTTGGAAAATCACTATTTGGCACGTGGTGTAATGGTTAACGAGCTTGTCTCGCTAGACCAATTAAAACTGAATGGTGAGTTCGACTCTTACTGGGTACCCCATACTTTCGGCGTTGTGCCACATCTAAGCTACACTTAGAAAAATATTTTAAGGGCACCTCAGCGTGTTGTAATGGTTAGCAAACTTGCCTCGCTAGAACAATTACGACTGAGTAGTGAGTTCGATACTCACTGGGTGCCCCATACTTTCGGCCTTTTGCCACATCTAAACTACGCTTGGAAAATCAATATGGGACATCTCGGCGTGTTGTAATGGTTAGCAAGCTTGTCTCGCTAGATTAGCTACGACTGAAAAGTGAGTTCAATCCTCACTAGTTGCTCCATACTATCGACCTTGTGTTACACCTAAGCTTCACTTAGAAAATAACAATATTTAGGGGCACCTCGAGGCGGTGCAATGGTTAGCAAGCTGGTCTCTCTAGAATAATTTCGAGCTCCTTTCTTTCGGTCTTGTGTCATATCTATGCTATGCTTGGAAAATCGCTACGAAGTACTGACATGTGCACTGGGTCATGTTTCATTGAAAAAATACGAAAAAAGAGTAAATAATGGAATTGTTCGTTTTGTTTCAATTAATTTGCACAAGGGCGTACCTACAGTCTTTTTTCGTTACGTCACTAGCCTATCACTTTACTTTTGCATAGAAAAAGTTTAAACGATCTTTGCTGGTTAATTGGTCAAACCCAAACTCAAACAAAGGCGTTGTTTTCAATCGTTACGAGTCTATCCCTTATCAATTTGCCCGTCATGCAGCATATAAAATGTGGACTCATCTTCGTTAACTTCGTATTTCAACTGATAAGAAAGAAGGTATCAGACAGCTTTTTAGAAAACCACAGGGTACTTCCCTGGATTCTGCAATCTTAACCTCTTCGATTTTACGATCAACAGTATCCGACATATTCTAAAATCTGAACTTTCTCTGTTTCGTCCATACAACAGCCTCAATCAGTAACCCTCTACCTTGAGTGACTCTTGGGCCTTGTATTCTGTTTTAAAAAAATCACACACCTTCTTCATGTCGAACGTTTTCGTTGGGGAGGAAGCCAAATAAATCTGAGTAATCCTATCTGTCTTCTTACATTGATATTTTCGCTATCTGATACCTCGCCACGCACTTGCCTTCCACTATTACAATATATCTTCCACCTGCGACAGTTCAGCTAATCGCTTTCTGATTCCCGCCGGCAAAAATCGAAGTTTATTTCCGGTAAAGGTGGGAAAGAAAGAACAGTTTACCCTCTCACACACTGCACCTTTGTTTTATAACTTAATGGACGACTTTCACACCCTAAGAATATTTCTGCATCCTCCTGTTTTCACCGCAGAGCTCTTGTTTCTAAAAAGTGCACAGAATTATATTTACTCCATTGAATCTATTTCCAAGTGAAATTATGCAAGTTTTAGATTAATTAAATGTCCATTCGCCATGACGTCTACTGTCACCAAATATTTGTTGCGTATCCTAGTTACTTTTCTCCAGTACTAAGATGAGACACATGGTAGGTCTAACCTGAGATGTCCGTACACATACATAAGGGTCAGGTACAAGCTTGATTCGCTAGAACAATTACGACTGAGTAGTGAGTTCGATCCTCACTCGGCGCCTCACTCTTTCGGACTTGTGCCACATCTAAGCTACGGTTAGAAAACGTAGTGTAGCGATTTTCCAAGCGTAGCTTAGATGTGGCACACTGAGGAGCGATCTCACGACACAGTCGTAATTGTTCTAGCGAGGCAAGCTCGCTAACCATTACACCGCCTCGAAGTGCCCCACCTCCACCTAGTGTAATCTTACTTATTATAAAACGTAGATTTTTATGTATGTGTGTGTGTGTGTGTGTGTGTGTGTGTGTGTGTGTGTGTGTGTGTGTGTGTGTGTGTGTGTGTGTACGTTTATATATTGGATCGGATTTCCTACATTTTTCAACCGATTTCAACAAAACTTCACAGGACTTCGTAAAATTACCTTGCCGTGGTTCTGATAGCGCCAAAAATTGGAAAAACACAATTGTTTTTGCACGAAATCAATTTGAAAACACGATAAAGCACGATTCTGTCGCCAGAATGAAAGGGGGACAACTCATATCGAGTTATACTTATTATAAAACCCAGGTTGTTTGCGTGTGTGTGTGTGTGTTAGTTTATATATGGGATCGGATTTCCTACATTTTTCAACCGATTTCAACAAAACTTCACTTTTTTTGGCAGGAAGTGTTTCTTATCGTCTTGCACACTTTTTTCTTTATTTTTACATTCAGAATGCTTTAAAAATTCCATTTACAAGACAATTGTTTATAATAAAATTCTATTCAATCGATAGACTTGTAACGATTGAAAACAATGTTTTTGTAGGAGTTTGGGTTTCACCAATTCGTAAAAAAAAAAAAAACTAATTAAGACATGCGTGTCCGTCAACCTTAAACAATAATCTTTGTCAATTTTATTTTTCAGTCTTTATGATGGTCGATACTTGATCTATCTCTTAATGTTACATCACCGGGCAACGCCGGGTTCTACTGCTAGTGGTTAATAAGCTTGTCTCGCTAAAACAATTAAAATTGAGTAGTAAGTGCGATCTTCATACTTTCGGTCTTATGCTATATCTAAGCTACGTTTATACTACCATTCGTCCATACTTAGACTATTGCTGCCACATATAGCCCGGGGCTTCAGGTATTTACCTTGAGTCCTTGATAAAATCCAAAGAAGAATCATCAATATTATCTGTCCTGATCTGGCGGTTCGGTTTAAGTCACTTTCCCACCGCCATTAGGTTGCCACCCTATGTCTTTCACTATAAATACTTTCATGGTAATTGTTCCGATCAAATCTTCGTTATGGTACCTAGACTTTTTAAATTTAAGTGAAGTATTATACTGACAATGAGGTCTCATCAATTTGCAGTTGCGCTGGCTAGATGTAGCCATAAGTTCTATGCTAACAATTTATTTTCTCGCTTGTGAATCTCGCTTCCGGCTCCATGCTTTCCAGCCAAATTTAATCTGCAAAAATTTTAATGCAAGTAATGAGGTGTGAATCAAAACTAAAGCCCTCTCTGAACAGTGTTTGGCTATTTTTCAAAAATCCAGAGATTTCACCTGAGCCACCCAGAGCTTCGGGGAGGAGTCCTTTGCTGCTGTTTTTGTTGCAGCTGTTTTTGCTTCTTTTGCTGCTGCTCTTGTTTCTGCAGATGTTGTTGTTGCTATAGTTACTGCTGTCAATCCACCTCTGGCCACTCCTCGTACAGCTGTAGGGCATCCTGTTAGGGAGGAGGAGTTGCCATTTTTTGTCCTCTCCTCACAATCTCTTTCCTCTTCCTCAGACATTTTCTAAGCGGATTCCCTTAAATGCAGACCAGGTGGAAATTTCCAAGTGGCTACTTCTATGCTACCAGTGCCGAGGTCGGACGTAATCCATTCGTCAGTGAAAATACTCTCCTCCTGATTACTCTTTTCTCTTCCCGCTCATTATTAACGTTTCTTTTCCTAATTCTTTCACACCTAGTAAGCCCCTGTGTCTTCGTGGCTTTACTGCCTTGCATGGAGTGAAACCAATTTTTAAAAAATTGATCGTTGTCACGCAAACGTGTGTGTATTCCGACTCCGTCCTCTTAAGACTAATGACGGGGATACTGCTACAAGTTTGAAACCACTTTGACTCGGTTTCCCCTCATTGCTTTTACCGTGTACAACCCGGACGAAGAAAGACGGTAGAGAGAATTTTAAACAGTATACTACTCTTTGATCCAATATTTACTCGATCTCCACGGCGTCATGATGTGACTGTGGACGTTTTTAATGTAGATTGCCCATAGCCATACATATGGGTTGAGGCAAAAAATTGCCTAATTCCCACGACCACAGTCACACCAGCATTGGTATCCACCAACCCAGCCTTTTTGTGCAATGAGGGAGGTGGTGTCGTAATTCTGAAATCCCCGGAACCAGGCGTCAATTCAAAGATGTTTCCATAAATTGTCCGAAGAAAGCTGAAGAACAGATAATACACTTTTAGCCTAGCGCAAATGAAGTGAAATTTATTTTTTCCCACCCCCACCTACGGGATGTTGTACTCTGATAAAGGACAAACTGTACAGTCCTGGCGACTACTGTGATGCTGGCATTGGTAACTAAGAAGCTTTGTTGTTTCATGCTCTTGATTTATGGAGAAAACCAGAGAGGGACCTTACTGTGAATGCATAACTCGTCACACTTTCTTGGGGTAACTGATTCAGCAATCGGACAACATTGGGTAAATACAGGGTTCGATGGTTAAATTGTCGCCATTTTATAGATTTAATTCCACTTTTTTTTTATTTTGTCGACTGCACAGCATAGTAGGGTCAGTTGGGCACCTTCTGTGAGAAAAAGAGTACCATGACGTAATTCGCTGCGCCAGAAATTTGGAAGCGGCATGCTGTACTGTTTGGCAATCACTCCGGAAGCACCAGTATTGTCAATTAATAAGGATCTCCAGTTACTGCAATTTTCAACTTTAATTTTGTATATTCTCCTTGTCAAGATACTTGTATGGGGTTAAGTGAAAAATTATCAGCACTTTCGTCAAAAGATAGTTTTTTAACATTCCCTCATATAACTTTGTAGTTTTTGTTTGTATTTCTGAGATGAGGTATTATGTACACTATTTACATTATTCGGACTATTGTCCTCATCTTTGTCGCCATATTTATTACAACGATTTGGCCGTTGTACGCTCTAGCCTTCTTCAGTTGGTTGGAATGTCGAACTGAATCCTTTATTTCGCTCGCTGGGGTAGACTGTTCTAGTTCCACGTGCCATGTTAAATGGATGTCAGTTATCAGTTATCTCTTGTTAATTCCCCTCTCCAAGTTCTCCACTGGCTTAACCAGGTATTGAACTCACTCTTTGGGTCCTGTCACTGGATCTAACCAACACCTTTATCCACTGTGTCCTTTGCCTACAAAGATGACGATAATAGTCTGAATAATGTAAATGGTAAACTTTGTAGTTTGCTATTTGTAACTCATATTGCATGTATCAAAGGAGCATTTCAACGTGATGTAGTAGTTTGGAAGCTTGTCTCGCTCGATCAATTATAACTGAATCGTGAGTTCGATCCTCATATCGTGCCTTATAATTGCGGTCTTGTTCCACGTCTAAGCTAAGCTTAGGAAACCATATTGCAACATCTAAGCTATGCTTAGAAAATCACCATACTGCATATATCATAGTTTAGCAGGAGGGACAGACGCAAACAGCGAATATCCTAACTAGCAACATTGTATGACTGGATAGCTGAACGGTAAAAAATAAGAATAATAAAAATTCAGACATTGCTTAGAGTTAAAAGGGAGAGTAAGTTTTGGAGAACTTGATTGCACACGTCCTGAAGGAACACGGCACCTACAAGAAGATCAGCGGCCCTTTACCTGGTCTCAGGATCTGGGATCAAAGTGAAGTTTAATTATTTCACCTGTCTTTTTGGACATGTTTTTAATTTCGAGCAGTTCACCGAAACGGTTTTGAGACTTTCCTCGTTGTATTAAAAGACGGGTGGTCTGTCGAATGTCAATGCAAACGTGACAGTGTCAAACCGACGTTTAAAATTATCTTGTGTTGCGTCTTGCTACTCTGGGAAAGAGAGTCAATATACTCGGCCTTGGTGGTATTAAAGTGAAATATATGTCCACGGATAGAACTTTGAGAAATGCCTGGTCGCAGAGATTCCAAACCTGCGGCACTAAAAAAAAGGAAGGTTTGATAACATCAAAGGCCCTGGCAATATTTGGGTTGGTTGATGGCAACCAAACGTGAAAATAAACCTTGTGTCAAATCTTTCCACGGTAAACTAGTGTTGGGATATGCTCTCTCTTCCTCTTCAAATTCTAGAGGAGGTCAGTTACCGAGGATTCTAACTTCCTCTTTGCATGCCGAAGTCAGTATAACAGTGGTAATTTTTACCATTACCCTGGATGCACAGCTCCTCCCCTTACGGTAGAAGGTGGGTAATTAGCTGACAAGGGTTTCTTTACACGGTCTTCATACAGGGATCATTAAACTGATCGTCTGTTCTCCTACCATTTGGCGGTGAGATGTAAATAACGCTGTCACTAGAGGGAGCTATGGTATAAAGATTTATTCTCCCTGTTTATTTCCCCCATTATGGGCATTTTTATATCCGTAATATAATAATGCCGCAATTAACAGACGGAACGGAATGGCTGAAAGAAAAAGGAATGATAAACATGGTTTGTTCTCAGAGAGAATTGTAAACCCCTAAAACATACTCAAAGCTAAATATACATCTTTACACGCGCTCCACGCGTAGACTAATATGTCATATATCTACACGGCGTGTAAGAAAAAAACAAAAGAAGGGTTTGGCATATAATATAGAGATTCTTCTGTGTTTCTGGAGAAGCCATGTTTAGGACTCCAGATTCAAACGGGCCAGATTTATTCACTCTATCCCTGAAGAGAATATATTCCACGAAAGGGAAACAGGTGAGGAAATATTCAATGAAAGGGAAACGGAAATTCACTAAATTTTCTCTACCTGAGGAATTCATATTCCGAAAAGGAAACGGCGTTATGTGGCTATAAGATGTAATATTTTCTGGGGGATGCTAAAAGAAAGCAATCTCTTTGTTTGGCTGCTGTAAAACGACTGAATGACTGGTCACTTTCGTCACTGTATTAGGTGATGTCTATAAGCGACAGGCACGTGACCCATGTGGCTATCTAGAGAAAAGGGAGATAATCGCCTTCTGTATACCTACAACGCTTTTCTTTACGTATAGTATCTGTTCTCTCTTTTGAAATATTGAATAATGAAATAACCTCTTAGGTGTCTTCAAAATATATTCAATATATATTATATCAGATCATTACAAGTGTTCGTGTCCAATATAAAATGGCCGAAATTTGATATTGGTGTTTGTTTTTTTTAAGCCAATTACTGCCGTGTTCGATACTGAAACCTTGTATCGCTCAGTTGCCTCAGATGAGGTATTATGTACATTATTTACATTATTCGGACTATTGGCCTCGTCTTTGTAGCCATATTTATTACAAAGTTTTGGCCGTTGTATGCTCCGGCCTTCTTCAGGTGGTTGAAATGTTGAACTCGACCCTTTATAACGCTCGCTGGGGTAGACTGTTCTAGTTCCACGTGCCATGTTTAAAGGATGGAAGTTATCAGTTATCTCCTGTTAATTTCCCTCTCCAAGTTCTCCACTGCCTTAAGCGGGTATTGAACTCACACTCTTTGGGTCCTGTCACTGGATCTAACTAACGCCTTTATCCAATGTGTCATGTGTCCTTGTGGAACTAGAACAGTCTACCCCAGTGAGCGAAATAAAGTGTTCAGTTCGACATTCCAACCACATGATGAAAGCCGGAGCGTAGAACGTCCGAAACGTTGTAATAAATATGACGACAAAGATGAGGCCAATAGTCTGAATAATCGAAATAATGTTCTTTATAATACCACAAAGAGAATAGATTTAAAATAAGATAAGGGCAATTATGAAAAGTCAGTAAGAGACAGAAAGAGACAATTAAAATTTTCTGGTCACATATAATGAGGAAAGAAGGCTTGGAGAATTTAGCACACACAGAGCGTATCGAAAGCAAGAAAAACATAGGAAATCGGCGCGCAATATTATTTTCTGCGGCTAGTGTGAAGGTTACCATTGCAGAAATTAGAATCGGAGGGCCGAGTTCAAATTTAGGTCTAGTCTCTTGTTTTCACTTTTACATTAATATATTTGGGAAATTCATATCATCTTTAACCAGCTAGGTTGGACTAAAATTTTTAACCTCGATTGGTGGCCAGTCTAGACGAAAGATATTTTTTTTATTCTAACCCGTGGTGACGCCAACGGGAAAGCACGCTGTTATATTTCACAAGAAGTTAAGGCAATTCATAGATAATAAAGAAAAGAGTCCGTGGAGAAATCACACTAAATTCTGACCGTTTATGCCAGTTAAAGAATTATTAATCTATTTCGACCTAATAGATGGATGCCTAAACAAAAATCAGATTCATGATGGAGCATATACTTCTGGGAGAAGCAAAGAAATAATTATTCGTGTGGAAAATGCTGAGGGAGAGAGAAAGATATGTTTAAGAAAAGTTCTAGTTATAAAAGTTGCATTATTTTCATAGATAATTAAGTTTCTTTTACATTTCAGTTTCATACAGAAATTAGCGATACAGTATATATGCAAATATTTATGCATATATAATTACTTTAGCCTCTTCTTGAGAAAATATGTTATTAAAAAGTTATTTTCTTTTGACAAACGTATTTAAGAAACGGAAGAAAAACAGTCAGAAACTCTTACCTTCTAGCGATATTTTCTTGCAGAATCAATAAATGGTTTCGAATGGACTTTTTTTCGTTCTTTTCCCAAACGAGAGGTACAAGAAATCTACATCCGCTCCTCAAATGTGTACCGAGGGAATATCTCCCTTCTACCTATTTAGTGTTCTTCCGTTATGGAGAAAAAAGACCACAGCTTCCCCATACCAGATCTTATGTAGCGGTTTCTACCGCAGGTAGGTTTCTTATGGGCAAGATTTGGCAGTTTCATGCCCAACCGGTTTTGAATTCAAACTGTCTTTTTTCTTAGAGTTTTTACCAAATAAAGTTAAAGAGTTAAAGTCTACCCTACTATCTAAATGGCTAGAATAATTTCTCCGAGATGCCAACAGTCAGTTTTCACTGAAAAGAATATTCAAGATGTGAGAATAAATGATAATGACTAGGTTTAGTTTCATATGGCTTAGGTTGTTCCGCATTCTACGACCATTAAATAAGACGAACTAAACGGAAAAAAAGTAAATTTAAATGCTCATAACATCACTAACTGGAAGTCTAAACACACAGGCAAAAATGCATATTTTCAAGAAAGGATATTTTGAACAAAATTTAATTGAACTGGAATATAAACAAATACTTTTTTCAATATGATTTCCATCGTTTGTGCTGCAAAGACTGATGCGCTTTGCAAAGTTCATGTGAACTCGATGTAATAACTTCATATTGCTGTTAATACGTTCAAGCAATTATGTTGCATCTCTGATCGTCATTGAGTACATTTTCTACTTAAGCATACCCCAGAAAATGAAGTCAATTAGTTCTTCTTTCGACAAAAATTACGTTTAATCTGTGGACGTAAAAATATAGTTAATGAGATTAATACTTATTATATATATATATATATATATATGTCTGTGTGTGTGTATGTGTGTGTGTGTGTGTATGCATATATATATATATATATATATATATATATATATATATATATATATATATATATAATCACAGTTCAGATGGCATAGTCCTGTCATCAGAATGAGTGATAATCGGATGGCTAAAACCTTTATGTATAGCCAACTTTTTCATGGTAAGCGTAATGTAGACCGTCCTTAATTACGCTTCAAGAATAAACTTAAATACAATTTAATTGCTGCAAACATACGTATGGATGAAAACCAAGCAAACTGGAGAAACACCTGCTACCGAGGTATAACTAACTTTGAAAAGAATCGCCTAAACCATCTGAGAGAATTAAGAACCATCAGTGAATCTCAGACTAATACATCGGCCCATATGACGGTCAACCCTTCAGCATGTCCCTCGTGTGAACTTGTTTGCAAATTCCATGCAGGATTGTTGTCTCATACGAAACATGAACATAAGAACTGAACTGAAAGACACTCATACGTCGAAAGCGCGACAGAAGAGTGGATCATATCATATCATATATATATATATATATATATATATATATATATATATATATATATATTAGTATATATATATATATATTAGGGAAAATATACATACATATGCGAAATATATAAATACCCATACATGTATATTTTTAGAATAAAAATTCCAAGAGGAAGAATCCAGGTAGAACTCAATGTCTAGGACAGAGTAAGGATATAATAAAAAGGCTTAAACACTAATATTCCATGGTCATAATTTATTCCATTGGAATCGTAAATACGATCCAATTCATCAGACCTACAAATTCAAAATGAAAACAGAAAAAAAACACTCCGGAAGTGGAAACAGAATTTAGAGAAAGTGTAAATATGAGGAGGAGGGAGATTGAACCGTAACAGAGAGAATTTTAGATGTGTGGGAAAGGGTTTTAATTAAGAGAAGAGAATGAATGTCGACGGATGTCTAATGCATAAAGATACATTTCGTGGTGACATATATACACCATAGACAATTTGAAGCTAGAATAAGAGGGAGGGGGAGGGGAAAGAGGAGGTGGGGAGAGAGATGGGACGAAGGAAAGTAAAATTGCGTTTTCTTAAAGGTCCGCTTTGTAATTGAGAAAATTTGACAAAATTAATATCGACTACAGGTTACAAATCAAATATAAATATATGAAGATAAATATAACGATTGTCTAATCCAGCAAGGACCGATATTTCTATGTTCAAAGACACATGTGAATACACACAATAACAAATACATGTATACACATACACATAGGCGTGTTCCCATACACACACATACATACGTGTACACACACATATAAAAATATAAAAATATAAAAATATATTCACATATCCACACATACACATATTCATCTATATCCATATACACACACTTTTCACATACATATACACTCATACACATGCACCCATGCACATACACATACATACACCTACATACATATCTATATATATATATATATATATTTACATATATACATATACAAATACACATACACACACACATATATATACACGTATATGCGTGTATGCACACATACACACACATATACATCCATACACACATACATACATATACATATACACACATACATACACATATATATATACCCATATACATATATATATATATATATATATATACATATATATACACATACATATACATACATATACATATACACATACACACACATACATATATACACACACCTTTACATATACACACATTCACACACATATATACACATATACACACACATACATACACACATACACACACACGCCACATAAACGTGCACAATGATGCATTTAGAGATAAACATAATAAACATAATAGTCATTCCATTAAAATGTCATGTCTGATGTTATTGGATTAAGATGGAGCTGACATAAGTGACAACATGTTACAAAACGGTGTTCATGTTTTGAAACGTTTCTTATGTCTACATTTAGAGAATATCTCATTCCGAAGATTCAGCAGCTCATCTCGATTCTTATTTTTGATAATGAAGATTTTTTCATCCTCTTCTCTTAATTGAAACCCTTTCCCCCACATCTCCTAAAGTTCTCTCTGTTACGGTTCAATCTCCCTCCTCCTCATATTTACAATTTCTCTAAATTCTGTTTCCACTTCCGGAGTGTTTTTTTCTGTTTTCATTTTGAATTTGTAGGTCTAATGAATTGGATCGTATTTACGATTCCAATGGAATAAATTATGACCATGGAATATTAGTTTTTAAGCCTTTTATTATATATATATATATATATATATATATATATATATATATATATATATATATATATATAATTTAAAAACATATATAAAAATATATATATATATATATATATATATATATATATATATAATCAAGTCATATGTGCTGGTGTCTGGCTGTCGGTCCCTAGCAACTCAGCTGCTTGATCCTCATACGTCGAATACGACAGGAGAGTCAACTATATATATATATATATATATATATATATATATATATATATATATATATATATATTAACGGTGAGTCATCAGGAAATGAAAAAAGCATTATATGAAAATAAGAAGGTTTTTCACAAAATAAACTCAGTAATACATTGTATTTATTCTATCTTTAATCCTCTCACTCCAATCAAAGATATAAACCCAGTAAGACGAAAGGAAGTACTGAGTGTTAAAAGATATGAGAAAAAGCTATTAAGGAGAGAGAAAAATAAAGAACAAGATTTTAGAAAGACGATAGATAACGATTGGCATTGCATATGCGTTTCTGAAGATCAAATTTTACTGGGAAGCAAGAAACCGGATGTCAGTTCTACAAGCGACAAATGTGATAGAAGAAACTGTTAACATAGAATTTACGGTTGCATCTAGCCATTCCCAACGTAAAATGATGAAACAGTGCCGCCAATGTAGTACTGCGCTTAAATTGATACAATTCAGCAAACTTACCATAACGTATTTATAGAAAAGGCACCGGGAAACTACATTACAGCAGTAAAAAGTAACTGAAGGCAAGATGACAGGTCAGGACAAATAATATTGCAGATATTTCTTTGGATTTCATAAAGAATCTCTAAATACATAACAGGAGCACCAGACTAGATGTGTCAGTAATATTCAAAGCAAGTCCTTGTGTAGATATACTTTTGACTTAAAGAATTCAGTTTTGATTAAATGAGAAACAAATTCTGAAAATATATTGAAAGTGCATTAGTTTGTGAAAAATACATGAGAAATTTATGTCTAACATCGGTGCATATGCCCTTTCCTCACGAAATAGATACTAATACAATGTGGCAATAAAAAAGCAATAACTATAAAAATGAAAATCAATATAATCTTGAAGTTTAGTGGCTAGTTTTAAATTTAAGTTACACCGAATATCTGAAGTTCACTTTTAATGTTGATCATGTCATTATATTTAATATTTTGATATAAATATTTTCCCGTTTTTATATACTAGAAAACGTGTTGAAATCTTAAGTTTTAGAACTGTTGAGATTATTTCTAACAGTTTTTTGAGATTTACAAACTCTACGTTTCGTTCAATTTAGCAAACCAATCGATGAAATTTGAATAAGCCGATTTGTTTGGGAGAAATACTTTTACCAAAACCCTACCTCGAAGTTTGATATTTTTTAAAATTTTATAGGATTTCATGGTAAACAATACATTTTAAGAATTCTTTTTTCCTTTTTAATAGCTAAAAAGAAATTCTTAGGATTTCTTACTCATGAGCATGCAACATACAACTGGACATGGGTAAATATTTCTTTCTAGAGTCAAATTCCAACTTTTGAAGCGTTTGGCCTTGTGATATATTTATAGTTCATACAAACACAGGGTAAAATGGAAACTGGATTCTTGTACAAAAAAAAAAAGAAAACGAAAAGATATGTGAAAACAATATTGCATTTTTATTAAATAAGTATTTGTTATTTTAATTATCAAATTGTTTTAAAATAGTGGAAGTATTTTGTATGTTGAATAAAACTTTTAATTTTTCCAAAAAAATTTATCAAAATTTATTGTACTATGCTACAGACCCTAGCTTTTTGTAGTCCCCCCCCACCAAAATTTGGTTCGATCGATCAATATATGGCTGTTTTAGAGAGTTTGACGGACGGACTAACGGAAGTCACAGAATTTTATATATAAATTTGATTGACTCCGTTAGTAAAACCTTTGTTTTATTTAAAGAAGTTATTTCTCAGAAATAGACGCTTTTCTTATTGCCATTCATTTGCCGACATAAAAGTATCTTTTAGTATTCTGCTCTTAATATAAACCTAAAATTGCTATCATGCTAGGGTAAGCATAAATTGAGCATGCATGTGAAAACACGTCTCAATATATTTTTCAAATATATGTGTGCACACGTTTCACTGGGATGTACTTCCAGCATTTATGGCTCGATCGTAACCTTCCGCAAAATTTTGTTCAATTATTTCTCCCAAGTTTCAATTTTCCAGTCTTTTTTTACCGCTATCAAGAGGCCATAATGTCATAACATCAAAATTATTTCACACATAATGAGAATTGTAATTCTGTCAACAAAAGAAGACGGAATTACGTGGCTTGTATTTAATGGTGATCACAAAGTTAACGCAATGTCGGTAAGGAAGAGCGTTTTATATTAAAATCAAGTAACGGACAATATGATGATGTGAGACTCGCGATTCAGAATAATCTAAATTATAAAAAAATCCTATATTTTAGTTAATCTAAAACAAACCACAATGTTTTCCATATTGTCTTTCATAAAAGAATGTCCGTTTAATAAACTTGCTCATCTATATTATAATGGCTAAGTTTATTCTTGTGAATGTGTTTGTACGTTATATTAAATTATCAAAATCGGCACATCATAGCGTGACATGTTAGGGAATAAAAAAATTTCTAGCCAAATTGGTGAATTATTACCTTATCTAAGATTGCGCTCACCTCGATAATACCGGCCCGATTATTATATATTTGCAACAAAATCTGATCAGAAAATAATACTAGAAGTGAAAAGGAAGAAAAAATAAAAGATAACTGATTATTCATTCCTCGTAAAATAATGATACTTTTTGTTATGGGATCTTACCCATAATAATAATAATGGACTATTCCATACTTAAAAAATACTGCGCCTCAGGAGTAGACAAGGACTCAGTCAGTAGTTCACTTTTGAACAGACTGCTCGGTTTGAACTCTCTTCCTACGGACGGGAGGAACCCGAAGGAGGCTTCACCGAAGGGCGGAGTCTCCTTCGGGGAGGTAAAACCGGCCCTGAATCCGTTTATACGGGTTCAAATGGGCTATTTTTTGGCCGAGCCTAATGGCTCGGGAATTGCCCACGTTAAAAAGGCCTTGTGCCACATGACACCCTCGTGGGGGGGACTGAATATAGTCAGTCAGTAGTTCACTTCTGAACCGACTGTTCGGTTGAACTCTTCGCCTTCGGGCGGGAAGGAACCCGAACGAGGCTACGCCGAGGGGCAGAGTCTCGTTCGGGCAGGTAAACCGGCCCTGAGCCGGTTTATACGGGTTCAATAGGCATATTTTTAGGCCGAGCCCACGGGCTCGGAGAACCCACAATAAATAACCGACCTTGTGTCACATGATGACCCAGTGGGGGGGGGTTGACTGAATATCGTCAATCAGTAGTTCAAGTCGAGTCAAGAGTCGAGTCAGAGGCAGTCCGAAACAGAGTCGCATTCAGACAATTACTGCAAGACATTGGAATAGTGATACTGGTCGAGACTACATTGTTCTCTCTACTAAACCTGATTGTTCATACTCACACTTCTACTTCTCTGTATATATTCCTGTTTGTAATATATCTGTGTTATTCCATACCTGTGTTCGAGTTCTTCTTTATTGGTTCTACCTTGGATTATCACCGTAGTACAAGGAACCGGACCATAACACTTTTATATTTTAAAATATCTGTTTTAATGTATTTTAAAATAATATCTTTTATATAGAAATAAAATTTAATTGGTAATTACAGAGTCGGTTCACCTTATTTATTGTTAACTGTAAATTATTATAAATCCTATATACAGGGCGTGAATTGGTATTGTCTAACGGACGCCTTTGTGCCCTTCATTCTAAGTAAACTTGAAAAGGAAAAAGCATTTTTAGTCAATTTTTTAAACAAGGCCAAAGAGCTACTAAAAGTAGAGTTTTATGAGTAAGGGTGTAAAAAGAGAGAGAGAGAAAGAGAGAGAGTGAGAAGGGCATATGATGAGGATATATAGGATAGATAACGGTTCATGCTAGACTTGAAGAGGTAAAGTTTGTCCTGTTTAAACTTGAAGAGGTAAAGTTTGTCCTCTCCAGTGTGACAATTCAGGTGAAGCTACTGCCTAAGTTGAATTTGCTTCTTACCAATGGAATATGAAAGGAATGAGGATGAGTTGACCCCGCTTATGTGGCAGGACTAGTGATACTGAGGAATGGAACCCGTGTGAATATTTATCATGAAAATCGCGATAGAATAGCCAGAGGTCAGAAACGTCTCGGGAAAGAGTCTAGATGGTGTAAAATTAACCACACAGCAGGCCACGTAAAGGCTTTAACACGCGAAGTTGGACAGCGTAAAAACAGATAAGGATCCTTGTAATGCACTGTGTAAAATTGACAGCTATGGTGATACGATGCAGTTGTGATCAAAGTTGACAAGTCACTTATCGTTAAAATATGTTATCAGTCATGTCTCGTTTTCGGTTAAAGAATGCCATATAAAACGAGCCTAAGCCTTATATTATACTTCAGACCATAAAATATGTCAGAATGGAAACTGTGTTTCTATATCTTGTGTTGCCTCTTCTTTAATTCGCGAAAAAATATTTTCAGGTTCGTAAATCCTCCACAAAGTTTGGGATGGAAATTAGTGTCGAAAAAAGAAACAAGTTGATTACAATGGTTCCATCACGGCAGACATCTCAGCCCATTACTAGACTGTGCAGCAGAACGATCATCAGTGACCAAAGATCAAGACCAAAGATCCTTGCAAGAACTGAACAGATTATGACTGCATTCTCTAAGCAGAATACCATATGAAGGGTTAACACCATCTCTATGGAATACAAGATCAGACTCTGGTGTTCACTGGTATTCTCTATATCTCTGTATGCATGCGAGACATGGACGCTCACAGATGAGCTACAAAGATGCAGACACTGGGAATGAGATAGTATCACACGATCCTGGGTAACATCACAAATGACCTGGTACGCAGTAAGATCCACCAACACAATGATCACCACGAAGACCTTCTCACTACAGTAAAGAAAATAAAACTAAATATGGTATGGCCACGTAAACAGGATCGAATGGACTTGCAAAGAGTTCTTCAAGGAACCGTGGTGGGCGCAGGAGGATGGAAAAATAGATATTAGTTTGAACTTACATAACATGAGAATTATGCAACATAAAGTGCAAGTGACATCAATATCTGTACAACTACCGTAGGATTTACAGCACGAACATACATATCAGTCGCCCTTGCATGGAGTATTGCTGCCATATATGGTCCGGTGTCCCTTCTGTTTGTCTCAAGGTTCTTGATAAGATCCAGAGACGAATATGCAATGTAATTGGCCCTGGTCTGGCATCTCGTCTGCAGTCGCTCTCTCACAGTCGTGCTGTCGACTCTCTCTGTCTTTTTTACAAATAATTTCATGGTAACTGCTCCGAGGAGCTGTTTCGCTGGTTCCCAGACTTCATGAATTTAAGCGTTCTACTAGGCTGGCATCTTGCTCACGCCCTTTCACTGTCGAAACTATTAAATGTAGCCGTCTTTTTTACTCCATGTCTCGCACCTCTTGCCTGTTTCCCTGAGAGCTATAATCTCCAACTATTCAAATGTAATGTCAATCGACGTCTCCTGATCCCTTGATCTCTCCCCTACCCTTCTCTTTATCCTTTCCTCTATCACTCCTATTTGCTCTAGCTCCAACTCTCTGTAACCCCTTGTGTGCTAGTGGCTTCCTGCCTTGCTTGGGGTGAAACGCTTAAAAAAAAATTGAAACGTACAAATTATAGATCTGATATCCATGAAAATCTCAAAAAATCAAAAGTTCGTAATTCGCAATGGTAAAAGGCCATGAACATTTTAACATCTTAAGCGTTGATTGCATGCAAACATTTTTAATTTCTTAATTTATTTAATTTCCTCTGCATTCACTTACGCGCAAATAATATTGTCAAAGATATGTAGCCATCTCTTATCCCATCGGATATGGGTTAAATAGCAAGACAGACTGGGTCCTATAGCCTTGTTTGGCTACCTTAGAAATAAACGGTAACCTCCTGTTGGAAAATCTTCTGAAATTGTTGTCAGAAAAGGAATAGAAGATATAGCCAAAAGACAGACTTTATTAAGTACTACAAAGAACAAGAAATTGTGGCGAGCGATGATAGTTCAAGTCTTGCACAGATATGGGACATAGAAGAATATATTTAAATCACAGCAACTGTTCCGACGAGCTACTTTCGCTAGTTCACGCACTACATGAATTTAAACGAGCTACCAGGCTGCCATCTCGGTCCCACCCTTTCACTGTCAAAACGGTTATATGTGACCGTCTCTTCTTCTCAAACAGGCTCTTCTCCTGCACTTCCCGTCTGTGGAACTCCCTTCCCCTTATTTGCTTCCCTGATGATTATAATCTTCAAATATTCAAGTGTAATGTCAATCAACATCTGACACCCTGAGCTTGTTCCCTGTCCTTCTCTGTATCCTTTCCTCAAACACGCCTCTTTACACTTGTTCTCAATCCTCTGTAATCCCTTGCGTGCTAGTGGCACTCCCGCCTTGCTTAATGTGAATTGCCTAAAAAAAAAAAATGATCAAATTCGTAGCTGTCAAATCGGGCAGAGAGTGGATTGCTAATTGTAAATGCTCCAAAATAAAATTGTTCTCTTTTAAACGTCTGATAGAATCCTTTTTGCTTTCCAAAAGCATGGCTGATGCTAACCTCCAGGAGAGTGTCTTATTGCGTCTTCTCGGACTAACGTTTTCCCCTGAAATGAAGCGGAAAGAGTATATTGAATCAGTTGCTAGGCCTGCATCTCGGAAATTTGATGCACTGTGCCGTGCTAGACAATTTTTCAATCGATCTTCATTCAGTTATGTGCCATGCGTGTTACATGCGTAGGTGATCATGTATCTTTCGATCTTTTTGATTGCCGAGGGATATTTTTCCCGCAGTAGATCGCCATTTCATTCAGCAGTAGACCAGTTGCCATCCAAGGCTACAAAACATCTACTTACCCATAGCTGGGGAGAGAAGAAGAGGATTCATACCTTTCCCAAGGGTATTAGCAGGTAAGTGAATTTCATTCAGTTATGTGCCGTGCATGATACACGCTTATGCGATTACTTATCCATACATGACTAACGAGGCAGATTTTTTTTCCAGCATTAGATTGCCACCCAAGGCTACAGAACCCAGTCTGTCCTGGTATTTACCCATAGCTGAGAGGAGAAGAGGATTCATACCTTTTCCCAAGTGAAATGTAATGGATTCGACTGAAATTTGAACTCGGCTCTCCGATTCCGAGCCTCTATCCATTACTCCACCGTGCCTTGGTTTTACAGATTTATAAGCCTGTCATTCGTTCTTGCTTCGAATATTGCTGTCACATGTGGTCTGATACTGCTGTTATATATTTAGAGATTCTTGATAAAATATAAGAATCAACAATATTATTGGTGCTAGCCTGGCATCTCAGTTACTTTGCCATCGCCGTAACGTAGATTCTATGTGCCTTTTCTACAAATATTTTCATTATAAATGTTCTGATGAACTTTCTTCTATGCTGTCTAGGCTTTATGAATTTAAGCGCCGTACTAGATTGGCAGCTAGGTCCCATCATTTTAGAGATGACATGGCTAGTTGTAACCGTAAGTTCTCTGCTAACAGTTTCTTCTCTCACATTTTTCGCTTGTGGAACTCTCTTCCATTTTCTTGTTGCCCAGTCAACTTTGATCTCAAAAATTCTAATGCAATATCAATCGTCATCTTCTGTCTTCTTAATTTCTGTTCTTTTATTGTTGTCTCTCCGTGATAATGATTTATTTCTTATATTTTCACACACTCAGTAATGCCTTGCGTCATACAACTTTTATTTCCTTACTTGGGGTGAAATCATTGAGAAAAAGGTCAATAATATTTCAAAATAAAAGGTTAATAGTTTTACCTTTGCATAATTCGGATAGGGAGTTGTATTAAATTCGGATGGTACTTGATAAACTAATTGTTTCTTTTTGGCAAGGCTTTATTTTAACACGCCTAAAAACGCCCGTATCTGTGACAACAAAGATTAGGGTATAGTCCTGATTCCAATAATGCAAATCATGTGTCTCTCATGTTAAGGATTACACTTCATTTCTCTACGTGTCTCCAATTTTCCTAATCTCTCTCTCTCTCTCTCTCTCTCTCTCTCTCTCTCTCTCCCTCTCGTAGCATTACGACGAATTCAAATTGCAGTCAAGTTCGTCTCATTCATTTTGAATATATCTAATCCCCCGCTATGGATTAAATAGTGGGACGTGTATCTGCAAAAATAATAGCTAAGGCAATATTCACTCACAATAAAACTATTATACTTGCAATCTAAAAACATATGCCTGCTTTAAATTAGCCACAAAAGGTTGATAAACAGTAAAAAAATCAATCAACAAGTCACGCAATCCGCGTATCGCTCTTGTTTCCTTTATCGCTTATTGTGAATTTAAAAGTCATTTTAATTCGCTCTCTACCCCTCTTCCCCTTCTTTCTTTCTCTCTATTTCTCTCTCTCTCTCTCTCTCTCTCTCTCTATCTCCCTCTTCCTCATTATCTCTCCCTCTGTTTTTTACTCTTACATACACACATACACATGCACACACGCTGAAAGGGGAGAGTTGGTTTCCATTGACGCTTTTACATCGGAAGCTGATATGTCTGGATAATTATTGCATCTATCCACACGCACGCATGCGCGGTCTTGAAATAAATGGACCTTGTGTCCTCTGTCTCCCCGAGAGGAGAAGGCAATTACATCATGTTCTCGCTGTTCTCTATTCTGATGAAAGAAACATCGTGTCATACTTATAATAAAAGAATCTTCTTAAGCACGAGACGAACGAAGAACAAGCCTTGACTTTTGGCAAATATAAAAAAAAAACCCACTAACACTCGTGACGAATATTTTGTTAAAAAGGCAAATGGTGCAAATTCTTCGTTTTACTTATACAAGAAAATTCATCAGATACGAAATACAAGAGATGTCGTGGGAAAGGTGCCTGTCTATTTTGCCGAGATGAAATATAGAGATTATATAATTGACAATTCTGTATAGAGCATTACATAGCAACGTTAGACCAGAGTAAAAATGTAACAAGATGACGTTGGAAGGAAAATGAAGTGCGTTACTGTCAATCTAAACCTCCCTCTACTCTATTCTCTCTCTCTCTCTCTCTCTCTCTATATATATATATATATATATATATATATATATATATATATATATATATATATATATATATATATATATATATATATATATATATATATATATATATATATATATATATATATATATAAATTAAAACAGACCACTTTAAGATTCCATGTAATAAATTATTTCACCACAGCCCTTTTAAAAGGTCTGCGGATCATCAGACTTTACTTCCAAACAAAAATTTTGATGATCCAGTTGACTGAAGCCCCCAAGAATAAGGGCATTAACAGTCCCCTTTCCTAGGGTATGGCCCCAGCTGATTACGACGAAAAGATTAACGAACTGCAGCAAATATATGACCCGTCGTTGGTCAAAATAAAAAATTTAGAAATGCTCAAACACATAAAGAAACGAATGCCATTTGGGGTGGCAAGCTCTTCGCTCTTCCCCAACCGCCAGGAAAATACTATGATCCCTTCACCAGTGAGTATGTCACTTACTCCTCCTGCACAAAGAAAGCAACCATCTCTACAAAAATTTCACTAAGGTCCACTCTAGTCTTGTCACCTGTACTTTAAGCTTCCTTTTACAAACCCCTTCACAATCTCAAAAAGGCAAGATATTAAAAGTAAATGGCAACGAAGAGACTGTTCTAGATAAATGGATAAAGACAAAAATGGCTTTTAAAGTCGGGGAAAACGTCCGCAATGAAATAGCTCACTTTCTGAGCGACGGTTCGGTTCAACTCTCTGTCTACGGACGGAGAGGAACCCGAAGGAGGCTACGCCGAAGGGCGGAGTCTCCTTCGGGGAGGTAAAACCGGCCCTGAACCCGTTTATACGGGTTCAAATGGGCTATTTTTTGGCCGAGCCTAATGGCTCGGAAATGCCCACGTTAAAAAGACCTTGTGCCACATGATGCCCTCGTGGGGGGGGGGCGACTAAATATAGTCCCCAATGAAATAGCGGAAAAATAAAAAAAATAAATGACCTAGAATATTTATTAAACTTAAAAACAATTAAAAACAAATGCATGGATCCCTTCAAATCGTAGTACGAACAGGTTCTGGGCGCGGTATATTTCGGGTAAAACGCTATCAAGTTGTCGCCTCTAAAGTTAATAATCGATACGAAAGAAACTAGGAAACTTAAGCAATATTGCGCTGGGAAGGAACCCGATTTTACTTCACCTCTCCCTCTCTAAGGCTTTAAACTTAACGTTTCCTGGAGACATTGGTGGCTTTTCGCACAAAGGCATCGTAAGGACTTGAATGGGTCGGGGGTCAATGGTACAGGCAGCCGGTGTCTTTTTCCCGGTCATGTTTAATTTTGAATATCAACCCTCATTGACTGACAATGACAATCTGGTGATATAGTGTAAATGTCCCGTACGTGACCTCCTGCTGCTCGGAATGAATGTTTTTTGTTGTTATGGTCCACCCCCTTTTTTATACAAGTGGACTCGACCAGTGTGTACTTGTACTGCTGCCAGTGAATACACGGGAGATAGAGTGAGTGACAGAGATACACTGATAGAGTGAGTAAGAGATACACTGGTAGAGTAATAGAGAGAGTAAGAGTGTGAGGTAACCGCTTTGTAGGAGTCACAGTTGCGAGCACGTAGACTCAGAAGGAAGTCCTACTTCGAGACTGGATTTACCAGACTGTGTATATATATTATTATTGCTACTAACCGCATTTCTGGATCTACTAACATTATTACCAATTGCATTATTACGTCAATACATTTATTTGCTAGATCTTATTCCTGCGTTTGTCATTCATTGGAGATCGGATTTCATCTCGGAATCCACAACAGTTGTTTACAGGAAACACGTTTTAATGCTAATGACCATGAGTACGTTTCGCCTTTTCTCAGCCTGGTTTGCTTGTCAGAGGTGTCTCTTGTCTGGTTAGAAAATCTTTAGATGCAACGTGCGTCCTTGTCGTCACAGATCCGTCAGGCAGGCTTTTCGTGCCGTACGTAACTATAAAGGATGCTGTGATTGGTCTCATTTAGGGTTTATGCACCCAATCTCTCTTAGGGGCGGTCTGTTTCGATTTCGGTCGATCGATAGCATTATTACAGTAAGAGGAAGTTTATGCGGCTAGGAGGCTAAGATAATGGTTAATCCAGGTTAAAATTGTTGACATCACAACAGGGGATCGGAATACAGTCCTTGATCGCTATTTAGATCGCGACAGAAAGAATTACCTGAGGACGAGAAGATCTCCTCTTCATAACTGATCCTTTTCTTTAAGCATCAACTTAAAGTTTAGATCAGGGCGGAAAGGAAGCAACTCTCCTCATCGGAATTTAGCAAGAGGCGAGTGTGTTTTGCGTTTGTGTCGAGTAAGTGGCGCTAACTTAGTGGTATTTGGATTCCAGTTAGTCATCTAGAATATATTGAATCCCAATTAGTCATCTAGAATATATTGGATCACAATTAGTCATCATACTTATTATAAAACCCAGTTTGTGTGTGTGTGTGTGTGTGTGTGTGTGTACGTTTATATATTGGATCGGATTTCCTACATTTTTCAACCGATTTCAACAAAACTTCACAGGACTACCTAAAATTACCTTGCAGTGGTTCTGACAGCGCCAAAAATTGGAAAAACACAATTGTTTTTGCACGAAATCAATTTGAACAACGATTAAGAGTAATCGCGAGAATGAAAGCGAAACAACTCATATCGAGTTATATTTATTATAAAACCCAGGTTGTTGTTGTTGTGTGTGTGTGTGTGTGTGTGTGTGTGTGTGTGTGTGTGTGTGTGTGTGTGTGTGTGTTCGTTTATATATGGGATCGGATTTCCTACATTTTTCAACCGATTTCAACAAAACTTCACTTTTTTTGGCAGGAAGTGTTTCTTATCGTCTTGCACACTTTTTTCTTTATTTTTACATTCAGAATGCTTTAAAAATTCCAGGCAGGTCAAGAAAGACATAAAGAACAAACGCAGGGGTCATCAGTCAGAAGGAGTCATCTTGCATCATGACAACGCAAGGCCTCACACAGCAGCCCAAACGGTGCAGACCATCAACGAGTTGGGCTGGGAACTGCTCCCTCACCCCCCTTACAGCCCAGACCTTGCCCCTTCAGACTTTCACCTGTTTGGTCCCTTGAAAGCGTTCATGAGAGGCACGAAGTTTAAAAGTGACGATGAAGTCAAAAGTGTTGTGAGCGACTGGCTGAGACATCAGTCCAAAGATTTTTACGCTGAGGGAATACGGAAGCTTGTGCACAGATGGGAAAAGTGTGTGACAGTGCTGGGAGACTACGTTGAAAAATAAAAAAAAAGTAAGCTTCTATTTGTATTAGAAGTCCTTATACCGAAAAATTCACCTTATTTATTGAATGACCCTTGTAAGTTGAAATACGGGTTAACGAATGCGGAAAAAAAACGAAAATATCAAAGTTATTGAGAGAGGGAATATCCATATTGAATATATCAAAGGAGCTTTGCAGAGATCAACGAACGATAAAGAAGGTTGTTCAAAATATAAGTTGAAAACTAGAAACAAAGTAAAAGAATTTTAAGAACTTGCTTAATCGAGATGAACGTAAACTAACGCGATTTATAGCGAAACAATCACATTTGACCAGCGTCCAGATCTTTGTAAAGACTGAAATTGAGGGAGTCAAGAAGGACTAAATGTATAAAATACTTTGTGAATTGGGATCTGTAAAAAGAAATCTCATAGGCAACCTCCTTCTCTCACTAAAACAAATATTTTAAAGCGTCAAAATTGGGCCAAGAAATTCTAAATTCATTTTTCACGAACGAATCTCGAACACAGCCGAAGGATGAATTTTATCCAATTCGCCATATCATGTGACTAAAAGATGGCAACAAGGAGGCGGTTCTTTTATGATATGGGCTGGAATTTCCGACCAAACAATTATTCGACCATTCAAGGAGATAAAGGAGTTAAAATGAACAGTGCTATCTATTGCGATTTTATGAACAAGACTTTCATTGCATGGCACAAGTCCCAGTCTCGCAGTTTTAAAGTGAAGTCTGTATTTATCCACTATAATGCTACCTTTCATGTATCTAAGCTTATCCGTGAATTCTTTGAGCTTTACATGAGAACATATAATGGAATGGCTACCATCAAGTACAGATCTAAATCTGCTCGAAAATCTATGGTCAATTGTGAATATGAAATTATATGAAAATGGCAAATAATAAAGCAAGCCGATGAGAAACAATTAAAACTATGCCGGAAATTGAAGCTGTTGAAGTAAAAAAATAATAAACTCAATGGCTAATATACTACTGGCTGTTATTGAGAAGGCTCACTATTAAAATGTAAAGGATTCGCCGACTTTTCATATGTGATTATTTGGCTTTTGCGTAATAACCTCAGCCAGCATTTTTTAGAATATATCAAATAACGTCAATAAAACATTGATATTAACTAAACTTTTTGTTTTATATCTAAATTGATTTGACAATTTTTTCAGACCAAATTTGAATTATTGAAGTTTATATATCCTCTCAGGTTCACAGATTAATTTTTAAGAAAAATAATTAATTTAAGTTATGAATATGTTAGCCTGAACGCCGTAAAATTCGAAAAATTTACTGTTACGACTATGACTAGGAGACTTATATTTCATTACTTTCATTTGAATGATTATAGTTCAATCTCCCAATATTTAAAGGAACGTTCCCGTCCACATTCACAGATATAAATCGACAATACAACTATACTCCATCACGAAATTCTGGAAGCCCTTTATATAAGAGCATTGCTGCTCAAAATAAATTACGAGTATAGAAATAAATGCCTGAAATGTTTATGACAGCAAAGTTCTTTTTTAAATACTTAAACTATAATTGTTAAAAACTACAATTAAAATATTTCAAAACAAGTTACTACAATTCTAATAGAAATTACATACATTACTTCCATTTCATAGAGGTTAATTTTTTTTCGAATTATACGGCGTCCATTCTCACATATTCAAAACTTGAATTAATTCTTTGTCTTAGAAATTCAACCACTGAAGATAATCTGAAATGAGATTGAAAGTACTTGGGAAAAAAATAACATGTGAAAAAATGAAAAAACTACGGATTTTTTCTTGATCAAGCAGTTAATCCATGAACTTGATAGGGTTAAAATTAAAGCAAATATACAAAATACTCCTAAACTATTTAAGCAAACATGTTTGAATGAAGATATGCTAACTAAGTATATATATATATATATATATATATATATAGTTCATCTTCATATATATATATATATATATATATATCTGTCTGTCTGTCTATATTTCTGAGATGAGGTATTATTACATTAGTCGGACTATTGTCCTCATCTCGCCATATTTGTCGCAACGTTTCGGCCGTTCTACGCTCCGGTCTTCTTCAGGTGGTTGGAATTTCGATCACTGGTAGACTGTTTTAGTTCCACGTGCCATACTTGATGGATGTCAGTTATCAGTTATCGCCTGCTAATTTTCCCTCTTAACCGGGTATTGAACTCACATTCTTTGGGTCTGTCACTGGATCTAACCAACGTCTTTATCCACTGTGCCATGTGTCCTTGAGGACATCTGGGTATGAACTTCTGGGTATTATAAACCTAATGTTTTCAGCAACCATTTTTACCAGTGCTCATATTGCAATTTTGCTGTTCTCATTGCATGTTTTACCAGAGCTCATATTGTAACTATGTTATTATCATTGCTTTTCTCTGGCACTCCTTATTACTGGTTCCCATATTGTATTTATTTATATATGTGCTGATTCCTTAAGTTTTCGAATTTTCCAATGGTGTTCCCTATCTATGATCTCAACATGATCCCACAGGGGACGGTGATCTCCCTTCTCTCTCCATATGTGGTCAGCCACGCCTGATTTTTCTACTTTCCCTCGCGTTACAGCTTCTGGTGTTCTTGAAGCCTTACCTTGAGGAGGCGGCCTGTCTCTCCTTTATATTCCTTTCCGCAGCTGCACGGGATAGCGTACACACAGTCTTTAGTCATGTTCTCCTCTATGGGGGGGTCTCACTCGAGAGATATCTGCGAAGTGTTGTCACGCTTCTGAAGGTTGTCTTGATGTTATATGGACCGCAGATCCTTTGTATTTTCTCTGATAACCCCTTCACATAAGGCAGGAAGACTGTTTTCTGAGTGTCCTCCTCCTCCTCTTGTACCCCCTATCCCAGTTTTGGGGTGCTGCTGCCATGTACCAAGGGTAGTTGTTACGTTGTAGGGTACTACTCATACTGACCAATTCCTTAGCTAACGTCTCTGGGTCGCCACTTATGACTTTTGCTCGGTGTTGTAAGCAACGGACGATCCCTTTCTTTACGCTGTATGGGTGGTGGGAGTTAAAATTGAGATACTGTCCGGTGAATGTCGGTTTACGGTATACGGATGTCTTGAACCCATTCTCTGTTCGAGATATTAGTACATCCAGGAATGGGAGTGTGTTGTTACTCTCTTTCTCCATTGTGAACTGTATCGAAGGCCTTATTGAGTTCACATGGTCCAGTAGAACCTGAACATCTTCCTGGTGTGGCCAGAATATGAAGGTACAATCTACGTACCTTAACCATATAGTTGACTTTAGGGATATAGATTTTAATGCCATTTCCTCAAAGTATTCCATGTATATATTCGCCATTGCTGGTGATAATGGCAAGCCCATTGCTAAGCCCTCATCCTGTCGATTTATGTATGATCCCATTCCGAAGTGTGTTGTTTGTGTACAGAAAGTCAACATCTCCATCGGATTATCTATTGGAATACTGGTCCGTTCTTGAGTCAGAGGTCAATCTGTCTTTGACTACTGAGAGTGCCTCCTCCGTGGGTACCTTGGTGAACAAACTCACCACGTCCAAGCTCACCATCTGGTTGGATAGGATGGGAGCATCTTTGATTATTTCCACGTAGTGGGCGGAGTTTCGGACATATGAAGGAGACTTTCCGATCAATGGGTCAATTATATCTACAGGGAAGCGACTCAGAGGGTGGCACACAGAGCCTTGGCAACTAACGATCGGTCTGAGTGGAATACCGTCTTTGTCAATCTTAGGGATACCGTATATGTGAGGTAGCTTGGTATAACGCTGCGATAACTGCCTATACGTCTTAGGTGCGAAGTGATCCTTGTTCTTGATTAGGATCTGTGACAGTTTGCGTTCCGTTTTCATAGTAGGATCCCTTTTCACTTTTCTGTAGCTACCATTGCTAATGAGGTCTTCCAGTTTTCTTGTAAAATTTGATTTGTCCATCACTACAGTCGCATTACCTTTGTCAGCTGGTAGTATGATGATGTTTTAGTTCCTCTGTAGGGATTCAATCGCCAGTCTCTCCAGTTTTGTTATGTTAGACCTGGGCAGCTTGGCTCTCTCCAAGGTCTGTCTTACTTTCCATCTTAGTTCATCCGCCTGAGCCTGAGGGAAGTTCAAGGCCACCTCCTCGAATCTGGCAATGATGTCCAAGTATGGCACCCGCCTGATGGCTGTGGCGAAGTTGAGACCCTTATTCCATACTGACTCCTCAGAGGCACTCAGCTGATATTAGCTGGTGTTGACTACTGCTTTCACTGGTTGGTGATGGACCTTGTGTGTCACCTTCTGATCTTTCAATCTATTTAATTTTTGCACTTGGCGAGCCTTGACTACATCAAATTCATGTCTGAAGGATTTATCCAAGTCATTTTGGATCCTTCTCTGGTCTTCTTCATTGGTAATACTTTTGAAGAAATCCTCGAGCGTCTGGGAGATATGAGCATGTAGTCGATGTTTCATCCAACGATTGCACTGGATTCTCTCTCGGACAAAGGCGTGTCCCACTTTCTCTGCAACCCAACGAGCTCTCCTTGAATTGATAGGAAGTCTTGGTGCCAGAGCCTGAAGGGATGAGTTGTAGGTCTCTGCATCGGTGTAGATATTCGTGCCAGTTTCTGGTAGAATTTCTCAATTTGTCTCCATATTTTTGGTATATCGGGTCCATACCGATCCTTCAGAGTCTGTCCATATTTCTGAGATGAGGTATTATGTACAGTATTTACATTAGTCGGACTATTGCCCTCATCTTTGTCGCCATATTTGTAACAACGTTTTGGCCGTTGTACGCTCGCTATATATATATATATATATATATATATATATATATATATATATATAAAAGTGAACATAGAAGTCAACACTTAGAGGCGACAGTCTGTTTCATGCTATATGCAATCGTCAGGCCACTGATATTGGAGCACTTTATCCCATAAATATAGCACACCTTAAGACTATATTACTTATATATATATATATATATATATATATATATATATATATATATATATATATATATATATTACATATGTACATAGGCATATGAAGTTGAAACAATTTGCTCGAAACAAAAACTGTTATTGATTCAAATTTGATCTGACTTTTCTATTGCATAATAGATTAAGTAATGAGTTAAGTATTAATTAATTAAGCATTAAGTAATGAATTACAGATTTTGACATATAACGAGATTACGTTGAAAAATAAATATTTATATATAAAAATTATCTTTTATTATTAGGCGACGGACTTAAAGATGTGTCTACCTAAATATTCATATATATGTATAGACGAAGATGTTTCAGTGAAACCCAATTGAAGTTTGATCTGAAATTTTCCCTATCTAATGCTAAATATTTGATTAATTTTCACTACTGAATCATTGATATGGAAGGACTTTAGGTATTTTTTTTTAATTCAAGAACCTGAGGATTGTCGTTTGAGGACCAGTTCTGTATTCGACCGACTCTTCCAAAAGATGTTGATGATGATGTACAAGCCTTCACAATTATAATCAAATCATATGTGCAAATAGTTTGGCTATTTGCTTTTAAAAAAATTGAACTACTCGATCCTCAAACATCGGAATACGACGAGAGAGACCTGAATAGAATATATTGATGTCCACTGGTTACAAAACTTTCAATACATTTAGAATTAACTTTACTCAACACTGAGAAAATTTACGGACACACTTCTGGTTTGTAATAAAATGTTCAGCTATCACTAAACCCGTTACATTAAGGCAAAATGATTCTTGATTCGTCAATAAGCTACAGACATACTGCTATACTTATATAGAGATGTCTGTGAGTGTGTGTGTTGAAATGAGTTTCAATTTATCATTTTATATTCAGGTAATTGAATGCACTCTTCGAACAATTTAATATACATTTTTATATCTTTCACCAAATATTGAACTTCTTAAATAACTATATCCTAACACCACCTTCACTTTGCTAATGGCAGAATACGCATTCGATAATTGGAAATATAAAAAATGTTTTCATGTGTTTTTCAATTTGCATCTTTTCCTTTCGATGATTTGTCTGTGATGATGTGTTGTTATAAAGAGCTTCAGGCATCATTCATAAGTATTTGAACTGTTTTAATAATTTCTATATAAATGCTGAAATATCTTTGTTGCAAGGAAAGAAATCTTATAATTATTGTGCCAAGTTTTAAATATTGCCTAGAACTTTCTTACTGCTAATTAAAATCAGTAAGCGGAGTTTAAATTCACCCTGGGAAAATGTACTTCAGATTAACACAAATACACGAGCCCAACCCTCTTTGTGTACGAGGGTGGACAGAAAAGTTCATATGCTGGCTAGGAAGTTGTCGTGCAGGAGCTGTGAAATCTGGTATGAATTAATTTTAACACTTATTAATAACTGCATTGTTTCTTTCCAGATACGAAAGTGAGGCGAAAAGTTAATAGGCTAATTATGAGGGAATAATAATAGAACTATGGAATCAGGTATGAATTAATGTTAACACTTCTTATTAATAACGGCATTGTTTCTTTCAAGATTTGAAAGTCAGCCGAAAAGTTAATAGGCTAATTATGAGGGAATAATAATAGAGCTATGGAATTAGTTATTAATTAATTTTAATACTTCTTATTAATAACGGCATTATTTCTTTCCAGATACGAAGGTGAGCCGAAAAGTTAATAAGCTAATTATGAGGGAATTATAATAGATCTATGGACTCAGGTATGAATTAATTTTAATACTTCTTATTAATAACGGCATTGTTTTTTTGTTTTTGTTTTTCAAGTAATGTGGTGCTATCAAGTAGCTGCAGAAAAGTGTTTAACTCGCACAAAAACATGTCTGCTGACATTGTTGTTACATTAGGTGATGTCGCTCCATCTTTATCAACAGTTCAAATGTGGGCAGTTGAATTTAGGAGGGAAAGAATTAGAATTGAAGATGACCAAAGTTCAGGACGTCCATGTTGAATGGATGATAGACGATTGAATATAAATCAAATAGCCAATGCTATTAGAATATCACATGAGAGAACTGAAAAATGCTGTGATGAGTCTTCTGACTCCTAGTCAAAATCACACGCAATCGCGCGTGTGAGAATCCCGTGACCAATGGGGGTCTTTGGTGCACCATATATACTTCAACCGCAATAGAATTGATGTTTCTTGGGCAGGATACCCAGTCCACTCCAATCTGGTTTTGAATTCAGAGTTACCTTCTCCTAGACTGCTTGCCGCCCGAGGCTATAGAACCCAGTCTATCCTGCTATTTACCCATATCTGAGAGGACAAGAAGAGGATTCCTACCTTTCACAAGTGTATTAGCACGTAATGGATCCGACTGGAATTCGAACTCGGATCTCCGGCTCTTCATTCCGAACTGCTATCCACTTCAAAATTTCGAAGCTCATCAAATCACGGTAAAATCTGACATTGTTTGCGGCACATTCATCTGGTTTCTTTGAACGTTTCTTAACCGATCCAGAGACAAAGTGACAATGCCTGCCGTAGAAACATCCCTCCTTACCAGAGAATGTCAACGTCATTTCACCTGCAGGGAATGTGGTGGCCTCAGTATTTTGGGATGTAAAAAGCATTGCTTTTATTGACATCTTGAAAAGGGCCATACCATCAATAAAGAGTGACAACCTATTAAGATAAAAAGAAATTTTAAAAAAAAGCAGTTAGTTTTCATTAATCCAGCATAGTGATGTTCAAACTGTATTATGTTTTTATGGGGACTTAAAATAAACATAATCAAAAGGTTAATGCTTATACTACCCTGAATGCTAACGCTTACATTAATAATGTAAACTCATGATGATATATTTTTCAATTTTGATTTTCTAGTGACTGATTAAAGTTCATAGATTTTTTTCTTGCTAGAAAATTTTTAGTTCGATATTCATGTTATACATTTAAACAAATCCTTAAAGATTTGACTTAGCTAATCTGATGGACGTGATGGATATAATAATAGTGCAGTTTAACCTCAGACGTAAATTGTAAATCAATCGTCTTGCTAAACATTTTAAAATTATTAGTATATTCACAACTTATGAAAAAACGGATCCCGGATAATAGTGATTTTCCAAGCGTAGCTTAGATGTGGCTCAAAGCCGAAAATATGGGGTACCCAGTGAGGATTGAACTCATTATTCAGTCGTAATTGTTCTACCGAGACAAGATTGCAAAACATTACACCGCTCTGAGATGCTAATCCGGTTGAGACTAATAACTAGATAACATTTAGTGGCTATCATCCTAAAGTTACCCTGGGTATGACGATAAACTACATCTGGCAGCAAGGCCTCTGAACTGGAGATTGGTGGTTCTGAAGAGGCTGGAACCACCTCTTAATTGCTATTGTTCCCAGCTTAACCCTGATGTTGGGTAGTTGCACCTGTTAGGGTCCCGGTTATGGGACCCTAACAAGTAAACCCTCAAACAAAAATCAGAAGTACATTTTTATAGACCAAGAATACATTTTATAGGAAAATCTCAATCAGTGCAACACTAAGATATATATATATATATATATATATATATATATATATATATGCGTGTGTGTGTGTGTATGTGTGTGTGTGTGTGTGTGATATATAAATATATATATAATATAAATATATATATATATATATATATAATATATATATATAAATATATATATATATATATATATATATATATATATATATATATATATATATATATATGTTTGAAATTATATTTTATAAGAAAATTACATTCGGCATTAAATAACACATAGAGGTTGATATACCGCTAAACAGAATCAACCAACATGGAAGAACTCTTTCTTGACATTAATCCATATAATGTCCTACAATTTCTTAAAGAAATCAAAACTGCATTCTAAAATATAACTTCAACAAAACTGCAGCATCCGCCTCTTGGTAATCATGTGTACACTAATATGTATTTGCACAAAACCTGAGGATTTTCCACCATGTATTCTATTGTGAAAGCAGATTAACATATATCTTACTGTTATAACTTTAAAGCTCCAAAGAAAATTAAATTTCGACAATAAATGATCCATAACGAGTTATCCGTTAAACAGATAAATCAATCAATCAATACTAAGACAGTTACGAAAGGCTATAAAGACAAAACAGACAAGAAAACTAACTAAAAGAGTTTTGTTTCATTAGGACAATGCTCCGACACACAAGTCCTTGTTTTCATAGCTGCTGTGCGTGTTTTGAAATGGTTGATAACCATCTCTATTGTTCTGATTTATCTAACTGACTATCATCTGTTCCCCAACATGACTTGGTTGGTAACCAGTATCTTAATGATGATTTCATCATATCTGCTATAGATGATCTTTTAACCAACAAGATGAAAACTTCTTCATCAATAGGATTCAAGCACTGCAAGACTGATGGAAGAAGTGTGTGGGCCACAAGGGGAAATAAACCTCACATTCCATAAGTGTATTTTGGTCACCCTTTAAAATTTTCAGAGGGTTCTTGTCTATAAAGTTTGCTTTTGTTAGCATTAGTTTTAAGCTTTTTAAAATCGCTCTTTTTTCACCTCGCCTTTCAGATAACGATTATTATTAGGACATTTAAAGGATTGTTTGTCACTCAATAACTATATTTAACAGTTGACGTAAGTCTTAAATTGTCTAAATTTCTTTAATTAACCATTATTTTTACTATTATTATGATTTACCTAGTGATTTTTAATCATATTTATGTTACTTTATTTGGTTCAAAATCTAAATACATTCACGACGGCCGTAAATATAGAAATATACTCCGTGAAGAACTGAACCCGTATTGGTGCATTGCAACACAGACCAGACAAACACGCGTAGCTTAAAAATTACCCTTCGCTCAGATCGTTACCCACAAGTGAGAAACAAAACAATTTTTAGCAGTAAAGTAGATTACTACTACTGTAAATGAACGAAATTTAGATGAGGCGTAGGTGAGGGTGGGTGCACAGTCTAACAGGTGTCTTCCCTGTCCGTTCTCCGAGGCCCCATTCTTCTCTTTGTGTGTCATTTCGCGGGATGGCCAGTTTTATAGATACCGATTATCTTTCTCTTGTCATCTTCATCTAAAAAAGTAATTTACCTTCTCTCTGTCTGAGCCTTCTGCTCTGCAAGATGAAACTGACTTAACTTAATCATCGGTCGAAAGTAAATGTTCCGTATCCATTTTTGCGACGGATTGAGCTGTTTTCAATTCAACAAGACCTCAGCTGACTCATATTGCTTCATCACCCCTTGTAAGAGCTCATATGACAGCGTTTCCCCTTACGAGGGGTGGTTAATTAATTTGAACCTTTTAAAACCTTTATTCTACAATCTACATTCAACATCATCACGTGATACCAGAGGTGTTGAAACAAAATGGCTATTTTTGTAGCGATTTTATGACATATTTATATTATAATTATAATATAAATAAAAAAAATATATATATGTATAATTATTTTTATATTATATGCGCGGTACTTATTAGAAAGCGCTCAATATCAGAGATAGAGCTAACATACATATATATATATATATATATATATATATATATATATATATATATATATATATCCCTGATATTGAGCACTTTAACCCGTAAGTATTGTATACATTTAAAATATATTTTATCTTAAAACTATATTTTATTATATATCATAAAATATATTTTTTAAGTATATTTACATATATATATATATATATATATATAATTTCAATGAAATTAATAAAGAAATTTTAATAGAACCTCATTAAACGATAAATAAAAACATCAACCCAAGAATTACAACGGCTCAACACTGAAATTGTACGCATTGAATGAATCTTACAATCTTCTGCCACCACTGAAATATTCAAGGAATATTGGATTTATTACTCATTAGAAAGCAAAAGGAAAAGAAATATCATAAACAAATCATACAAAAAAAGGTAAACAAATTATATAAGCGAAAATACATTTAACAAACCCCAAGGATAACTTCATTAAGCTATCGGATTACCAACTCAATCCAAATGAAATGGAATTCCTTAATCTTGGAGCAAATTTTCATATCGCATAGAAACCTAATCTAATGTTTAAACAAACGCAAATTGAAGCGTTATACCAACAAATACTTCTATTTGAACAAGACAGCCATATTACTAAACCGATAGGTTTAAAAGATTTACTTAAAGCTGAATCTATTAAGCACAGATACCATAAAAATTCGAATGGAATTATTAACACTCCTTTAATAACAGCAGCTAAAAAACTAAAAAAATAACAACAGTATTGTTATCCGACGAGCTGATAACACTAATACTTTAGTTATTTTAAACAAACATGATTACCACTCAAAATTACAAGCCATTTTGGATGATCACAATAAATTTAAAAAGTTAACTAAAAACACCAACTCCCAACTTAAAAACCATATCAATAAACTTATTACTGCTAACAATGCTGAAATAGGATCCTTTAAACTTAAAAAATATAGTTGACTATCAACCTGGATACCTAAACGGAAATGTAAAATCCTATAAAAAAAAGATCATCCCCTCCGACCTACCTTTTCACACCAGTATATTATCTTTCAAAAACCCTTAACAAATTAATTACTCCATGCCTCCCAAGTAACTATTGCATTAACCTCACAAATAACTTTGTACTAATTCTACATGCTGTAAAACCAAACAATCACATTACAGCATCTTTAGATGTACAAAATTTATTTACTAATGTCGCCGGCCATGAAATCACCAATCTCTCTCCCAACCATCAACATTAAGCCCACTATTTAAAAAATATTATTAGCATGTACCACTCTAATGGACCCATAGGCAATATTTATACTCAAATAGACGGTATCTCAATGAGATCTTCTTTAAGCCTACTTTTTTTTCTAGTTATTATATGGCACATTTAGAAAATAAAATACTTAATGACACTAATAACCCCCTATATATGTAAGATACTTAGATGACATTTTCATTTTAGCAAAAAATTTTGATCAAATTACACAACTTAAAAACATTTGAAAGTCACTCCGTCCTCAAATTTACACTAGAACTTAATATTATTAATAACATTCCATTCCATAATGCATTTACTGATTCCAGCACACATAAATTTACTACTTCTCTATATAGGAAACCCATTAGCAGTAACTCGTGTCATCTTAATTATAATAGTGAATGCCCGAACGATATATGTTAGCTCTTATAAAAAAACTTAAACGTACACAAGTGATATCTTCTTCCAAAACCATATCTTATAAAGAACTATATAACATCAAACAAACACACGTTA